>PVJO010000070.1:311918-353196 GCA_004026905.1 Hystrix cristata | reverse complement strand
TCCTATTTTAAGATTTGAATCTAATAAACAGCACAGGCTGCTCTACCATCCTCTGCTTACCCTTGCGTTACTGCTTGTTTGTATCTATTTCTCAGTGTTACTATTTTTAGCTATGCTTTTAGCCACAGGATTGAGTCTGAGACCAGGCAGATGTGGACTCAAAAAGATAGATCATGGTTTAAATTTATTCACAAAGGATGAAGACCAAAACAACCTCCTCTTGTTTAAAGAGTATTCAAACCTGGTTAGCTCACTGCCAATTTTAAGAAATCTTTTCAAAAGTTGACAGAATTCTAGTTATAATGTCCATAGTATAAATCCTCCTTTGAGGGGCTGGGGATTTAGCTCAGTGATTAGAGTGCTTGCCTTGCAAGCACAAGGGCCTGAGTTCGATCCCCGGTACCACAAAAAAAAAAAAAAAATAGTTGTGGTTTTCTGGATGGTGTGCAGAGGAGAGGAGTACTAGAAAGAAAGAAGGGGAAAAGCAGAAAGGCAACAGGGGAAAGAGAGGGGAAAGGGAAAATATGGAAAATGATGAATAAACTTGCTGTAAATAGGGACGGAGGGAGCAGAGGGGAGGGGCGGGGGAGAGGGGGAGAACCAAGATGTATCATGTATAGGTACAGGATAAATGTAATGAATGTGACCAATGTATGTAGAATGTACCAATACATGTTCTTGGTTTAAAATAAATAAATAAAAAAAAATAATACAGTGCAAAAATAAATAAATAAATAAATAAATCCTCCTTTGAATAGTTATAAATTCATAAATTTCAGAGCAAAACAGCTGTAGAAATTGGTGGCCAAGTGAAAGATACAGATATTAAATGATCTGACTACAAACCTGACTGGTGCCCCTTACTCATTTAATCCCATACAATAATTTCATCCTCTTTAGAATGAAATTTACTTAGAATATGAAAGATCAGATGAGTTCCACAATGTACTGTACTTCACAGTACTAAAAGTCTATGAATTTTCCTCTGCTCTAATTTAATTCCTTGCTTTGTTAGAAACTGACATGCAAAGGTGAAATCAGAGTTTGAAGTGAGTCATTCCATAGGGATTGATATTTTGTTTTAAATTCCCTCTCTCTCTCTCTATCTCTCTCTCTTCACCCCCCACCGTGTGTGTGTGTGTGTGTGTGTGTGTGTGTGTGTGTGTGTTTTCATTCTGAAGAACTCAAAATCATAAAAATGCAGAAATGCAATATTCCTGGCCCTGGGCCTCTCTCCAGCTGAATTTCTGCATCTTTCTGTTAGAATTACAATTTTTGTTCCTGGGACAGATGCTAACACGGAGACTACACAGCAGCACCCTTCTCAATTTATACATAAGAGCTAGAGAGACATACTGGCTGGATGCCAGAACTGAGCAACCACCTCGGGCTCTGGAATGGATGAAAGCCTGAAAAGTAGTGTGGTTTGTATTGACTTTCAGTTAAGTACTTCTCAGATTTTCTTAATAGCAAATGACTTATGAAAAAAGTTATGATTAAATGTCATCTGTTGAATTTTCCTAATTAAAAATTATTTTCTTGTAGTCATTAACTGTTTAGTATAATGCCCTTATTGTGGCATTATTCTGATTTTACTGTAGAAATAAGAATTTTACCAATTTCCCTAACCTCAGAAGTCTTGGAATGGAAAATTCTCCTTGTGGAAGTACATATTTTTGAATAATTTCAAAATAAAATTGTACTTTTAAGTAACACTGGTCTTTATCATGAGTCAGATCATCAAGAATATAACCACTTAGTAAATTTTACTGTTCCAAAATGCAAATTTAGTTTTACAAATTTCCCTTAATGACAAGGACAAATCTGTAACCAAACAATCTGAATTCAGACCATTTATTGAGGATACTTTGATCAGCATTATACACATTAAAGTCAGAATGTCACTGCCCTGAAAATAAATTAAGTGGTCAATATATTAATTAAATGCATTATGACATATTCATAAAATGGAAGACTATCCACTTACAGTTGCATCTCATTTTTTTAGAAAGCTTATAACAGATGAAAATGTTCATCATTAATTTTGAAATATTAGGTTATAAAATAGTATTTTTACCCTATTATCCTTATTTTCTGCATTCATGTCTGTAAAATTCTAAAAATCAATTACATAGAAATGTGGAGTCAATTTTGGGCAAAGTGCCTTGAGTTTTTCAAACATGATACTGGCGTTTTGGTTTGAGGGGAACTTTTTTTTCAATCAAGAAAAATTCATTTCTATCATTCTCATTCCCTTACTTTAATTCTATCAACTCCACATTGTCCTCATCAGAATTCATAGAAATTTAAAACTGTACTATTCGATTTATTTTTATACTTAGTGTTAAAGAGTTCATCATTCAATTACAGTTAAAAAAAAAGTATCTGAAAGTCCAAAACAGGTATGTTTCTGGTTTGCTTTTGTACTTACTGAGGAAGTATGCTGGTCTGATACTATAAACAGATTCAGTATGAATCAATTTTCAATATCATAGATGTTACAAGTTCAAAGCCAATGTTACTTCCTTGTAAAATAGAAAAAGAGGAAACCTACACACTCATGTGCACTCGCGCGCACACACACACACACACACACACACACACACACGCTGACCCAATTCCAGACCCCGCAAGACTGTTGATATAAAACAGCCACAACTGCCTGGCTTCAGTTAATAGAAAACGGTATGGGAACACCATGCCCTTCCTAGAAGAGCCATAGGCTTATAGCAAAGAAAAGAAATGTCAAAGTTTTGACGTCTTCTTTATGCCGCTACTTCAGTGATTGAGGTACCTTTTTGTGAATATCCTCGTTTTTTTGTTTGTTTGTTTAGGAGGGCCTTGGTTCCCAATCTGAGCCCCTGAAGGCGGATTAGGATGGAGAACAACTGTAAAGCTGCAACTAATGTAAGTTTTTATGTTGATATCGTAGGAGAAGCTGTGGGTGCTTTCCTGGTTTTTCCCAGATCTACTTCCCTGGGCTTATACTCTTACTGTCCAGCTAATGATGAGACAGAAGAGAGAAGGGCAATGCTCCCCGAAAGGCACTTTTAATATGCACTTGCCCCAAATTCCTTGGCCATGGCTTTATCAGGTGCCCCATGTCTGCTCTGGGAGATGTTTGCTTCAGCTGCAGCAGGCTTTAGTGACAGACCTAGTACAGATTACTCTGCCCTGAAGCTCCCCTGGATAACTCTACCCCTCTACAGTATTACCCTCCTTGGTCAGTTCCAAGAGGGGTTTCTCCACTATCCATGACCAGCTTATATAAGCAACCTCTTCTTGGTCAGGCTGTGCATGTTTCCCCCTTATGGTGCAGCACTATACTGTGGGTCCTAATAAAGACTCTACTAGATAGTATATTCCATCCTGTTCTTGATTACCACCTTGAGTATAGCATGTTAACACCAAAGGCCTCAGGTACCAAAAGGAGCAGCTGGAACTGCTAACACTGAAGAGGGCTGGCATCCAGGGAACTACAGAAAGCAACAAAGAATATCTGGGAGCCATGATCTTGGGTGGCTGGAATAGTTCTTGAGTTCTGCTAGTAGCTGCTTGCTCCAAACAACAAAGAGGACTGCTTATAGCAAAAGTGCTGATAGCTGCTGGCATCTAAGGCCTAGGGCTGTTAACACAAAAAGGGCTACATATTGCCAATTTGTGATTTCCATATGAATTGAGCAATCCTCAACTGACCAGTAACATCCTAGAAGTACTTATTTGGGGACCTTCTCCTTTAGAGGGCCCTGAAGAAGAGCATGGACAATGATAAGAGTCATAAGCAGGCTCAAGAAACAGCCATGTCTGATTTCCACCTTAGACTCAGACAAGGATCCACACTGGCTGGTGACACTAGGAATATTGGCTGTTAGCAGTTCATACCTTCTCCTCTTCTCTAAGTCCTCTGCTGACTAGAGTCAAGCCTAGGAACTTAGTCTCCTGTCTTATTCCATGAGAGTCCACAACCTGTGTGTAACACTGGCTTCAGAAGTGTAGCCTCCTAGCCAGATGTGGCGATGCACACCTGTTATCTCTACTCTTGGAGGCTAAGGGAGGATGGAAGCAAATTCAAGGCCATTTTGGATAATTTAGCAAGCTACTGAACCCTGTCTCAAAAAAAGACATTTATATGTATTTTTTTTTCTTACCTCACGAAAGGGATACTCTGTAGAATAATTTTATGCCCCAGACAGCTCAGCCCCATCATTTCACCTCCTCCACTGTTTGAGGTCAAGGAGAGACATTACCCAAGACCACACCCTTGCCTGCCTCCATCTCTACCTTCTATTTCTGAGATTCCTCTCTCAAAAGATTACAAATTTTTAGTCTTTTAAAAGTCTGCTGCTTTTACAAAGCCCAATCTAAGATAGATACTTTAACTTGAGGAAATCATTTTATTTCCTGAACAGTACTGTATAGTGTATAGTATGCAAGAAATAATGTTTAACTTTGGGTCTGTATGTCTGAGCCTTCTTGTGTCTGTGAGTGTCTCACTAGTTACCCAGTGATGGTGAAGACAGATTACCCTTCTATCCTGATCATTTGAAGGAGTCAGACCTTGGAATTCCATAGGGCAGCCTGCAGTGTCCACCAGAAAGCCACTATCATGGTAGCTGTCAAAATGAATGATTCTGATCATTGTGTCCCACTGACCACCTAAAACAGATATGGCTCCTGGGGCAGGATAAATCTTGTAGGAAGATGCTGGGAGTTCTTAAAGGAGAGAGTAGATAAAGATCCTCTGTACAATATTATGGAGCATTTTTCAAACACATCAGACAATCTGGACTCCACTCATTTAATTATTCTTCCTTTCTGAAGGCACTCCCTCCTTCTCACAGTGCCTCTAAATAGTACCCATCCTTCAAATTCCTTTATGCTACTTGTCCTCCATCCCCTTAGTCATCCCAAATATTTCCTGCCACAGAAATCTTTCAACTTTATACAAGTCTGTCGTAGGTACCACCTCACAAATATTACCATGTATGGTTCTGATGTCTTTATGTATGTGTCCCTTCTCTCTAACTCCATAGAAAAGCCCTCAAGCATAAGAACTATGCCTTATACAGAATTTCCAGAAATGTATTGCATGTGACAGAAGTAAATAAGTATTAATGATGTTGAAGTGTTTATTCATTGCATTTAGCTTGCAAAATGGTGTGTCTTAAGGTAGATAACAGGATTTTGTGAGCTACTGCTAATTAAGCTCTTTTCTTGCCCTGCGAGATTACCAAATGATTGCAGGGATTGCAGAGGATTGCAGAGGAGTTAGTGTTTTGTTAAAAGCAAAACTATTAAATTTAAATTCAAAGAAAGCTCAATAGATAGACTGTGTTCTACCCCTGAGTAGAGAATTAGTAGAAAATATATGTATAACTACGCAAGGAGATTTATTAGGTAGTCTTACCGGAATCAGAGGTGGGAGAGTACAAAATGGCATCCTGCAGGTCAGAAGTGGAAAAATCCACAATAACTATCTGCACATTGGAAAGCCAGAAGATCCAGTAGCATCTCAGCCCAAAAACATGGCAGCCACAGAATAAGAGACATCAAGGATGCACCTCCAGTCCAAGGTTGAAGGCCTACAAGTTCACTAGAGTCACTGGTGCAAGTCTATTCGAAGGCCAAAGAAATTGGGGACGGATGTCCAAAGGCAGTGGCAAAGCCTGGAGCTTTTCCAAGCCAGATTCACTTCCTTCTTGTTTCCCTTTTTATTCTATCCAGGCTACAAATCTGTCTGTTGGTGCCACCAACACCCAGGTTGATCTTTCCCCTCAATTTTGCAGGCCTACATGTCAATCATCCACAAACACACCCAGAACTGTGCTTTACTAATCTGCTAGGTGTTTATTCTTGCATCCAAATGGACATATATGACTAATGGTCACAATATCTTTCACCTACAAGTGATATAAGAAGGAATTATATGCCCCAAAACATAGATGTTTGTGGGGAAGGAAGAAGTACAGTGTTTGAAAGGAGAAAGCATCTTCTTCCATTAACAACCTTTCATAACTGGTTTCTATTCCAAAAACTATAAGGTAAATTCAAGAAGAGACTTGCTTTTAAAGTTCTTGAGTAACTGAAAGATAGCAATAATGGTATTTTGTCCCCTAGTTGGATGTCTTCTGAGCCCCCAGCATGACCAATCTGCATCAGGGCTACTATAGCAGGGTGGAGAATAAGCATGGCAGAACAGGCCATGTACTCCCTTAGAGGTATGCAGCATGGCAGTTCCCAAAAAGTGAGGGCCAGAGAGGATATTTTGGAGGTTTGGTCCTTCCATAAGCTCCTGCCTACTTCAGATGAGTGGTGTGTGGAACTACCAACTAGAGGTCATCCAAAAATGGTTGCCAAATCCTGGGAGATACCACCATTACCTAAGAAACCTCCTCAGGATTTAGTATCTCATCAGCAAGATTGGGAGGAATCTCCACATGCCCACCCCAAATCTGCAGGCTAGGAATGACAGCAATCATGGTAAGTAAAAGACAGCAAACCTTGGCTCCACTATCATTGACAGGAAGCTGTCCCACCGTGTCCAACAAAGCCATCTTGCTCTTTTCCACCTCTGACTCTGCAGGGAAGGGAAGGCAGCAATGTGAGTTAAATGTGAGATTGAAATTAACATGTAGTTAAGATAATTAAAACATAGTATCAGTACCAGCTACCTAATTTGTGGGGTCCAGTGCAAAAATGCCAAGGAAAATGTACCCTTAAAGGTACTAAAATATAAAATATTTTCCCTTTATCCATGAGGTCTCTCACAACCATCATGGCCGTCATGGTTTATTTACTATTTAATGCCATGATTTCTCAAGCACCCAAGGGGCAAGTGCTGACCTTCAGGCCCCAGGCGCCGAACTAAAACTTGGAATACACGCTGTACTTGGGCTTGGCAGTTCCCAGGTTCTCCTTCCTATGTGCCACAGGCTCCCAAGGGTACGGCAACCCCAGCACGAGTGCACACATTCCAACGAAGCTGGCTGCCAAACACACCACAGTGCTGCTGGTGCTGCTGGTGCTGCTACTGCAGAGTGGGGACCGCAGCAGAGACTGCTGGACTCAGCCGTTATTCTCTGCTCCTGCATTCTTACTAGAGTTTTTACCTCAGGCAAGTTACGTGGCCCTTTTATGCCTTACGTTACTCATCATACAAGACTGCTGGATTAAATAAGGCGACACACATAAACTAAACTTTACCACCTTCTCAAAAATCTAGGTAGACTCCTCTTTGCCAGAATGTAAGGAGTGGGATCATTCTATAAAATAGAGTATAGTTCAGCAATTTTCCTTAAGTTCAAGTTTCCTGGCCCTAATTGAAAATTTTACCAGCAGTGCTGCCTGCTGAGATTCAGTCTTGTCTCTCTTAAAAGGGAACCCACTGTTTACCCATCAAGGAGGCTCTGGGCTGGGGCCCAGAAATCCTGTGACTGGCCAAAGAAGGACCTTAAAAGGGCAAGAACAGCAAATTCCAGGAGGTAGATAAAAGATAAAATCAGATTTACAGCAAATGAAACACTTTAAAAATGATCAAGGAGGGCCGGGGATTTAGCTCAGTGATTAGAGTGCTTGCCTTGCAAGCACAAGGGCCTGAGTTCGATCCCGGCACCACAAAAAAAAAAAAAAAAAAAAAAAAGATCAATTCACTATTATTTTGTAGATACATGTATCATATACTTTGTAATATTTAAAAATTTGAGTGCATTACAGGGTTATTTCTATAAGAAGGAGTTCTTTGTTTTGCTTTATACAATATTCTATAGAAATTTCTATCTAAAGGACACTATATTCAACCACTTATACCAGAGACATTCAATAAATGTTAGCAAAAGCAAAACATTTTACACGTTTGAACATATATTTATCACAAATAATTATAAACAAAAAAGCAAAAGTCAGTAAATAAGGCTTCTTAAGATTTGAAAGAAACTTGTATAGTACATAATTCAAGCCCACTATTCCATAAATGTGGCTACCTGGGTTTAGTAAAGGGAAGTAACCTACCCTACCATTACCAAGCTAGCCTCCTGCCTCTAGAAACAGTATATGTTCATTACCTCCACAATTACCCTCAAAGGACATTAGGCAATGCAGGCAATTATTGGACATAAATTGCTGAATTTATATATAAATTTCATATGTACCTCTTAGAATTTTGAATGTTTTATGTATTACATATGTAGCACTCGCATACGTCCTTTTGTGTTTGTTTTATGTTGTACAGCAAAGAAACAAACCCTTTTCTGTTTATTTGTAAGAATACATATACCATATGTATAACATACATTAATAGATACAGATGTATCAAGTCGTTAAGTACATATGAATTAATTTGCCTATGTGTTCCCTATAGTACTTAGCAGAGCACCTTGAACCTATGATATGCTTGATCAACTTTAAGAAATTAATAAGTTAAAAATTGCCTTTCATAGTTCATACTACACAAGATTTATTGCTTAAAGAAGCACTAGAGAAGTAGCAAAGGGCTACCCAGACTCCACACTGACTCCAATTCACCTCCATATGCTCTGATAAAGAAATGGAAGTCTAGAGGCACCAAGTGCCATGGTCACCAACACACAGCATTTTAGTGAAAGAGGTGGACCTAAAAGAGCAAAAATGTTTCTCATTGGAAACACATTATATCATTGGGAACTTTTTGTTTGAAAGATATTCTTGGTTACCTTTTCAGGGAAAGTGTTGTCTTCCCCAACTTGACTCTACCTTCCTTGAAGATGGAAATTAAGTCTTTCCTCTCTATATACAGCTGCTTTATACCCCATCCCCCAAGTACTTACAAACATTTTACTTACAGTATTACTCAGAAAAGATGTTATTATGATGGGACACATGATGGTTTTAAAACTTTACATAAAAAGACAGAGTCTAATTCCTCTCTCCTTGAGGCAGCAGTGATGCTGTGTGACTTCTGAAACTAGATTAGCAAAGGGGACAGAACTTCAGCCTGGTGCCCACTCTCAGGACAGATGGCTTAGGAACTCCTTGCTATATGTAAGAAATCTGGCTGTCTTCAAGCCACCATACTAGAATGACCACATGGACACCACATAGAAACAGAAAGGACTGAGGAGCACAGTGGCCCCACAAGTGAGAGTCTCCTCGGTGTCACTCACTAGACAGGAAGGGAGTGCAGCTCCAGCTGTCAGTTTCTGAGATGCACTAGTTGAATGTGGATGGAGTAAGATGAGCCTTCTGTGTGCCCATCGAAATCACTGTGCCCAGAAACTAAGTGAGCAACACAGGATTGTTTTATGCCCTTACATTTTGGAGCTATTTTGTTACACAGCACTAAATAACTAAAATAGTTAAATGACTTTCAAAAATGACACAATTAGTAAATAACAAATCAATAATCAAACATACTTTTTCTGTTCTTTTCATCTGCATCAAAACATCTAAGTAATACAGAAAATTAAAACAAATGCATTACTTTTATTAAAAGTATAAGTCTCAGAAGGTGTTATGATACACAGTCTAAATCCTTCAATTCTGATTTAATTTCATCATCTGTTCAATAATCAGTTGCTTACTCTGAGCTAGCCTTTGTGCTCAGCATTTTACACATATTCTCTCAGGATATATGCCATAGGAACTCCTTGCTGATAGGTAAGAAGGACATAAAACTCATTTAAAGGCTAAGAATACTCCTAGAAAGTGAGTATTATTATTATGCCCACTTTTCAAGAGCAAAAACTCAGTTATAGAGACACTAAATGCTATTCTAAAGTTACACATCAGAACAAGGAATCGAATAGAGTTATATCTGACTCTTCATCAAATACATGCTTTCTCCGGTTTTGATCGTAGGCCAACAAATTAAGTTCTCTGTAGCTCAGTTTAGTCATTTATAAAGTGAGGGTGAATACAAACACTCTGCCTGCAGCAAAGGATTCTCAGAAGAACCAAATAATGAAAAAGATGAGAGATAATTCATTATAAACTAATCTCTAATCTATAAATAGCATTTGGATACAGTAAAATTCAGTCATAATTTTCAAAACCCTTTCATATTAATATTTAATATTAGTTATTATTTCTTATTTGTTACAAAACCCTTAAATTAATTAACGTCTATGTTCTATGTTTAAATGAACTTAGAGGAAAACGCTATTTCTTGGAGCAGGATTTAAAAAATCTCTAGTTTTTCAATAAAGCCTTTAATTATTCAAACCTTCTATAAGCAAGAAATAACCCAATGCAGTAGTTTTCAAGTTTTGATCCTTGAGAACCTAAGGGTTCTATCCCAGGGCTATTTGCAGGAAGAAGTGGCATCATACGTTCATTTGGTTCTGGGGGAAAAGGTGTTACATTTTATTAGATTCTCAAAAGAATCCAAGACTCAGAAAAGGTCAAGAGCCTCTCTGCTAGAATAAAAATAGAAACGGAAGAGATGTGAAATGTCATCTCTTCCAATCCTCCAACCCAAGATTAAACCTGCCCATCTTGTGCTGCAATACCTCCAGAAATATTGTATGCATCATCCCTGAACCCTCTTGTTCTATCTCTTGGGAAAATAAATCACTTTTTCTGCAACCTCATACATCCCTTAGTCTGAATTCCTGCATCTTCTTATAACATTTGGTCCAAACCCTCATCTTCATTCTCATCTTTAAAATACTTAAAAAGAAGTATCATGTTCTCCCCCTCTCCTTCATTATTCTAACTTTCTCAAAAAAATATACTAAGAGCACAATGTACTCTATGTTTTATATTACCAAGTCTGCCTATAGGGAGCTGCCACTATCCTCTTTATTGGCCCCTTGTATGTATTAATACAACATAAAATTCAACTTGCTTTAACTACTCTGTGGATATGAACCTCTTCACTACCTAGATACAAAATGAAAGAATAAACATAAAAAATCTTGATGATTGAGGATAAGAGAGAGAGCTTTAATAAACAAGAAAGTAGCCTTTCTATTCTTATGAACTCTAAGTCAAAAAATGAAATATATAGAAGGGTAATTTGTAAGGGCAGATTCAGGTAGGATATAGGAAAGCAAGGATTCTCATAGGACCAAATAAAGAAAGAACATTCCATGACTCACTTAGATATGTAGTAATTTTTAAAAAATATTCTCCTCCAGTAACTGCTTTCCAAAACACGCTTTGCACATACATTCCTTTTATTTGTTTAACTGTTAGATAACATGTTATGTAACAATATAGGAAAAGCAAAAGAGTGTGGCACCCTGGAAACTACATCAAGAAAAAGTCTTGAGGAGAGGTGGGTGGGCTAAATTGTGTGAGATGCTTACAAACATAACTTCCAAGGAACTGTACTATAAGGGGAACAGGATAATGGAGCTACAGGTAGAGCCAGGAGAGGAAAATTTTTTAAATGGGAGAAAGTATAGCATGATTGTATGCAGTTATGAATGCTCCATTATAGCAGGAAAATTGCATGATGGAAGATGAAAAAGAGACAATTACAGAAGCAGTGTCCTCCAGCCCACTGCCTCCAGGTCAGGCAATTGGATTCAGGACAACAAATGGCCAGGCAGGTAGACAGCTCATCCACTATGACCAAAGGGACAGCAGAGTGTATGGGCACAGGCAGATGCAGGGAAGATGATAGAAGGAATAGTGGTGACATGTGAAGTCATCTGTCATTTGCTTCTAAATCCTCACTCATAAAAACAGTAAGGAGGACTAGGTGAATGAGAGGGCAGTGTTCAGCTAGAGGAGGAAAAGAACAAATAGGTTGGGTTGCTGCAAACTCTGAAGGCCTAACTGAGTTAGTGGTTAGGTTTGTGGTTGAGAATTTAAAGTGGATTAGTCAGTATGTTTGTGTGTTTTCTCATATGAATATTCAGGTAAAATGCTAACTTGCTATAGTGGCTATGACGGGATATCCCTCCCATGATGATGTTATGTTATGCGGCAAGAGATTTTTCTGTTTCCAAATCCCAGGAGATTATCTTGTGTGGGCCTGACTCAATCGAGCAAACCTTCAAAGAAGGTGTAGGTCATTCCCTGAGATCAGAGATACTCTTCTGCTGGCCTAAAAGAAGTAAATCAGTGTAAGCTATAACTGCTAGAAAGAAATTCTCCAAACAATTCTGTGAGCTTAGAGGAGGGCTCTGTATCTTGGCCAGGGCAGTGTTAATAAAACCCAAGGAGATTTAGCTAAGGTGTGCCCAAACATCTGACCCTTGGAAACCATTTAATAACAAATAGGTTTTCTTTTAAGCCACTAAGTCTGTGATGATTTGTTACTGACACATAGAAAATTAATACAGAGGAAGAAAGAGCTAGGGGAGTTAAGCATAGACAAAGACTGACTATAATGAAGGACAGTGGAAACTCAGCTAGGGAGAGAGGTGAGCAGGGGAGGATAATGAGGTACAATGAAAGAATGTGAGATCAACATGTTAAACCCATAAATACTTGTTTCTTTTCTAAAATGTGCCAGATTCCATACTAAGAGGGGGCTCCAAGGGAATTAGGAGTCTTTGATAAAGAACTAGTTTAATAGGATATTGTGGCAATTTTATGATCTTTAACAATGGTCTCCACATGCCTGTGGCAAAGTCTTGAAACTCAGTGTGCTCTGGAACTACAGAAGATGGGACTCAGAGGAGCAGATTTCCCAGAGAAGCAGATCTCATGTGATTGCTCTGGCCAGAATGTCTGCAGGTCTGCTGAGATTCTCAGAAGGGATCTAAACTCAGATCTAAAAGTCACAGAAAAGCCCAGCTATTTGAGTTGATGCCCTGTTCAGAGGACCGGTTTGTGAAATCTCCAGAAGAAGCATCTTTTGCCAAAGCCCAGAAACAGGAAATAGGAGGCCACTTTCAAATAACCACTGGAATGCAGACACCAGTGGAAAGAGGCATCAGCTACAGCTGGAAAGAGAATTTGGAGTCCACTATCAATCCTGTAAGCAGAAAGGAGAGGGCACTGCAGACTTAGCTCTACCATAGGCCAGGGTAGGGCAGGAATTGGGTTCAGAAAACCTGAATGAAAAGATTAGGCTTCAAAGTGGCTTCAAATGACACCAAATCCTAAGAAATGCTTTCAAATTGAAATGAATTATTAGCTCCATTGTGTTTTTCCTTCTAGCTCAGCTATTCCCTTGTGTAGTGTTACAACATTGGAACTATCTGCAGTCATTTTAAGAAATATAAGAATTTTCAGAAGAAAATTATATTTAATTCAAATAGTAAAATTATTCCTTTATGGCCTTTAGGAGAAAAAGTGGAGAGTGACAGATGACAAAAAAAATCAAATAAACAAACTCTATTATAACACTAAAAAGGTTATATATTGCTTGCTCAAATCTTTACTTAATAATACATAATGAAGTTTCTAGCCTTACCACTGTGCAATTGTTTGGGTCCTATTATGCGGAATTTATGGTCATTTCGTTACAATGGAAATGGCACAGAGCTGGCAGGGTACTTTAGTAAACTGTATTTAACTAGCTGTATCAAAGCATCATTGTTTGTTAAATTCTTGCTATTGTTTTTCCAAAACTATTCCTCATTCCAGGAAAGAGTCCATTTAGTGCTTTTTTTGCTTTTTGTTGGTCTTTGCCATCTACAGAATACATTACAAGGGAACAATTTTAAGTACATGTCTCAATTACTTTATCATTGCTGGGATAAAATACCCCACACCCACAAATTAAAGAAGGAAAATTTTATTTTAGCTCAAGGTTTCTAGAGATTTCTGTCCATAGTTGACTGGTTCTACCGCAGTGCAGTATGGCAGAGGGATATGGCAGAGGTAAAGTGATTCATGGTGTCACAGGCAGGAAGCCATGAGCCTTATTTCCTTCTTTCACTTTTTGTTCCATCCAGGCTACAAACCTAATGGCTGGTGCCACCCACACCCAGGGTGGGTCTTCCCTCTTCAGTAAATCCATTATGCACACTCAGAACTATGCTAAACCAATCAGTGGACTATCCATGATCCAGTGTCACACACCCATGATCCAGTCACCACCTCAAAGGCCCACCTTTGAATACATGAGGTTTTATGGGGACATCTAGATATAAACCATACCAGTACAAAACAGGGAAGGTGTAAGAAAAAAGTAACTGGACCCCTGCAAAAGTGGTCTGCTCTATGGTATTGTTTCTGAGCAATGAAGAGAGATCAGAATTAATTCATCCATAATCTTAAGAAGAGTTTTCTCTGAGCCCTGATCTTTGTGCTGCATGTTGTCTCTACACACTGAAACAAGACTGAGAGACATTTTTGACAAAGCTGTTCCCAGCCTGGGACCTGAAACCCATTCCTCACTTAACTTCAGGCACCCTCAGACATTTCCTCCCACCTCCCTGCCGCCTCTTCACGGTCCCTTTCTCCGCCTGAACTCTGCTTTCAAGGGCCCACACCAGCTGCCTCTACTCTGTGCCAGTGTGAACCTCTCCAGTTCTGGGGTTGCACCATGTTCATACCCAAACTACCTCCAGCTCTGAGCTCTCCCCTGAGCTCTGATCCAAACTGTCAAAATGTTCTTTTCCCAGCTTTACTGGGGTATAATTACCAAATAAAAACTGTGTATACCTAAGATGTACAACTTGATGTTTTGATATATTTTACATGTTTATATTGTTTACATTACATGTTGACCACAGTCAGGCTAAAGTATCCATCAGGGTAAACAGTCTCCAACATTTCTGGAAGTCATCTCCATCTCTAGTTTCTTTGCCTGTTTCACTCCAGCTGCACTGGCATTTCTTGGCCAACTCCCGTCCATCAGAGGATGGTTTCTTCCTACCCAGTAGAATGTGCTTTTGGCAGCTCTTTAGTCTCCTTTGTTCTTATGCAAGAGTCTGCTTAAATAGCACCACTGCAGAAAGTCACTAAACACCCCATCTATAATGGATCCTTCACACACACCAGCTCACATTTGCTATTCCCTTAATCTGTGTTATTTCTTCACAGAATTTTATACTCTCCAAACACACAGATTTCATATTATCTATTATTATTTTAGAGGTAAGAAACTAAATTTAAAATGTGTGATAGTTTCCACCTGCTGCTATAATCGATTATCACAAATTTAGTGACTTAGAACAACATTTGAGTTCAACAGAGTTATAATCCTTCTTGAGGATTCAGAGAAAACTCCCTGTTTGCCATCTCGGCTCCTAGAGCTGCCTGCATTTTCTGGCTTGTGGCTCCTTCCTCCATCTTCACAGGCATCACTCTACACTATGGTTCCAGTGTTCCATCTGCCTTCCCTTACTCTGGCTCCTCCAGGGCTCCTCTTACAAAAGGATCTTTGCAATGATGTTGAACACATGAAGATAATCCAGGATATTCTCTCCATCTTGAGGTTCTTAACTTAATCACATCTGTGATGCAAAATCCCTTTTTTGCCACATAAAACAACATATTCACACATTACAGGAATTAAGAAATGGATAATATAGGGTAGGGAGAAGGGCACCATTCTGTCTACCACAATTGGCTAGAAGCGGCAAAGATGGATTTTAAACTTGAGACTTTTGATTCCATAGTACAAGTTCTACGGTTGTATTATTCTTTGAACTCAGATGTATCACCACTTATCCTGTCTTAGCAAAGATGAGTGGGAAGATTCAAGGAGGACCTGAAGTAATTCTAAGCTTCCAAGGAAGAAATCCCATGTAGTAATAATGGCAGACTCGGTGTTGTTTTGTCAGTCCTCTTCTCCATCAAGTTACTTATTACAGTATGTTACAAGCAATCCCTATCAACTCAGAAAAGAGAATAAAATCTACTCTAAATATACAAATGATACACACTCATTAAAGATGCCATACATTTTGCTGAAGAGTATTACTTGTGGGAATTTCAACTGTATGAAAGAAAAATAATATAAGAGTACCTAACATTTCTAAGCACTGTTATTTCCTAGATTCATTCACATGTCCATTATCTCAATTATCTTAATAATTTTTGTTGACAAAGAAATTGATGTTCACAGGCACTGAATAAATTACCATGCAGCTTCAAGTGAAAAGGAGTCCAAGATTGATCTGCTTGCCTCCAAAGCCCATACTCTTTCCTGTGTAAACTCAAATTCCTTCTTGAGCAAAGGAGAGATTTCCTTAACTCTTCACTTATTACCAATAAATACAAGGAGGAAAAGGAAATGAAGAGCACTAATATTGCCTCCTGAAATTCTGCTTAGGAACTTTAAAGGTAAGACACTGGCTCACACAGATTTTGCACATTACACATCCTTTACCCCTTGTATAGGTTAACTTCATGCCTGGAACACTGTAAATAGTCAGTAAATACTGGGTGAATGTTACTGAATAATTTTAAATGCAAATTTGCAACCTTTTTCAGATAATCAGATATCATTCATTTCTTCTACGAGATCACATGAGATTTAGTTGGGGGAAGAGCAAACAAGACCAGGTAGTGTACTAATGGCAGGATTCTTACACAGAGCAGGGAAGGGGCACTCGTCACTGCAGTGCTCCACACCCTCTTGGGAATGACAGCTTTTGGTGAGGTAGTTGCAGGGTAGTAACCATCATTGCACATACCTACTTAGAAAAACTTTGAAAGCATTCAGCTCCTAACCAATTTAATCACTGAAAATCAGCCCCCAACCATCACAGCCATTACCACCACTCTTCATTCAACAACTTAGGCACAGAACTAATGTATACTGAACCCCTACAATGAGAAAACGCCCACTGAATGTTACAGATAGGAAATTATTAGGAACCAGTTCCTGCCCTAAAAAGGGCACAAATACAATAATAGAAACAAAATATATAAACTAAATGCATTAAAATAACATAGAGGGCTGGGGATTTAGCTCAGTGGTTAGAGTGATTGCCTAGGTACATGTGAAATTTTGGCCTTAATCTCCAGCATGGCAGGAAGAAGAACAAAAGAAAGATAGAAATTCATGAAGCTTTCCCCCTCTTGCTTTTTCACCCTCCTACAGCTGCCTTCATTTTCTTCCTCCTAATGTCTTCCCCGCACTCCCACTTCCTCCCCATCTCTTTCATGGAAACGTCCATGGAGCCACTGTGTACCTTGCTACCTTTTCTCATGTGAGCCAATAGAACTAATTGAAGTAGTAGTGGGAAAACAAGCAGAGATTTTTATCCACCATTAAGCTAAAACAAAACACAGAGTCCCTGGGGGTTTCGTATGTGGGTCCTTTCCTTGTTCATAAAACTTAGAAATGAAAATGTAAGGTAAATAATGAAAGATTAAGCCTGAGCCCTTGAACCTTTCCTACTTTTCCCTACTTTGTATTTATTTTTGTACTCATCCCTTAATCTACACAGAGAAGTCCACAACAGGGAAGTCCTCTCTGAAAGATCATTTCAACAGATAATTTAATTTTTGAACTGATATGCTTTTACATTTCCATTGCAAGCTTATCCAGCAATAACTGTCTTGAAAATATGGTATTTCCAAGTCTAAATGTCAAAAGAAAATACAAAAATAGACTACTGGAGTGTTTCTCTCAAGCAAAGCAAATCCCTCTCCAAGTTCAACATGTCAGGGATGTACAAAGTTTAAAACAAGGGTGGAAAACTCCACAATAAATCTAAAAATATTGGCAGGCCTGTGAAAGATTTATGATTGGCCAAGTATTATGAGATTCTATTTTTATCACATTCTTCCCAATCAACCAGACTTTCTACATTTGCAATGAACTATTCCAGACAGTCATCAAAAAATAAATATCATGAATAAAGGTGTCCAAAAATAGAAGTATAGTTTTAAAAACATTAATCTTTTTTTAAAGTTTAAGATATTTCTATTTCACTACCACCCATGCTTACAATTTTCCTCTTTCCTATTCAACTCTCAAACTTCTATACATCCTAAAAATGTACAGTTTCACTTCAGTTTAAACATCACTGTACCTTAGACTCAAAATGGATATTCAGTGTCATTTCACACATGACCAATTTGGCAAATTGTATGGAGTCCCTGCTAAGAGGCAGGGTAACAGGGGTGTAGCAGAGATAACATAAAAATGCATGTTTCTTTCAATCACTTGACACAATTTATTTCACTTCTGCCTTTAAAAAGTGTTATACTTGAAGAGACTAATAATAAATGCACGTAGAAGAAAGCAAAGAGGGATAAAAGCAAAAAATCTGAGGCAAACCAAGAGCAATACTCAGATTGAAGGAGATTATTTTGACTGGTGTAATGCTGAAAGGCTATCTTGGATGATGGCATTTTGATTAGATATAAAGAATGAATATATTTTCACTAGATACATGTGAAATAAGGGTTATGTTCCATACATGGAATAGTGTTAGTAGAGAGTCATTAACAGTAAATAATATGTGTGTTTCAAGAGTTTTGAAACCTGATTTGCTACAAGTGATAGAAGTCCTTAGGGCTCTCTCTAGCTATAAGGATGTTCTGGCTTCAGGAAGTGGACAATCTTGACTTCAACAAACAAGGCAACTTACTCTCTTTCGTAAAAGAAATTCAGATATAGATGCTGCTGGGATGTGTTATTTCAGTAGCTTATCATAGTCATCAGGGAAATTTGTTTTTTCCATTTGTCTCTATTCTGCCATCTTCAGCAAGTTGGGCTTAATCTCTTCTCATGTCACAGGGTAGACCCTGGAGTCTTGGCATCACTCTAGGTACCACAGCTTCCTATATAAGGAGACTGTTTCATCTCTAGTTCCCTACTTATGATACATTCACCCATAAGACAATCTCTGACAAGAGAATAGGATTATCAAACCTAACCAGAACTTTTTCCTGTCTTGCAAGGCAGAAGTGAACATTCAAAGTCAAGGCTTTGCTAACAATGAAAAGGAGACTGGCTTTTGAGTAGGCAACTCAGTATGAAGTGATCACAGCTATCCTCTCAACCTTGTTTTAGAAGGTAAAGCAAAGGCTCTCTCCCTTCTTAGAACAATGCTCCATCCACAAAGGTTGGAGCAGAAAACAGCTGGGAGTTCCAACTGGCACTGTCTTAGTTTGATAGACAGTGGTTTGAAACTTGAGCCATGGCACCTTCACATTGTATTCAAATCTCTAAGCAGTCAGGTGCATAAAGAGGAAAGGTGCAGAGAGAGAAGGTAGCTGAAGGTTAAAATTCTTTAGAGAAGTTCAAAGATGCAGTAAATTCTTCTCTACCTTGCTGGTGTCAAGATGGGTATGCCCCATAACCACATTAACCAGTCTTAGGCGCTGTAAGGATAGGTCCTTCCCAACTGCATGTCTCTTAACTAGGCATAGACTGCTCAATCCATGCATTTAAAGAATTTCTCAAATCAATTTATTATTTTCTCAGTTGCTTTATTTCATAACATTATGTCAGAATTCTTAATACCTCTGTAAAGGTAATGTTTTTGTTAAGGTTGCATCCTGCGTCATGAGCATATAATCTGGGCATACAAATCAATTTTCATAATTATATGTTGTTACATTGTCATTTTCGTAAGGAAATGATGACGATGTTTTGTGAAACCACATCTTTTTTTTAACCACTGTTTTTTACTTTATGATAAGAGGGAACTAAATACAAAAACAAAATGAATCATACCATTGCCACCACTTCCCTTTTGTTTTCCTTCCTGTTTTCCCATTGGAGGCTGTAGGTAAGGTCACACCGCTAGAATCATTAGATTCTCTCAAATCAGGCACAGATAAAAGCACTGGGGTGAATTTTTTTTTTTTTTTTTGAGACAGGGTCTTGCTATGTATTCTGGGCTGGTCTTGAACTCACTATGTACTCCAAGAAGTCAATCTTCCTGCCTCAGCCTCCCAAGTGCTAGGTTTACAGGCATGTGCCACCATGCCCAGCCTGGAGACACACTTTGTTCTTTATTCAACAAACATTTATTCCTGATACTGTGTCAGAGAATAAAAATATAAATAATATAGAATATGCCGAAAAAATGACACACACTTCAGGAAAAGAAAAACTTGTATTAATATTTTAATACTAAATTTATTGAGACATCATGAGATTAATACGAGTTACCCTTGGCCTCTACAAATATAAGCAGTGCTCAAAGTGCTGGCCATTAGCTTCCAAACATTCATTAGTAAAGTGAACTGCAGCTTGGGTAACCTTGGTCATCGAGATTGCTGCACACACACTTTCGATTTCTTCTTTAAATGTCGGCATGGTAGTGGGTTTTCTGCAATATGTGACATCCTCTAGGGTCCCCCATACAAAAGTAACACCATCTGTTGAAAAAATATCATACTATTTTTCTTTTCCTAAAGTGTGTATCCTTTTTTTTTTTTTTTTTGGCAGACTCCATATATAGCCATCTAGTCTCTCTAGGCTGCTGTTAATAATGATGAAATAAAAGTACATTTATTGACATGGCAAGAGATTCACCATAAAAGAAAATGTACAACAATAAGCACTGTTTACTTTGGGGGAAATTACATATATTTTCCTCCTTCCTTTCTTTCTTTCTTTCTTTCTTTCCTTCTTTCATTCCTTCTTTCTTTATTTTTCAGTACTAGAGCCTTCACACTGAGCTACAACCCCAGTCCTTTTTTTTTATTTTTAAATTTTGAGCCAGGATCTTACTAAGTCACTAAAGTGCTTAGGCTGGGCTTGAATTTGTGATCCTCCTGCATTAGGTTCCCAAAGTGATGGTATTACTGGTGCGCATCACTATGCTGCTTATTTTTTTATTTATTATTCATACAGACACATAGATACATTGGAGTAAGGAATACTGTGTCAAACAACTGATCAAAACTACATGAGTACATTCACACTGTCTTCCGAGGACTGGTGTAGGAATTGTAAGGAGTGGGACAGAAGGTGATTAGAATATAAAAATTCACTAAATGGAAGAATAAATCTCTATACTACTTTCTTTTGACTACACAAACTAGTGCAAGAGGAATCCACTTTAAACATATTTTAAAAGAAAGATTATAATTTCAAATAGATGACTTTTGCCTAATATATTTTTACTTTGCAGCAAAGTACAGACTTTGCCATACAGTATTATAAGGTGTGCCACAGGGGACAGCACACAAGAAGAAGCCATTATGTCTACCTGGAGATGTCTCCAAGAAACAGCTCCCCTGGGAGTTAGTCTTTGAATTCATTGTTAGTTCAGTCTCTCAGAGGGAGTAGCATATGTTAAAGCACAAAGGCGCTGACGATACAATATCTGACAACACAGCTGGGTGTACACATAGGGTGGGAAGTATAAAAGTAGTAGAAAGAAGGCTGTAATAGTGGATGGGGGCCAGATAACAAAAAATATAAGCAACCATACAAATTGCAGGCTGTAGTCTAAATATGAGAAAAAATCACTGTAGACTGTATTTCCCTTAACAAAAAAGTAAGCATAATTTTAGAAGTTTCTAATGTAAACTTCTTGTAGTCATAGAACAAAGAAGATAAAGAACCACACCTTTGTTTGCAATCTAAAACTTTAGGTTCTTTAGACTAATTCTTTTGGACTACAGCCACGCATCCAAAGTGAGTCTTCAGACTGGGGTCAGCCAGCAGTAAATTTTTCACCAGTCTGAGAGGAAATGCAAGAGTAAGTACAATGTAGTGAGTTCTATATAAACTAAATTTATTCAGTATTTTGAAATTTGTTTTTGTGCTTCATTAGCAAAACAAAAAAAAACACTGGTAATCCTTGTTGTCCCCTGATTTGGGGGTGGGGTGCTGCAGATCGAACTCAGGACCTTGTGCTTCCCTAGGCAAGTGCTCTACCACTGAGATAAATCCCCAACCCCCATGATTTATTTTTATTTTCTCATCTAGGAAATCTTAAATTCGGGGATCCATTGGACTACAGTTGTGTGCTTTCACTAGATACTGAAAATAGCAAGAAAAAGAAAAATAAGTAGAGCCAAAATACAGGAAAAAGAAAAATCAGAAGCCAGAGGAAATTCCAGTAGTCTAGGTGAAAGCATAGAGGTGAAAAAGGAACTGAATTTAATAACAAATAGAGCATTTATTTCCTGCAAGGTTGGAATAAATCCTTTTTATTTTTAAAAAGACACAACACAGCCTTCTTTTAAATGTTTCATACCAAATATTTGGTTTACATTTTCATATTTTTAGGAGAATCATTTGGGCCATGAAATACAAGGTACATGTATAAATTCTTTCCCTTTATGAGATACATATCTTCTATATAGCTGCTTACAAGGAAAATTTTTCAAACCAAATATTCTCCCATTTTTAAATGAGAGAAATCTCCCTCAGGAATTACGTCGACATCCCTAGCAAGGAAGGAATGAAGACCACGTTCATGAGCTGCATGCAGCACATTTGCCGTTAGGTTCACCCTAGAATTCACTTTTCTTTGGCATGATCAAAGACAATCTCTTCAGCCAGCCCTGGTTTCTTCCCTGTCCTACTGTTGGCTCACATTCATTCCTTTTCTCCTATTCACTTTTTGAGTAGTTAATTCTGTCTGCCACAGGCTGTTAAACTTCTGAGGTCAGTTACCCAAACTTCTGTTCATATCTCTGCAGGGTCCTCAGGCCCACAGATTCACTTGTTTACCTACTTGCCTTTCCTTCAAAGAGCAATAAAGACAATGGTCTTGGGCTCCATAATCCTCAGTCCTGCTTTATAGAACAAGGCATCCCATTAGTGGTTTTAATTTTCATCCTATCAATCAATTGTGTTTTGGCAGGGTATCTCAAACCTAAACATCATAAAGCTAGATTTAATGTTAACTTATTGCTGTATAAATGCAAATATCATTTCCATATTTCACTTCTCATTTATGTTGGATGGATCATAATAAAAATTAAATCCACCTGCCTCTAGCACATGAATAAAGCCTGTTTGTTAGAGACAAGAAGAACAGAAATCAGAAGGGCAGACTTGAAGACAGATTTGAAAATGACAAACTGATATTCAAATCACACTTCATCTTTCAGAGGCAAACATTCGTGTTTTGTAAAATCCAGATTATTTGTTTCCTTATAGATAATAAGATAATAAAATTTAAAGCTGTGTGTGCAAGTTTTAAAGTGTTAATTTTTACTCAGCTAAGAAAGTATTTAAAATGTCTTCCACTATTTATTTTTTCTTTTTAATAATTAAATTTAACATACAAATAACTTAGAGACATATTTCACCACTACAAATACATAAGTATTTTCAGCAAAATATATATGTCCAGCTTTGTTCCTATTCTGCTTTTTTTTTACTTCTCTACTTTAAAATAACCTCAATAATAGTATTTTTCCTCTTTGCAGTATATTTTAAGCAGCTGACGATGCATCCAATTTCTCAGTAACTTAGAGCATGTACCAAATTGATATATAAATTAAATATGCAGATTTGCACTGAAAACAAAGCCATTACAACTGTCTCTTAGGTGAGAATTAATAACTACCATTTAGCGAGTTCTTGCAATGTTACATACATAGTGTTAAATATTTTACATATATACATACGTAAGTATAGGCATATATAATCTCATTTATCTTTTATAGTAACTATCTGAGGTAGGTGCTTTTAATGTCTGTTATAGATACTGAGGCTTGTTAAACGAGGACAGTTGGCTAATTAGATATAGAGCCAGAGAGTACAGATACTAAATTCTGTACAGATACTAGATATAGATTACAGATACTAGAGAGTACAGATACTAGATATAGAGTACAGATACTAAATTCAGGTCTGTACTCTCTTTCTACTTCTGAACTCCATAAACAATAGCCTGGATAATTGTAAAACACATGGGCAGGCTGTTAGTCTTGCAAAACCATGATCACTAAAACTCAAAATGATACCCAATACTGTCTGACAAATTTACAATAATTTCTCTAATGAGTGAAGACTCCCACTCTTTGAGAAGACCATTTCAACACTTCCTCAATGTCCAGCTTACAAGAGTACTAAATAAATAAACAACAATAATAATAATAGCAAACAGGTGATACCATACATAAAACACTTTTCTAACCTTTATATATTTTAACTTTAACTCTCAGGAGATAGTGACTATTTATAAACCCATTTTACAGGTGAGGAAATTGAGGCACAAGGAAGTTAGCTAACTTCTCCTCGGTCACACAGGAAGTGAGTAGCAGAATTAGACTTCAAGCCCAGGCAGTCTTGTTTGATAGTTCCACAGTCCATAGCCTAAATAAACAAAAGAATGACCTAAAACGACTTTTGTCAACAGAGATCAAATTGTGTCATTGCCTTTGTTTAAACCCTTCAGAGAGCCCCAGAGTATGTAGGACAAGAATGTAAATTTAGACCAGCCTGTATGACCTCCTGCACGATCTACTTCATCTTCGGCTTCACAGTTTGTGGCCCTCATTCTTTTCAGTCTGCTCCAGTAGATTTCATTCAGTACTTCTTCCCAACTCAGGTCTTTTACATATGCGGTTTATTTTTCCTGGAAGTTTATTCCTATACATACTTTTAACTGATTAATTCTTAGTCATCATTGAAGATTCCACCTAAATGTAACTTCTTGCAAGACAGTGTCTCTGATGTGTGAACATAACCCAGGTGTCTACTCTTCTTATATAATCCTACAGCATTTAAAACAATTGCAAAGGATGTGTGTGTGTGTGTGTGTGTGTGTGTGTGAGGGACAGAGACAGACAGAGAGATTGTCTTTCCTCTTCAGTACACTGTGAATTGGATGAGGGCAGAAATTGTGACTCTTTTGTCCTGTACTAGCAACTTCACAAAAATTTGTTGCAAGTAAGAATGAATACATGGGTAAGTAGCTCAATCAGAAATATATTTATGTGTGTGTGTATGTGTGTGTATATATGTGTGTGTGTGTGCATGTGTGTGTGTGTGCGTGTACATATATAATATATATATATATATATGAATGAATAGCCCCCAGATCTCTGAAGAGGTAAGATTGAACGCAGTTTTAAGTCAAAGACATAATGAAAACAAATGCAGATCTACTTCTTCTTTACTTTCTTACCATGTGAAATGTGATAACTATAATTTTATCTGCTAAACTTGAGGTACTAGCATGTCCCTTCTTCTCTGAGAAAGGTGCCCCCCCAGTACTACAGTGCTCCACTGCAGGTGAGAACAAGGGACAATGTCATGCCAATCAGAGTGGCCCAGACCTTGAACAACAGTGATTCATCCAGAGATGAGCACAAGGCCTCAGATGGCCCAATCAGAATCCTCTATGTGGCTACCAGCTTAGTTTTTTTTTAATGTCTTTTAGAGTTTATTCAAATCAAGACCCAATTAATGCAATGTATATTTCATTTCATTGCATGTCTTTGAGTATCTTTTTTTTTGAGACCGTGTCTCACTATGTGGTTCAGGCTGGCCTTGAACTTGCTGTAATCCACCAGCTTAGTTTAAGTTAATCTCTCCTTTGCCTTGGAGTTTCTGATCAGGGAATACTGTATTTAAATTTAAGTCTGTTTAGTGGCCATCTTTCCCAAGGTACACAGAGGAAGGCTTTCAATATTACAAGAAAAATACTAACATCACCAGAAATAAGTAGAGTTGAGAAACACAGAAGCCTCTAGTAACATTTAAGTTCTTGACCCTACCATACCAGAAGTTACCTGCATCCAGACTTCCTAGGTGTGTAGGCAAACAAATACTTCTTTTTTATAAAGTTGATTTGAAAAGGCCTTCCCACCACTTGCAGACATATCCTGGTTCCCACATCTTCCCATTCAACTAACATTTCTAATACTTAAAAACACAAACTTTAGAGAATACTGTTTCAAGTTTTGTAAATAAAGCTTATTTGTTTGGTTCAGGCTTATGGTTCACTTACAGAGAATGTACAAAAACAGATAATATTGTCAAAATCATAAACTATACTAGGCCATACAAAGACTAGGGAAGTTGGAATACCCTGAGGAAAGCAGCAAAAAAAAAAAAAAAAAGAAGAAGAAGAAAGAAGGAAATATCCCTTCCACAAAAGCCTCTGTCCTCCTTCCCACTGGCACTGCTAGCACAGGGGCGTGCCCTTGGAGCACTAACCACGTTTCCCGCATGCCCAAGCAAGACTTCCTATCAGATTAGGCCTTGCTTTCTCTAGAGAAGACTACAGAGAGTACTGTTTGTCTCAACCTAAATTGGAATTATGACTATTTTAAACCTTGACAACAGATAATCCTACTATCATCTGAGTCTTTTGTAGTTCTTAAACAGTTGAAATTTTACATCTATTTGTATGACAGAATTAACTTTGGAGATATGTGGGTTTATGTCTTTGTTGTTCAACAGTGTGCTTCAGTGCTTCAGGAAAAGAAAAGGCAAAACAATACAGAGAACAAAGTTCAATGTACAGCTAAGGGGATTTTTAACTCAGGGCAGAAACACCTGTCTGGAAGCTAAGTGTGGGTTTATCTATAAGTGTGATTTTTTTTTTAACATAGAACTCTGTGTTTGTGTTTTGATTTTTTTTAATACCAAAAACTTGATATTCCAAAGGGGGAAAAAGATTCAGCTTATATTAATTGCTAACATTTAAAGAGCATTTACTATGAGACAAGTGCTATTTGTTTGAGCTAATTCAGTCCTCTAAATGATTTTATTGCTCTCTTAAATTTGCTGATGAGAATCTCAGAGGTGGTTCAAAACAGTCCTGTAACCACAAGCATCTGTACTATTACATTTTCCTCTACTTTTTCCATAATTTCATGCTGCCTAACAGTCATGGGCATCTCTAATCAGCTCTTTCTTCTCTTCTGTGTGTCACCAATTTTATGTCTTTCTATCAGTAGTGGTGAACCTATGGCATGTGTGTTGTTTTTCTTTTAAGACAAAAGATGTCAATGAGTAAGTTGTTTATTCTAAAGTAAAACCTCACTATTCAGGTTTAATTGCACTTTGTGATAAATAAGTGGGTTTGGGGTTGCAGTTCGGGCACTCATCTGCAAAAGGTTCACCATCATTTAGAAATTTATAGAAAATTTATGTCCCATACTTGGTTGTTTTGTTCTTCTTTTGGGGAGATTCCACAATAATATCTTCCATTCTTTCATAGGATTTTTGAAATCTTTAATGAATATTTTCCATTTCCAAGAGTTGTCTTTCATTCCCTGAATTTCCATTCTCATGGCAACATTAATCTTTGTGAAGACGCTAATTGGAATTTATTTGTGTTTCTCTTTTGTTCCATGAACTATATCTATTTCTCCAGGGATGTTTGCTTGTTTTTCTGCTTTCCACTAGTGTTATTATGTTACTGTAAATGAGTAGTGATTCTTTATTTTTTGTTCATATTTGAGGGTCTTTTAATATGGATGAAGTAATTCAACAGAACTGAATTGCTTTCATTGCACTGAAGTCCCTAAGTGACATTATTTGGAGGTCATTTGTGGAGGGAGGACACTGTTCAATTTATTTCAAGAAACTTTTGATCTTCTAAATGGGAATCAGAGGAAATTCCACCAGTATTGTGCACACTGTAAAAATCTACTATTCCATGTACAGTCTTTCATCCTTTTGTTTTGAACCTTTGTCTGCTGAACCTAGCAGGTCTGAGTCCTGATTGTCTCTGGGTTCTACCAAAGAAATCTTTCATTCACTTTCCATCTTCTAAAATTTTGTTGAGCTCTCTCATCTTACAATGGCACCTCTCTCATTCTCTTTTATAAATTTGTATGAATTTATTCTCTTATAATTACTGTATTACAAGGGTAGGTAGAAAGTAATAAATGTTGCCTTTAACAGAAGTCTCCCATCTATCCCACTGGTACTTGGAATCCCACCCTACCTATCTCTGTGGGACTTAGGGTTAGGGTTATCTTAGGGTTAGGGTTATCTTAGGGTTATCTTAGGGTTAGGGTTGTCTTATCACAGAACCCACCTCTCCTGCATCTCTGCCCACTTCCTCTAACTTGCTTTTTCCTATGTGCATCATCTTCTTAGGTCTCTATCAGCAAAAAATAAAAATAAATTTAAAGAATAAAAACAGTTCTTAAATCCCACTATACCCTTTCATGACAGCCTCTCTCTGTATAGCCAAGAATTCTCAATGAGTTGTCTAACTTCTTATTTCCCAGTGACTCCTTAACTTCTTCAATCTGGACTTCAGTACTGCTGCACAGAAATGATCCTTACCAAGTGACACTTTTGTTATTAAATCTAGTTGATACTTTCCAATGCCTCACATGCATCTTCTGTAAGCATTTAACACCAATGACCAGGCCCTCTTGTCTTCCATGGACCATGACACCCAGGTTTGCTTCCAGGCTATTAGTTCCTTCTTGATATTCTCCATGAGCTCTTTTTCTTTGTTTATCCTTTAATATTTTTCAAGATTTTGCACTGAATTTCTTCTAGTCTCATTCTATAAATTATTTACAAATTCTCTCTTCTAATCTCTGCCTACATTTATCATCTATGTACTAAAGACTAAAAAACTAGACTTTCAGTCTAATGTTTCTTCTTTAATTCCAAATTCCTATACTGATTTGCTGAGGATCTTAACTACGCAGCCAATGAACACTCCAAAATCAACATCTTTCTTTCTTCTCCCAATCTCCCAAATCTGCTTCTCTTATACATGTGTTTTTTGGTTTTTTTTGTTTTTCGTTTTTTCTTTTTTTTTGGTGTTGGGGGGTGCCCAGGATTGACTTGTGCTTGGTAGCCAAGCACTTTACCACTTGAGCTAAATCCCCAACCCCTCCATAGTCTTATCATGAATGTATGACACTACAATCTACCCAGTTGTCTAAGGCAAATATTTATGTACTGACTAGAGTCCTAGCTCTCCAGTTGTGTATACAATGATTGGCTCTTTTTTTAAATCTATTTTATTCAGTGTGATATATCTTCAACTGATCCATTTTACCCAACCCCACCACTTTCGTTAGGCAATAGACTTACTTTGTCTCTGTGCCTTGAACCATGTTATCTAAAAGCCTTCCCTGAACTTGATCCCCAAATCAACTCCCTCCTTACACATTCTTATTCAACCTTGTCTTCCCCATGCACGGCAGTCA
This sequence comes from Hystrix cristata, assembly GCA_004026905.1. NCBI lineage: Eukaryota > Metazoa > Chordata > Mammalia > Rodentia > Hystricidae > Hystrix > Hystrix cristata. The sequence goes on along the minus strand of PVJO010000070.1, from coordinate 324,300 downwards.
CTTCTCTCCCTCAATCTTAATACAGGTACATTAAACAGTTCAAAATCCAGAAAGAGAGAGAGAGAAAGAGAGAACACCCTTTTAATGCTTTGTAATGCTTAAATTTAAAAATAAATAAATACAATGATTAAATCAAGCCCAAGCCTTATTTTAAATACACACTGTGCTTTACCTAAGTCACCTAGGATTCTTCTTTATTAAAAAATCAAGACTATTACAGATGAGTTAATATGAAACATAGCACAACCAGACAAGATTGAGTATCTTAAGGAAAATAGGGTCCACTCGAGATATATGTGTGTATGTATATATATCTCCTCATGAGGGGATGGGAGAAGGAAGAATTGCTGAAATAACCGAACAAATTCTTTTTTTATTCATCAATTAACAAATTCTAAAATGATAAATATACAACATTTGTACCACATATATGTGAAAATAGATTTCTATATCTCCCATCCTTCACTCAATCTAGACTATCCAATAGGGACTCTAAAAACAATAAGCCCTTATAAACAGACCTAAGTATACACAATTCAAAATGGGGATGGGGGACAATCATAAATGAAATCTCTGGCCATACTATCAAGTGTATACCTTTGGAGAAGAATTGGACTGAAAACTATAGGACAGTAAGAAAACAATTTTCTTCTTTCTTAATGGTTTAGTCTGTCCTTCAAAGGAGGGCATGTGAGTTTTTTCTTTCTTTTGGGGAGAGGGGCTGGGTTTTTAATTCAACAACTATTTCTCAGAAAAGTGGTGGAATAAATAGAAGCCCATGAATCACACTAATGAGTAAAACTTAAATGGGACCAATCTCAAGTAGCTTGTCTGGTCTGCAGGGTCACGGGTGCATAGACCTCACCATGTGGTACAGCCACTTTGAATCCCTTTGGGGAGTAGAGCGCCAATGTCCACCACAGACTATTCTGTTTGAGTCCTACCAAATGTCATTCTGAGCAGGTATTATTGCCTAGAAAATACATAAGGAGACATGAAGAAATATAACTGCTCTCACTCAGAGCCCCAAACCTGAAGACAGGGAAAGAGGATGGGTGACAACTATAAGACAGAGTTCATTCCTTATATGCTTTTCCTTTGATTTATGCAAAGAACTTGTGTTTAGAAAGAGTTTTTACCCTCATTGTACATTATAATTTACCCTAGTCATGCCGACCAATCTGTAAATGCTAATATACCTCTGCGGTTTTCTGCATATTTAAGAAGGAAAATACAGGCAGGGCAAACAAGGAATATGTGACTGTCCCACATTTCCCACTTTTTGATAGCCATGGGAACAAAGCTGCTACCTTTCAAGGTTTAAGACAAAGAGGACAAGTTTGGCTCATCATGGAACTGAAGATGTGAGAGGACATGATTTGGGGCACAGTTGCTGAATCCAAAGCCTGAGAATGGATGTACACCATCCTCGTTTTTTACTCTAATATGCCAGCATAACAGAACTTTTAAGCAGATGCAAAAACCCGAGTTACAACAGGGGTCATCACAATCCGTGACCTAAAACTATATTACAAAGCTATTGTAATAAAAACAGCATGGTACTGGCACAAAAAGAGACCCCAGGACCAATGGAACAGATTAGAAGATGAAGAAACAGGTCCAAACACTCTCAGTCATCTTATCTTTGACAAAGGGGCCAAACAACCTCACTGGAAGAAAGATAGCCTCTTTAATAAATGGTGCTGGAAAAACTGGGTCTCCACATGCCGAAGGTTACAACTAGACCCATATCTTTCCCCACGCACTAAGCTAAAATCAAAGTGAATCAAATATCTAAATATTAAAACAGAAATACTAAATCTGTTGGAAGATAGAATAGGTCAAACTCTTGAAGACATAGTTGTAGACAAGGACTTTAAGAACAAATCCCCAGTCACCCAGGAAATATCAAAAAGAATCAACAACTGGGATCTGATCTTATTAAAAAGCTTTTGCATAGCAAAAAAAACTACCAACAGAGCGAAGAGACAACCCACAGAATGGGAAAAAAATTTTGCCAGCTATTCCTCCGACAAAGGACTAACATCTTGAATATATGAAGAACTCAAAAAAAATCAGACCCCCCAAATTTAAAGACCTAATCCAAAAGTGGGCAGCAGAAATGAATAGACACTTCTCAGACGAAGAAGTAGAAACAGCAGATAGACATATGAAAAAACGTTCAACATCACTGGTCATTTGAGAAATGCAAATTAAAACAACCCTGAGGTTCCACCTCACTGCAGAAAGAATGGCTATTATTAACAAATCAGCCAATAACAAATGCTGGAGGGGCTGTGGAGAAAAAGGACCCCTTCTCCACTGTTGGTGGGAATGCAGACTGGTGCAACCACTATGGAAATCAGTGTGGAGACTCCTCAGGGAACTAGGACTAGCGATTCCATTTGACCCAACTATTCCCCTTCTTGGTCTCTTCCCAAAAGAATTAAAAGCATCATACTGCAGCAATATATGCACACCCATGTATATACCAGCACAGTTTGTAATAGCTAAATCTTGAAAACAGCCCAAATGCCCATCAACAGTAGAATGGATAAAGAAAATGTGGTTTTTTTATACAATGGAGTACTACGCTGCCATAAAGAATGATAAGCTAGAATGATATTCCTAAGTAAATGGACACATCTTGATACCATACTCTTAAGTGAAATAAATCGGACACACATGTTTAAATACTGCATTGTTTCTCTGGTGTGAGAAACTGAAAGTAAATAAAGACTAAAATGTAATATATTGGGAAAGGGAAGAAAATGTCCACATGGGAAAGGGAACAAGGGAGGGGGAATGGAACAGAGGACAAGAGAAATAAGGAATGGAAGGAAAAAATAGAAACAAAGCTTTTGTAAATAAGGAGGGAGGACGGGGTAAAGAGAGGGAAGGGGAATGGGAAAAATAAAAGCAACAAGATATATCATGTACAGGTACAAATCCTCTATGATGAATGTTATCACTATGTACATCTAAAATGTAACATTAAAATAAATTAAATTTTAAAAAACCCGAGTTACAGCAGATAGATAGATAGATATATATACACACATACATACATTTGGTGCTGGGGATTGAACTCAGGGCCTTGTGCTTGCAAGGCAAGCACTCTAATCACTGAGCTAAATTCCCAGTACCAACAGTTATTTTAAATGAAATACAATGTGACATCAAACCTAATTCTTACCCAATAATTATTGATTACTTAAATAATTTGGATAAGGGACCAACTCTGAGAGCAGAGTATCTTCTGTTTGACTCCAGCTATTCTGTCAAGATTTGTCTAGGATGAGATCTTTAAACCTTTGAGACCCTGCACAAATAGGTCTTTGCTTGTTAACCCCGAGAGTGACTGTAATATTCCATGTTTCTCTCTCAGAATTATCTCGTGTGTTCTCTGCGTTCTTTTGGGAACTGCCTCTGCTAGGCAGGATTAACATTCTTTGATCTGATCACTTTGTTCTTTTATTTGCTGTGACAATGGAAAACATTTTAAAGGTTCTCTGGCTGAAAGAGACTGCTCTTACCTCGAAAGCAAGATGAAAATAGATCTGACATTTATGTAGTGCCATAAAATGTCCTTTGAGCCGAAGTTATTGTGCTGGATGCTGTGGTGTGCAGCTTAGGTGTTCCTCAACTCTAAGGTGAGGAACTCACTCCTCCACATCCTCAGAGCATTATTTGCTGAGGATTCACAGCCAAGTTCTGCCCCAAGAATTGCCTTCAGCTGAGGAAGCTGCTGGGACAAAATTTATGTCCTCCTCTCCAACATGATTCAGCCTGACTCAGTTTGGAGCAACTTTAAAGGGCCACCCGAGTTCCAGGGCTGCTGTAGGATAGGCTGAGATCCTGGTTGCACATACATGGCAGATTAGATTTTCCCTCTGATTTAACCCTTCCTGCAATTCACCTTCTCATATAGAACTTTTACTAATGCCATTAAAGTTTAATAATCACTTCATTTCTAATATCTTTTGGGTTATATTAGGTTTATTTAAATGAACAAACAAAAATTGTCCAACTCATAATTATTTAACTCTTCATCTAAATCATATTACATTTAGTAATTCTTATTTATTGATGCAGTGCTCTTTTAATAATGAGTTTATAGAAAAGATATGAACTTGAAGAAAAGATACACCACCTGATTTGATTTATTCAATTTGGATTACTTATTCTAATTTTAAGGCAAACATTTCTAAATAATTTTCAGAACTTGTCCATGACTCACCTTCATGTTTAGTTTCACAGCTTTACATTCGATAGTATATGAAGGCTTCTTTATGAACCTCAAGAAACTCCACACCACTACAACTTGCAATCGTGATGGATGGTCAGTCATGACACTGCCCTAACTCTAGATACAAGCAGTGACCTAGGCTGGCCAGTAAGACTATAGCATCTCCTCAGATTCTTCCCTGGGATTTATATATGCATCCTGGAAGAAGGAAAGGATATAGTCTTGGAGCTTCCTATAACCATCTTTTGTACTGTGTGCTAAGAGCTTATCAAAAGAATGAAGCCAATACCTGTGAAAGATTAAATCATTTCAGTGCCTAGTTACAGCCAGGGGTCCAGCCTTCCTTTTGGATGTCCTGGTTACATAAGCCAATAAATTTTATCTTATTTGACTAATGTGAGTTGAGTTTCTGTCACTTAGAGACCTGATACAAAGGTTTACATCATCACCTTTGCACTTGTATCAGTCCTCTGAGGACCCAATTTCTAGCACCTTTTTTTCTAGGAATAAAGACAGGTGCCACCATATTCCACACTCAAGTAGATTTTACTCAATCTTTTTCCATTCTCAGCTACTTATTTGCTTTCTGTACCTAATATTTCTAGTCAGCCACTGCTTAAATTTATTTACAAAGCACTACTGTGTGATTTCCCTGCAAATATTTCCTGCTTTCTGATATAGACCAGTTCCTAGTAAAGAGATTTGAGTCCTAGTGTGCTAAGTCTTCTTTGACTTAATGATTTGTGTAAAGATGAGCTTTTATATTGTAAAATTGCAACCAAAGGATATAGTTTCCCTAGTAACAAGTTTCCCAAATTGTTAACATATATTTTTTTTAATTTTATTTTAATGGTACATTTTAGATGTACATAGTGATAACACTCATCATAGGGGATTTGTACCTGTACATGACATATCTTGTTGCTTCTTTTTTTCCTGTTCCCCTCCCCTCACCCCCTCCTCCCTCTCTATTGACAAAAGCTTTGTTTCCATTTTTTCCTTCCATTCCTTATTTCTCTTGTCCTCTGTTCTATTCCCCCTCCCTTGTTCCCTATCCCATGTGGACATTTTCTTCCCTTTCCCAATATATTACATTTTAGTCTTTATTTACACTTTCGGTTTCTCACACCAGAGAAACAATGCAGTATTTAAACATGTGTGTCCGATTTATTTCACTTAAGAGTATGGTATCAAGATGCATCCATTTACCTAGGAATATCTCAAGCTTATCATTCTTTATGGCAGCATAGTACTCCATTGTATTAAAAAAAACACATTTTCTTTACCCATTCTACTGTTGATGGGCATTTGGGCTGTTTCCAAGATTTAGCTATTACAAACTGTGCTGCTATAAACATGGATGTGCATATATTCCTGCGGTGGGATTGCTAACATATCTTTTAGGAAAAATACCCTCTGTATCGCCAAATTTGCAAACCTAAGTATACTGAGGCAGCAAATATCACATTTTATTAAAATAATGAAGGCAAGTCTGTCATAGGACAATTAATTGTGGAAACCTGATGCTCAAGTGCATAATAAATAGGCTTTCCAAGACTATAGTGTTGGCTTTTTATGCCATTTTAAATGTGTTCTAAGAATCACAGCAACAAGGTTTGCTCATCAATGAATGATTTTCACAGCTCTAGAGTAAAATTATTCTGCCAGTAAGAGGCCCATGACTTTGATTACAAAGCCAGTTTAAGTTGATGTTCAACCCATCTGTTAAGTGCTGACATTTTCACAGGTGTTCACATGGTGTGAATGTGGAGTCTAAAATAGAACCCCAGCAGAACATACGCAGTCGGTATCTCTTTTGTAGTCACCAGGAAGTTTTACAGCTTATATAAGGTATGATTTGTACCCTATTTGCATAAAGAATTCTTAGTTACACAATCACAGGATATTAGACTCAATCAAGAAACACATAGCAGTTCATCTAATCTGATTCCCTGAAATTAAAGTTCAGGAAAATAAAACAACACATCTAAGATCTCACAGCTAGTGAATGACATAGCCAGAAATAGGTAGCAGCTTCCTTGCAATAGGTCTGGAGTTGCCTTACTGTTTCTCTTTTGTAAACTTTTCTTTCCCCATTGCCCATAGGTTTGTCCAACTTGTAGCCATGCTTTGGTAAAAAGAGCACTAAATGTGCAGTCAGAGAACTAAGAATTAAGTCCTAGACTTGACACTTTTTAGATTTATAATCTCAACAACAATCAATATTTTATCAACAAATCAGCCAATAACAAATGCTGGAGGGGCTGTGGAGAAAAAGGAACCCTTCTCCACTGTTGGTGGGAATGTAGACTGGTACAACCACTATGGAAATCAGTGTGGAGATTCCTCAGGGAACTAGGACTAGAGATTCCATTTGACCCAGCTATTCCACTTCTTGGTATCTTCCCAAAAGAATTAAAAGCATCATACCACAGCGATATATGCACACCCATGTTTATAGCAGCAGAGTTTGTAATAGCTAAATAGTGGAAGCAGCCCAAATGCCCATCAGCAGCAGAATGGATTAAGAAAATGTGGTATTTTTATACAATGGAGAACTACTCTGCCATAAAGAATGATAAGCTTGAGATATTCCTAGGTAAATGGATGCATCTTGAGACCATACTCCTAAGTGAAATAAATCGGACATACATGTTTAAATACCGCATGGTTTCTCTGGTGTGAGAAACTGAAGTGTAAATAAAGACTAAAATGTATCATATTGGGAAAGGGAAGAAAGTGTCCAAATGGGAAAGGGAACAAGGGAGGGGAAAGGAACAGAGGGACAAGAGAAATAAGAAATGGAAGCTTTGGAAACAAAGCTATTGTAAATAGGGAGAGAGGAGGGGGTAAGGGGAGGGGAATGGGAAAAAAAGAAGCAACAAGATATATCATGTACAGGTACAAATCCCCAATGATGAATGTTATCAATATGTATATCGAAAATGTACCGTTAAAATAAAAATTAAAAAAAAAATCAATATTAACTTTCTGTTCTCCATTTTTCACATTTCCTGTATCTCAATAGGTCCAGTAGCGGTAGAAGGGAAACTGACTACTTATTAATACATGTTCAGACTCCAGTTTACTTGTCAATTCTTGAGCAGCAGGGCCTGCCTGGAAAGTAAATAACTTTGAATTTTGTCAGTGTGTATTTCTTTACTGCACACTACTTTGCTACTGTGGTCTCAGAGTGCAAAGCCATAATGAAAAACAAATAAGCAAGTTATAAACAATTATCATAGATTTAACGGAGAAAACAGATTTTCAGGAATCTAGAAAGAACAGCAGTAATTTGGAAACCTGAAAATTATCTGAGAAGAGAAAATGGCATCAGATGGACCTAAAATTACAGAGAAAAGATAAATGAATACATTAAGAATATTAAACAACAAAATGGGAAATCAAAGAGCAAGACTGGTAGGAAAGACCAGTTAAAGAATGAAAGACATTCACATTCAAAACAATTATAATGACTCTGTAATGTCAAAAGAAACATACTTGAGCATCAGATTTCATCCTCAGGTTGTCAATTTGTGGCTATTTATAATAAAGGAGTGGAGGAGAATCTTTGAGGATATATAACTTCTAATATCCCTACATGTAGAGACATCTGTAGAAAACTGAAGTAAGTTTAATTACTCTAAAACCTTTAAGTCCTTGACTTTAAAAAAGAAAGAAAAACGAATTAAACTTTCCCATATTCAAAACCAATTCTATTTCATTCTATTTCATACATATGGATTATTTCATATATAACACCCAGATACAGGAAGCTTTTTCAAATTATTATTCCCCAAAGATTTATGTTTTCAAGACTGGTCTTCAAGAGAAATAAAACAGCTCATATTCTTTAGTGGTAAGTTTCTTAAATGCCCAGTGTGGTGGAGTGATAGGGTCAACTTGAGCAGGAACGCCCAGCTGGACTGAGTTGGTATAGTTCTGGGCATAGAAGATCCACCTGAGGATTGTTCTTCAATCCCCAGTACCAAAAAACAAAACAAAACAAAACAAAACAAAACCTGAAGATTGTTGCCAACACAACAGAGGAGATTGGGAGCAGAGATAGGGGTGGCTGCTTCCCAGGAGGAGCTCTGTTGCAGCTGGTTCTCCAAAGGGAATTCGCTGTTCCTGTCACAGAAGGAGCTCGGGGCCTTGCCGTCATTGAGGATGTCTACTGTTTGCTTTGTGGGAGCTCTGGCCTTCATTTCCACTGTGAGCATCATATCCTGGTTCCAGTATAGATTTCTTCAGCCATTTAGTGCAGACACAGATGTACACGGGAGTTGCTGTGGGCTCCCAGCCCTTGACTGGACCTTTTGGGTCTCTAGTGCATAGATAGACTTTCGGCACTCTTCCTGCATTCAGCCTGTGTGTGAATGTTGTAACTTGTATTTGTCCTGTTTCACATCCGCCCGTTGGCAAACCATCAACTCTAGAAAGGTAACTAATTACACCTAGGATATTCAATCATATTTTTTCATTTCTACTGAAGGGGTATTATATCTTACAAGAATTTAACAGTATTTTCTTCCTGAGCCAATGTGTCAAAAATGGCCACTTTGCATCTTTCTCATAAGCACCCTGAATTACATGTGTCATCCATATACAAACAAAGAGGCCTCAGTGATTTCCTATGCTGTTTTATTGAAGGCTTTGCTTTACAGCCATAGTGTTAATGGTCATCCTACAGTTGGGCTTTGCAATCTCATTTCTTTTCAATCTCTTCTTACCTCCAATTTGAACTGCCATAAAAGACACTTAGTCTAAGTATCTAAAAGCCACTTTCTCAACAATGTGAGAAGCTTAGAGATGATTGCATAACTGTCAAAATAAGTATTCACCAACGCATTGAGACAGGACAAATGTACCTGACTATTTTTGGCTGGTGAAAACTTTTACCATTTTTGGTGGTGTGAACAGTTCGCATGCACACAGTCTCAACTCAATGCAAACATAAGCAATAGCTTTGATTTGTCTCTATGGTTTCAAATCACCACAGATGACACCCGTAACACAGCTTACTGTAACACCTCTTGCTAAATCTTTGGTTGCAACACTGTCCTTCCCCACCTTCGAAACCAGTATTCTTTATTTTCTCAGGTTTTTTTTTTCCTTTTTAAATCACTATTTTAAGAAGATCACTCCTTTACTGCTTGATATGCCTTTGATTTAGAGAGGAAAAAAAGTTTGGCTTGGGCTTACAAGCAAATAAGATGCCATATAGGCATCATTTTAATGTTTCTCCTAAGTGCCATATAGGAGAAACATGAGTTTTAGTTTTAGGGATTTGCACTCCTCTTTTATGGCTGCTTCTTAATTCAACACCTCTGGTATTTAGTGAGTTCTCAAGGAACCTACTCTGATGTATCATTAGAATGATATTCTGCCATGTAACCATCTTTTTGATCAGATGAAAAAAATTTAAGGAAGATACTCTCTGTATGTTAAATTAGGCTGACATTTAAGGAACCATAACCAAGGTTAGATGTGTTGATCACGATGAAAGTAGACAGAAAGAAAGGACTTCCATACTCTAGGCCCACCACTTCCTCTTACAGTAAACTTGTGAAAGACACTTGCAGAGTTGGTACATTGCAAAAATATGCATCGGATACTACAGGACTTTGATTAGAACTTTTTATTATATTCCCTTCCTTATGCCCTTACAACTCATGTCTGCACAGAACCTTAGAATATGTAAACTTATTTGAAAATAAGCTCTCTGTAACTATGAGTTGGATGACTGATTACAGCTGCAGAGAACCTATTTCCATGTAAAGACTTTATTTCCAAATAAATTGGAAAACATCTTATTTGCAAATTGGGTTTTATTTCCAAACAGGGTAAGGTGTTAGAACATGAAATCCAATCATTGAAATACTTATTAGAGGATAAACATTCATAAAGACACTTGGGGAAGTAGGCCACATAACAATGAACAGATTGTGGAGTGATATAGATATAAACCAAGGAACACCAGTAACTGCCAGCAGTCACTAGAAACAAGGAGCGAGACATACAACAGATTCTCCTTCAGAGCTGACAGAAGGAACTAACTCTGCTAACACTTGGATTTCAGAATTCTGCCCCCCACAACACCTCCCCATAATATGAAAGACTAGCTTACTATTGTATTGAGCCGATAGTTTATGTTACTCTATTGCAGTAAGGTTAGGAAATGAATGTACCTTAAAGTGGCTAAGCCATGTATAGGTAATGTCTCCTTGCCCATTTTCCCTAAGGCTTAGACTAAAAGTTTCCCCTCCCTATTTTTCTCTGACCCATTAAAATAATACTCAAACTCCTCTGTTAGGCACAGGTGTGAGATTGACTGTTCTCCGCTCTTTAAAAAATAATATTTTTTCTGTATTAGTCCTTACTTTATGAGAGTAGAAATCCTTGATGGCTAAAGATAGGCTGTAAACTTTGGATCTCCTGGTTCTTTGGTCTTTGGACTCTAGAACTTAACAGGAAATCCCCACCTCCACTTCTAAGACTCAGATCTTTAATGCTGGACTAGGAATTATGCCACTAACTCTCCTGATTCTTGGGTCTTTAAAGCTGGCCTGAATAATGCCACCAGATTTCCTGGGTCTCCAACTTGCAGGTGGCATGTGTAAGACTTCTTAGCTCACATAAAAGTGTGAGCTAATCCCCATAATATACCTCCTCTTATCTTTCTATAGGTATATGTATCCTACTGGTTCTGTTTGTCTGGAGAACCCTAGGAGATATAAAAAGAGACTTAAAAACTGAACTTTAAAAGTCTTATAGCACTATGGAGAAAGCAGGAATGGGTGCCGAATGGGCCAACTTGCAATATATTACACTTGAAACTTGAGTGTCTGTGCAAGATCCATATAGAAATGGCTAGTAAGCAATTATTTATATAGCCCTAGACTCAAGATAAGTCTGAGATCAAGCAACTAGACAAAAAGTCAACAGGGGTATGTCAGAACTAAACCAAACTTTTCAACAAATGGACCTTGTAGATGTATACAGAGTGTTCCACTCCATAACATCAGAATACACATTCTTCTCAACTTTCTCCAAAATAGACCACATACTAGCTCATAGAACATGCTTAAGCAAATGCAAAGGAGTCGAAATTATCCCATACATATTGTTAGACCATAGTGCATTGAAATTGGAAGCCTGAGATCAAGAGTCTGAAGAGCTGAATCTATAGCAATGAATTGATAGGCAATCAAATTCTTGGGAGTAGATGAGCTAGATCAGCTATGAAAAGTGAGTACAGCGAAGCCCAGGAGAGAATCTGGAAGAACATGTACAAACACAAAGAGTAAAAAAAGGGAGAAGGAAAGAGAGAGAGAGAGAAAGAGAGAGAGAAAGGTTATGAAAGATACTGATAAATAAAAATACAATTGTAAGAGAAAATAGGAACGTATGACAAAGGAAAGAAAATAGGAAAGTATGGCCCAAAAAGGAAATAAATAAGAATGGGATCAGCACAGTATCACATGTATAAATATAAGCAATTCAAAATTACTGGAACATAAATAGCAAGAGTAGACTGATAGATCTGTAATGCTACCTCAAAATCTAATTGAATAATGGATAAAAATAAAATGAATATGAGCCTTATTGTTACAGATTACACACACTGAAATTATTTTTTTTCTAAACTATGTTATCAGGAGACTGCATATCACTAAGGCTGAAGATAATATCATACTGAGTCCTAAAGAAAATGTGGTTTTTCTACACAGTGGAGTACTACACAGCCATAAAAAAGGATAAACTAGAGTCATTCGTATATAAATGGATGTTCCTTGAGAACATACTTTTTGGTGAAATAAATCAGACACTCATGAGTACACATCGAATTGTCTCTCTGATATGAGAAATCATAACTGTAAATAAGGACAAAGAGGTGTAATAGATATTATATAAAAGGAAGATAATATACGAAGGAGAGGAGTACTAGAAAGAAAGAAGGGGAAAAGCAGAAAGGCAACAAAGGACAGAAAAGGGAAAGGGAAAATATGGAAAATTATGAATAAACCTGCTGTAAATAGGGAGGGAGGGAACAGAGGGGAGGGGTGGGGAAGAGGGGGGAGAACCAAGATGCATCATGTACAGGTACAAAATAAATGTGATGAATGTAAC
>PVJO010000070.1:0-311818 GCA_004026905.1 Hystrix cristata | reverse complement strand
GTAGAGCTCTTCTTTCCAAATATTATAAAGCAATAAACAATATAAGGAATCGTTACAAAGAAAAAGTAAACACCATATGTTCAAGATTTCTCTAAATGCAAGTGCCATAATTAAGTCTTCATCTCAAAATATTTCAAGCTATGCTATGTTAAGGAGAAGCAGCATTATTAAAATAGTCTGTGCCTTAAAATCTCTCTTGAGATTTGTAAAAAGGATTTCAAATGCTTTCTAATTATTTATAGTTAATTGGATTCACTCCATTTAATTCCATTTAACAAAAGGTCTTGGTGCATCCCAGGCACAAACTACTGCAATACCTGAGGAATCACAAAACTGAATTAGACATTGACTCTGCCCTCATGTTTTAAACAGGAAGACATATTTAACAAAGGAAATGAAACCCAAGGGATAACATGGACACCCAAGGGCACATAGTTGTTGTTGGGAAAAGGGCTGAGATCTAAAACCAGTTTTCCTTTTCCTAAATTCAGTCACTCTTTACCACAGAACATTTAATTGTAAGGAAAAATGGCATAATGGAGTCATCACTTGAGCCTGGAACAAAGAAAGATTAGACCCAAAGAGTAAAATGCTATCTAGAATTCCCCTCTTGCAAAACTCATGTGGAGCACAATCAAAAGGAATAGCACTTTAAAAATAACTAAATCCAGGGATTCTCATGGGGAAAGGAAAAGGGTATGGAATGGAACACACCAACCTCAAGACTCCAGTGTGGAACCTTAAAAGTGAGGAACAAGCAGGGCAAATGGAACTAAATTAGAAGCTGTTTATTTAGAGACAAGTGGTTTCTCCAAAAGTCCTCAAGTCTAGGGCATAAACTACCACCCCCTCCTCTTCTTAGCCCAGATGAATGACAGAATTCACAGATGCTACTCCCAGGAGGTCAGGACCCAGTTTCCTTTCTACAGAAAAGAGAAGGAGAGGAAGAAGCACCCTGGGAGTTGTCTATTGTCTTACTATATTCCTTCTCCCTTCTGTTCCTTATCATAAAAGACCCTTGCACACCTGAAACAGTGAGATGGTGATTTGTGGTGATATGATGCCCCTCCATCACCTCAGAGAGAGCTTTGAACAAATCCTTTTTCCTTTTCACCAAAAATGTCCTCCCATGGTTTCTTGGGAGCAGTGAACGAACAAACCTGGTAACATGAGGACTAGGAGGTGGAGAGGAAGGATTCTGTGTGTTACAGTATTTATAGAGACCCTGAGGAATAGGACAATTTTAGTAGGTGAGGAGGGAGGAAAAGGAACTAGAAATGGGTCACAGAAACCTACTTTTTTAACATTTTCTCCAGTACTTCTAGTGAACACAAAGATGTGAGAACCATTCAATTAGAGATTCAGCAAACATATCACTGTAATAAATTACTACAGCTAATTTGGATGGGAAAATTGTTAAAAAGGAAAACACTCATTTTTACCCTAAGGCCAAATGTTCAAACTTTCACAGGTTTGTTTCCTATATGCAAACAATGTGTATTTTAGGTAGGACTGCAATTCTGATATAAGTCCTTTCAACTGGGAGTGATATCATCAGTAAGATGGCAGAATAGGAGTTTCGAGTATTCATTTCCTCAGAGAAATATCAATTTGAACAACTATCCATGTATAAAAATACTCTCACAAAAGCTAAGAATTCAGGTGAGAAACTACAGCACTTGGGTGATACAGAGAAATAAGAAGCACTGTGGGAGGCTGAGGCAGGAGGATCACCATGAGTTTGAGGCCAGTCTGGGCTATATAGTGAGTTCAAGGCCAGCCTGAACTGCATAGCAAAATCCTGTCTCAAAAAAATAAAATAAAAATTAAAAAAAGAAAGAAGATGCATTGAAGAGATGAAGAGGGCAAAAAGGACAGTTCTGCATTACCTGATACCACTCTTCTCCCAAACCCACTCAGCACAGCTTAGAGCCTCTCTTCCATATGGGGAAACAACATAAAGCCAGAACCTGACTAGGCTACTCCAGTGCTACCATTTGGAACACATACCTTAACATTACACTTCAAAAAGTGAAAAACAAAAGACAAAGTCCAAAGTAGCAAAAAGAAGGAATAAAAAATCAGAGCAAAAATAAACATAATGCTAGAGAAGCACTACAAAAGGTAATAAAACTAAAATAGTTTGTTTGAAAAGATAAAATGGACAAAACTTTAGTTAGACTAAGAAAAGAGAACACTCAAATACATAAAATTATGAATAAAGAGGAGAGATTACTACTGATATTTTTAAAAACACCAAGGATCACAAGAGACTACTGAGAACAATTTTATACCAATAAATTGCACAACCTAGAAGAAATGGATAAATTCCTACAAATATACAAACTAAGAATTAATTATGAAGTAGAAAATATAAACAGACCAACAGAATATGGAGACTGAACCAATAATCAAAAATCTCCCAACAGTAAAAGCCCTGCAGGCTTTTACTGGCTTCACTGGTGGCTTCACTGGAGGATTCCCATGAGCAGAAAAATTAACACCCATATTTCTCGAAGCATTCCCAAAGACTGAAGAAGAGAGAATACATCCAAACTCATTTGATAAAGTCAAAATTATTTTGATATCAAAGGCAGATAAGATAATTTAAAAAAAAAAAAAAAGAGAAGTACAGGCCAATATCCCTGATGAACATAAATGGCAGAGTAGCAATCAGCAGCAAAATATGGCTTTTCTGGGACACAAAATCCAGACATCCATAAAATAACTATTTGATGAAAAGAAAAAAAGAAAAAGAAAAAGAAGTAGATCTCTGGGAACCAAGAGGAAGCTGTCAGGAAAATAAGAAGAAACATAGAAGTTAGAAACATTGAGCACAACACAGAGAAAAAAAGAAGCAGTTTGGAAGCTGACCTAAGTCCCAGAGAGGGGAACCTCCCTCCACAGACACAATGTTAAGTCCCCATTGCAAGGAGCTCCAGGGAGAGATAATGGACAGCAGTGCAAGCCCCAAGAAAACCACATGGCTACTGTAAACTGCAAAATCAGAATGGAGTTTTGCTCCAAAAGTGACCCTTTCCACACAGCAGGCCACAGTTGGAGAAGGAATTCACTGCCACACTTACCACATTGCCAGGGAGTATTTAATAAAGTGCCATTTTGCTACGGGGTTAATTATTTAAGACTGAGCCTCAGAAGAATTAAAAAACAAATTTACTTCAGAGTTCCCAGTGTTACTTTCCCACAGTGATTGAGTGAAAGATAACCACAGGAAATGGTCACAGAGAAGGTGAAAGCTAGACATAAACTCCCTGAGAACTTTAAACTCAGGCTGAGAAGGACACAGAGTCCTGCCTTTCATGGTAAGAAGTCAGACCCAGTATGTGTGGCTTTCAGAAGCAGCTGAGTCTGAAAGTTCTGGCATTAAATATGACAGTCTGTTTGGGCCCACATTCTACTGCTTACATCCAGCACAGATCAGAGGTCTGGTAACTTTCCCCATCTACCAATGTGAGCAAGGACACGCCTTGACTTAGATGGTCCTCACAGCCTAGGGTGAATGGACAGAGGAGCCTCTGGAACAGTGGGGCCCCTCACAAACCCACAGACTAAAGCTACACTGAGAAAACCATAAGTTGCTGGATTCCAAAACTGTCAATCCTAGAAAGAAACCACTCATTCAAAAATACAAAGGGAAAATTTTCCTGAACTCTATCTTAGTTACTTTTCTTGTTGTTGAGACAAAATACTTGACACCCAAAGTTAAAGAAGGAAAGGTTTATTTTGGGTCACAGTTTGTAGAGTTTTCAGTTCATAGCTAGCTGGATCTAAGGCCGGATGGCATGGCAGAGGGGTACTGCAGAGGAGAAACAGTTCATGGCAGGCAGGAGGCAGCAACACAGTGAAATAGTAAAGAAACAAGGCAGCAGGTGACAACATGAGCCTTTTTTCTGTGCCTTATATTCTACCCAGATTACATGCCCTTAGGGCAGGTAGCACTCATACCCAGGGTGGGCCTTCCCATTACCCACACCCAGACTATGTCAAACCAAATGAGTGGACTAATTTAGTAATTACACACCCTTAATCCCAGCATCACACACTTAATCCCAGATCCACAAACTCCAGATCCAGCCACTTTTGAACAGCCCCACCTGTTACTATATGAGGATTTGGAGTGACATCTTTGTTTCTTTTTCCTCTTTCTTCTTCACTTGTTTTTGGCGGGTTGGGGAATTTTATTTTTCCTTTTTTTGTTCTTTCACTCTCATATTTTTAAAATTTTTTAATTTTTTGTGCTCTCATTTTTTCCTTCTTTTTTCTTCATTTTGTGTTTTCCTTTTCTGTTATCTTTATCTAATTCTATTAGTTTCCTTTCACTTCTTAATAGGATCTTTTTTTATCTCACTTTTCTTTCTCCTTTCTCATCTTCCACTTCTTATTTCTCAATTTTTTTTCCTTTCCATCTCCCATTCCCCACCTCCTCTACCTTTACTAGTATAAACATTAAGCCTTAGTTAACAATATGCTATTACTGTTGAATTCTATTTTATTGTCAGTGGAGGTATAGTTGTCACATTTAGTAAATATTTACTATATGTCAATATTCGGTTCGTCTTAGTGATTATACTATAATGATAGATTTCTTTTCTATGATTAAGGGTGTTACATCATTGGTTCTTATAGTATGTCAATATCTAGTTTGTCTTTGACAATATTACTGATTTTGTTGCTATTGCCAGGGTGTCATAGATATTGCTGATAATAGGTTTTCTCGGTATGCCAGTACCCAGATTGCCTTTGTGTCATCAAAATACCATAGTCCATACTTGGAGAACTAGGTGCTAGGCCAATTACACTGCATTCTCCCCTCACAAATTAATGGAAGTGGTTGTGTCTTGGGACAGAAGAAAAGGCTTATAGTTAGCCATGCCAAAAGTATAACACTGAAAAGAAGATACTAACTAAAGAGATCGCCATAATAGCAACAAAGTCTTTCTACTCTAAGTGCCTGCAAACTTTAGCACAAAATAAAACAATAGAAACATGAGAATCCAATGCAACAAAATGCCTCCAAAAACTACCAACTCCCTCAAAGCTGATCCATGAGCCACAGGGGAAAAAATCAAAAGCCATATAGCCAAATTATTTAAAAGAATAACAGAGGAGATTAAAAAATAGATCAATAAGGTGCTCAGCAAAGTCACAAAAGACATAGCTAAACAGATAATGGACTGAAAATAATCAGCGAGTTTACTAATAAAAATCTAGATGAGCTAAACAAAATGATACAAAACATGAATGACCAGTTTAGCTAAGAGAGTCCATGAAAAGGTACCAAACAGAAATTCAAAAGATTAAAAATTCTATTGAAAGTACAGGCAGTAGAAGTGACCAGTGTGACAACAGAGTATCCGAACTAGAAGACAGGTCTGCTGTGGGAGGCAAATTATTCACAGATACCTTAAAAACAAAAAAGAATATGAAAAATGGATCCAACAGCTGCTAGATGATACAAAGAAGACTAATCTAAGATTAATCAGAATTACTGAAAAATAAGAATACAGTACAAATGACAACCACTTTACAGAAATAATAGCAGAAAACTTGCCAAATATAGGGAAAGAATAAACATACAAGAAAGTGAGGAACATAGAACCCCAAATAGCCACAATCAAAAAAGGACCTCTCTATGTCACATCATACTCAAAATCCCAACAGAGACAGAATCTTAAAAGTTATTACAGAAAAAGCATAAATCATTTATAAATGTGAACCCATTAGTTATAACACACTTCTCAACACCAACTTTTAAGGCCAGGAGAAGTTGGAGTGAAGTGTTTTGAGCATTAAAATCAGATACACAAAAAATAAATAAATAAATTAAAAAAAAATAAAATCAGATACACACAAAAAAAATAAATAAATTTAAAAAAAAATCAGATACACAAGCTTAAACATCATATGGTTTCTCTTATATGAGAAACTCAAAATATAAATAAAGAGCAAAATAAAGATAACAGGAAACAGGGAGCTGGGTCTATTGCAAAAGGAAAAGAGACCAAGAGATGGAGGGAGGGGGATGGTGGACAAGGGAAAGTGATGAAAAATACTGTGTTATGTACACGTACCAACTCCTGATGAAGAATGTAATCATTACCACAAACGTGTATGCAATAAAAATTTTTCTTTAATGAAAAAAAAAATG
Organism: Hystrix cristata; assembly: GCA_004026905.1. Lineage (NCBI taxonomy): Eukaryota > Metazoa > Chordata > Mammalia > Rodentia > Hystricidae > Hystrix > Hystrix cristata. The sequence goes on along the minus strand of PVJO010000070.1, from coordinate 305,649 downwards.
AATGAAAAATTTCCCTAGAAAATACTAAATTCAAAAGCACGTACACCATGATTGAGTGAGATTTATCCCTGGACTACGAGGATAGTTCAACATACATAAATCAATGTATGTGATACATCACATTAACAGAATGGAGAGAAAAAAAACACATAATACAGAAAAAACATTTGACAAATTTCAACATCATTTTATCATTCAAAACAAAATTTTTAACAAATTAGAAGGAATGTACCTCAACATAATAAAGAATATACCTCAACATTATAAATTATGAAAAATCCCCCAACAAAGACCATACTGGAAGCTTTTCCTCTCAAATCTGAAATGAAACAAAGATGCCCACTTTTGCTACCTTCATTCAGTGTAATTCTGGAACTTCTAACCGGAGAAATTTCATAGGAATTAGAAGGCATATAAATTGGAAAAGAAGAAATACATTGTTACTTGTAGCCAACATATGTTTAAGCAAAATAAGTAGGAGGCCATTAGTGTAGGGTTGTTTCTAAACCAAGACTCTTCATACAAATAAACCAAAACTTAGAGACATTCCTTGTTACTAATTTTGAATCCAGCTTCAGTCATTCATATTCCAACCAACTGGTTTATTGGTTACATAACTTGAGGCCTCCCAACAGACCTTAATCAAACATGGCAAATGTCATGCTGCAGCCAATCAAGTAGTTTATTGTGGTCCTGTGTTCATATACAAAACTTAGTACTCACAGTGCCAAAGCAAAGCCTGTAACATCCTTTGTTTTGGTGCTTCCTAATTCAAGAATCAGTTTTTTCTCAAATAAACGCTGTTGAGTTTTATTTTGCCTTGAGTTTTCTTTTAATGCAGTATTATATGCATGAAAAACTTTAGGAACTCTACCAGAAAACCAATAAAAGAATTCAGTAAAACTGCAAGAAACAAAAATCAACATCCAAAAATCAATTGCCTTTCTCATTGCTAATAATTAAATGTAAGAAAAGGACATTAAAAAGCCAACCTTATTAAAACAGTAGCGTTCAAAAAATACTTAAATCCATAAGCTTAGCCAAGGAGATGAAAGATCTGTACAGTGAAAACTATAAAGCATTTATGAAATTAACTGAAGATGACACAAAATGGAAAGCTATCTTGTATTCATGGATTATTAATATTAACGTTGCTATAATATCCATACTATACAAAACAATATGCAGATATAATGCAATCTCTACCAAAATTCCAAAGACATTTTTCACAGAAATAGAAAAAAACAATACTAAAACCATACGGAACCACAAAAGATGGCGAAAGTCATCTTGAGCAAGAAGAAAACTGGAAGATATCTGATTCCCAAATACACTACACAGGTATAGTAGCCAAAACAGAATGGTACTGGCATAAAGGCAGATGTATAGACCACTGGAACACAATAGACAACACAGAAATTAATTCAGGTATTTATGGTTAATTCAACAAAGGTGCCAAAAGATACAATGGTATAAAGATAATCTTTCTTTAGTGTTAGTGGGACAACTGGATATTCATAGGTAGAAGTATGAAGTTGTACCTTACACCACACACACAAAAATCAACTCAAAATACAATGAAAATTTAAATGTAAGATCTAAAACTGTAAAATTCCGGGGAGAAACCATATGAGAAAGCTGCTAGATATTGGTCTTGACCATGATTTTGTTGGATAGAATGCCTAAAGCACAGACAATAAAAACAAACAGATAAGGGAGATTGTATCAAATTAAAATCTTCTGGTTAGCAGAGAAAGAATAGCCTGAAAAGATAACATACAAAATAGGAGGAAACAGTTACAAGCTGTATATCTGATAAGGGATTAATAGCCAAAATATATAAAAACCCAATAGCCAGAAAACCACCGGATTTTAAAATGGATGAAGATCCTGAATTGGCATTTTTCAAAAGAAACCATACAAATGGCCAACTGGTATATGAAAAACTGTTCAACTTCACTAATTAAGGAACTGAATATTAAACCACAGTGAAATATCACTTCACACCTACTAAGATGGCTGTTAGCAAAAAGAGATAAGTCTTAAGGCTATGAAGAAAAGGGAACTCTTATACACTATTGTTGGAAATGTAAATATATAGTCATCATGAAAAAAAAAAGCGTGGACATTTCCCAGAAAAATTGAACATTTTTAAAAATTCTACCAGTTTCTACCATATGATCCAGCAATCCTAGTTCTGTGTATAATTAAATCAGTACTTCAAAAGATATTTGCACTGGTTTCATCACAGTGTTATTTACAACAGCCAAAATATGGAATCAATTTGAGTGTTCATGGATGGATGAGTGTATAAAGCAAATCTGAAAATCTGATATCTATATAGATATACACATACAGAATATTATTTAGTCTTTTTTAAAAAAAGGAGGTGTCATCATTTACAACATGGTTGAACCTGAAAGACAAATCCTACACAATCTCAATTATATGTGGAATCTAAAAGTACCTGAGATGCAGAGAGTAGCCAGCCATGATGGCACATGCCTATAATCCCAGAATTCTGGGAGGCTGAGGCAGGAGGATCATGAGTTTGAACCCAGCCTGGGCAAACTACCAACTTAGCAAGACCCTCTCTCAAAATAAAAAATTTTAAAAGGGCTGAGAATATATCTCAGTGTGAAAGCCCTGGGTTTAATCCCAGTACTGGGTGGGAAAAAAAAGTAGAAATAGTAGCCAGTGGCTGGAGTGAAGAGGTATTAGTCAACGGAAATAGGGGGTATATGAGCAAGATATATTACACACATTGAAATTTCTCCTCAACATGAAACTTGGGGGAGAGCAGGGTAAGGGGGAGACTTGTGGGGAGATGATCTAAGCATGTACAAATCTGTAAAAATGAAACCCATTACTCTATATAACCAATTAAAAAAAGAGTGGAAAAAAAAGGGTACAAAGTTTCAGTTACGCAGAACAACTTCTGGATATCTATGTGCAGCATTGTGACTATAGTTAATAATACTGTGTTGTATGCCTGAAATTTGCTAAGAGAATAGATTTTCCCCATTCTCACTACAAAAAAGAAAAGATAATCCTGGGAGGTGGTAGATGACATTAATCAGCTTAATGACAGTAGCCATTTCACAGTGTGAACATATATAAAAACATCAAATTGTATACCTTAAATATTTATATTATTATTTATAAATTGTGCCTCAATAAAGCTGGAAGGAGAGAATGCTTCTAACTGCTTACATAACAAGATTTTATTAAACACTTGATCCTACAACGCTATTAAGAGATGACGAAGATAGATATTTTGTCTGTCATTAAATATGTCACAATCTGTTAAGGAAGAATGACATGTATGTGGTTTTTGGCTTCCAGGGTGGTAAGTGCTACATGTGATTTATGCAAGGCATAGTGTGGGACAATGGAATTAGCAATTGGCTCTTTCTGGTTCATGGAGGAGAAGGTATAGGATTTGGAAAATAGACTTGAGCTTCACCTCGAATCATAAAAAGGCATTCACCAAGCAACTAATGGTGAGAATAAACTTCAGATCAATAGAAGGAGAAAGACAGAATAATTGATAAGTTGTCTTGGTCCATTAGGAATGTGGGACAGCATATAACAAAACACAACAAACTAGATAGCTTATAAACAATAGAGATTTATCTCACAGTTTGAAGACTGGTAAGATCCCAGCATCACCAGATTTGTGTCTGCTCAGGGTCCTCTTCCCAATAGACAGCACCTTCCAGCTATGTCCTCACATGGTAGAAGGCACTATTAGCTCTCTGTGGTCTTTTATAGATGGGCAGCACTAACTCTAATCATCAGTGATAGCCACTACCCAAACGCTCCCCTTCTTACTACTATTCTATTGGGGGTTAGGATTCCAATATGTGGATTTGGGGGGGATACAAACATTCAGATCACAACACCAAATTAAGTCAAAAGAAGACAGGAAAATAAAGACAAAGTATATCAAATACGAAAAATAGAATATTCAAAGTAAAACAGATTTAAAAGCAAATATATCAACAATTATAGTAAACATAAATATAACAAATGTTTAGATAAGACTCAAATATTGAGAGCCTAGATTTAAATTCTGCCATGTGTTGTTTATAAGAAACATCTAAAATTTAAAAAAATGATTGAAAGTAAAAGTGTGGGAAAATATTTAATTGCAATACTAAATAAAATAATGTAATAACTGTTAAAAGCAAGATGAATACCTGAAGATAAAGAGTTCTCTCAGAATGATTAAAAATTTCAATATACTGAAGATTTTAAAGAATTCTAAATTTAATAACATGGCTTCAAAAGAATACAATATGATTCCATTTACACAGAGTTTTCAAACAGGAAAATTACATTCTTTAGAGAGTCATACAGAGTAGTAAAACTATGTCTTTAAAAAACAAGACATGCATTGTCAAAATATCACAATCATAGTTACTTTAAGGAAACAGGAAAGTTGATATAGTTAGTAACAAATAGTATTCTTCAGCAGGGATTGTGACACTCTATCTTGACTGTGTAAATTTCCATAAGTGTTTGTCTTGTAACTGTTCATTACATTGTACATGTATGCTTTGTGACTTTTTTCTGTCATACTGTTTTTCTCAATTTTAAAAAGAACAAAAAGTTCAAAATAGCATTGTCCAGTAGGTATTTGTGTATGGAGAGAAGAGCTTCAGAAGACAAGCCTGGGGTGGTAAAGTAATCTGGGAGTTGTTCTCTTTAGGAAACAGGAGAAGCAAACTAGGAGTGAAACAGCAGAATGGGAACACAATGAATGAGAGTGAAAGCTCCAGACAAAAGCTTAGGGAACATAAATATTTTTTTAAAAAGAAGCAAAAGAGAAGGAATTACTAAGGGGCAATTTCAGAGGCTGGAGGAAAGTAAAGAGAGAGTTAATATTTTAGCAACCAAAGACTAGAATGTTTCCAGAAGACGAAATGATTGACATTGACAAACTCACTAGCAAAGTGAAGTTAGATAAGAAATGATGAGTAATTACAGACATGGCAATTAAAAGGTCAATTAATTTAAGAAGAATGCTTCCTATTATTAGCAAAATCATTACAAAAAAAATTGATTTATTTTCCAGTTACTATTGACAGATTTTTCCACGTCATAAAAAGTGCCACAAAAATTATCACATTATTTATGTTTGAATATAAACTCACAATAATAGTGATACACAGTTTCCAAAATCTAGATCTTAATTATTTCAGATACTGTTACTAGTGGATGTGAGGGTGATCTGACTATGACACCTGCCACCCCATTGATCAACAGGGTTGATTGGGCTTATCTGGCTGGCCAGGTGGGTGACCACTTCCTCCCTCACCACTCCATGTACTTCCCTCCTGAGTCTGTGTGCTTGGTCAAAGAAGATGACCTTCTAAAATAAAGGACAGTTCTTTAGTCAAAAGTATAATGAGTAGCTGTTCTACCCTGCTAGAACCTCAAAACAAGCTTTCAAGAAAGTATTAGTAATCTAGCTATTTGATCACAAAATGTGATGTTAAGTGGCCCTTCTCCAGCAGGGCATTCTGGAACTCTCTTCTCAAACACTCTTTCAAAGTAGTTTATATTTACATTTTCACTCACTCTCTTGAGCCAGTGAAGGGTAGGGTCTTACTATTCCTGAAATGCCCTCCAGGCATTTTTCCTATTGTCCTGATCCAAAGTATTTTCCTTCTTTATAACAAAAAATTTTAGCAACCATGCTGTCCTTTGCTCCAACTTTACAAGAGCTTCCTTTCCAGCAAAACTAAAAACTTTTTTTAAGTGGAATTTTTGATCTTGATTCTCAGGGTAGATCTTGCTAAAAGGAGCAAACAATATCCATGCCCTATTCTCAGCACTGGGCTGCCTGGAAATTTCCTCCATCAGATTAATTAGTCTGCAACCCTTTATCTTATATCTCCTACAAAGTCTCAAAATATGGGCAAAATGTAGACAAATTTTCTGCCTGAGCATAACATGCATGACCTGGAGTTCAACTATCAATGGAGTCCTTGTTTCCAAATAAAACTTCCTGAGCCTGGTCTTTACTGTCTACATTTCTATCAGCATTCTGGTATTTTTCAGCTCTTATCAGAATCTCCCATCAAGCTCAGCTTACAGTAGTCTAGGGAGTCTCTAGTCAGCATCTCCAAACCTTTCCAAATTCCTCCTATAAACCATTTCCAAAGGCTTCTAAACCACATAGTCTGATATTCACAGCAACAACCTCACTTCCCTGATACCAAAATCTGTTTTAGTCATTTTCCTTGTCATGGGTACACAATATCCAATACCTGCAACTTAGAGGAGGAGAGGTTTATTTTGGCTCACTGTTTCAGATGTCTCAGTCCTTCCATGGCTGGCAAGCTCCAAGGCAGAAACAGCATATTGGAAGGGCCTGGTGGAGCAAAGCTGCTCATGTCATGGCAGCCAGGAAGCAGAGAGAGAAGAGAGGAGCCAGGGTGGGATATAAACTCTTCCAAATCATGCCTCCAGTGACCTGCTGCTTCCAACCACTTGGTGGGGAAATGGGGCATGGGAACAAATATTTAAGAGCTCACAATTATCATTTAAACAGAGACTATAATCTTCATAGTAACCATACAGATAAACAACATCATCACTGTATTAAAGAAATTGAGGCCGGCAGTGAAAGAGCAAGTGTCTTAGCATCACCCAGTATGTAAATCACAATATGAAGTTGAACAAAGTTCTCATGAACAATGTTTATGTTCTATTCTTGCTATGTTTTGGATATTGAATGTTCCCCAAAGGTCCTTAAATCATTAGAGGCATACCCTTGAAGGAGATTATATTCTCCCCCCACTCCTCTAGATCAAGATGTGACTGCTGCTGTGATGTGCCATCATCTGCTACCCTCACCAGAGGCCAAATAAATGGGACCTAACCAGTCTTGAACTTTGAACCTTCAAAACTCGGAGCTAAATAAACCTCTTTTTCATGAGTAGCCTATGTCTGGCATTTCATTATAGTGATAGAAAGTTGACAGGTACAATCCTATATTTTATTTCTACAAAGAATAAAAAAATGAAGAGACAAATTAAGTAAGACAAAAATTGCTTTTGAGCACCATACTACAGTGATTACATGCATACGTATGTTTATAGCAGCAAAATTTATAATGGTTAAATCTTGGAAACAGCTCACATGCCCACTAACAGATGAATGGATAAAAAAAACGTGGTATTCATATACTGTTCTGCCAGAAAGGATTGAACTTGAGATATTTTTAAGTAAATGAATACATCTCAAGACCATGCTTCTAAGTGAAATAAGTCAAATACCCATGCTTAAATATTGCATTGTTTCTCTTGTGTGAGAAAACCAAAAGATAAATAGGGAGCAAAATGGAGGACAGATATTGGGAAGTAGGAAGTACTTGTTCAATTGGGAAGGGGACTAAGGGAGTGGGGAGGGAAAAGGGAAGAAAGGGAAAAGGATTTTTAAAAAAGAGAATGGAAAGGAAAAAACGGAAACAAAGATTTTGTAAATGAGAAGGGGAAGAAGGGAATGGGACATAAAAAAGAATTAAAATATATTATGTACAAGTACAAATTCCCCATGACAAATGTGATCATTAGGTATGGCAAACATGTATTAATAAAAAAAATTTTAACTGCCTTTGAGCTGGGTATGGTGCTACACACCTATAATCTCATCTATGCAGGAGGCTGAGGCAGGAGGATTACAATTTCAAGGCCAGCCCAGGCAGTCTAATAAGATCCAGTCTCAAAATAAAAAATAAAGTGTTAGGGGGCACCTAGCTCAGTGGTAGTAATCACCGTTTTTCATCCCTACTACTGCAAAAAAAAAAAAAAAAAAAAAGCTTTTGCACAAATATAAATAACTTTGATTCAATCTGATTCAATTAGAATAAAGATTTTCTTTAGATTTATGGGGCCTGTTTTTGTTGTTTGTTTGTTTTTTAACCTACAATTTTAAGAAATAAATTAATTTTTAAATTAATAACATAGAACAGAATTATGTAGTTCCCAGAAAAATTCTTTACAAGCAACTTGTTTTCCAGGAATCAAAGTTAAAAAAAAAAAAAAAGATCCAGTATATATATAATTTAGGGCTTATTTTCATCTTGGAAGAAAAGTGTTTCCTCAAATGTTGAAGGTGGTAGTACAGTTAGAAACAAAGGACCTGAGTAAGCCACTCCCTTCCCCAAAGCTCAACTATAAACAAAAACATTTTAAGGATTATCCAAGCTTTCATCTTCTTAAAGGGAGAACAAAACATAATAACTAAAAGCCTAAGTAATACGCTGCCCTAGGGGGCAGGGTTCTGACGCCAGTGAGAAACTCAGTGGGAGGCACCTAGAAGTGTGAGGTGGTTTTCCTTCAAATTCAAGGAGCCTGAGTTAGCAGACACGCCATTCCCGTTTTGCTCTTCACTCAGGTGCGCCTTTTAGCCCTTTTGCCTTTTGCTCCTACCCTTTTCCCTTTCCCTCACCCCACCTGCTACCTTTCTGGAAATCTCCAATAAACACAGCTACCTTCTACCTACTACGGAGTGTACGCTTGGAATTTTTTCCCTGTCATACACAAGAACCTGGACTATTTCTGGCCCACTCAACTGTAACAATGGGACTGAACCACCCAGGCCCCTGAAGTAGGCCCTGCTGTCATTGTTTCTGTTATTTCCAGATCCCACTTGGAATTTCTCATTTTTAAGTATCCTTAGAGTACCCCAAATGCTATCTGCATGTGTTACTTTAAAAAGAAAAGACAGAAGTATTATCTAGAGGTTCCACACCTTGTCTGAATATTAAAACAGGGCAATAAAATGATTAATGGTAATAAGGTGCATGGCAATCTTTACAGCAAAGTCATAAATTAGCATATGATTATTAATTTTTATAATAAATAAATTTTTGTAATTTTTGTAAAGGCCTTACAAAAAGACCTTTTTGAGGCCTTTTTTTTTTCAAAATGATTCTCATTATTCTGTATTACGGATATACACTAATATAAGCAGATTTTATATATCTTTGGGTTTTTGTAAGATTCAGTGAAAAACACTTTAGAATATTGATAATTAGTTTAAGAGCTTTTGTGTTAGTTAAACATTGTTTGGAACATAAATTGTTTGAAAATTAACAAGACATCAGAAAAATAAAAACACAAGAATAGCGTTTGTTCCTTGGATAAAGTAAGCCTATAAATATGTGTATGTTTTACATTCAGATCAAAAGTTTTGGTCACAGTCTCTTTTTTAAAAAGAAAAGATGTTATTTTTGCTTTCTATTTTGACTTTAAATGTAAAATGAATCTAGTTAAAACATGGAATTGCATTGCTCTGTGTATCCTGGACTGTTTTCTAGTCAGAAAAGAAAATAAATAGTAGGACTTTCTGTTGAGCAGTTGCTTTATATCAGAGGCTGTGAATTCAGTTACCTGCAAGGACTGGGAAGGCCGCTCAAAAGAGAGATAGATGAGATGCCTGATCATAGAAGTTGGGCTGAGTGTACTGATCTGAACAGCACTCAACACATCCAAAGACACATGCCACTTGAGAAAAATTGTGACTAGTATTGCAGGGTTATTTTTTTTAATTTTAGAGGAACAGGAAATAGCGGTTTTGAAGTAAATTCCTTGATATTTACAAACTGAAGAACTTACTTAGTTAAACAACTCAACCAGGAAACTGTTAACCTCACAAAGTGTACCCTTGGGCTGGCTGGCTGCAGCCTGCAGGTAGCACCCTCTGTTCAGGGTGCTTATTTGCAACAGAAATGTCTGCTTTCTTGACATTGCTAGGAACGTGTCTGGGTTACAGATTAGTTCCACTTCGATATAAGTGTTGTTTTTATTAAAAAGTGTGACAGATACATACTCTTTACAAGGAGCTACTCGTCACCAAGAACCAGTACATGTTCACAAAGAGCATTGTGTGTGACTGCCTTATTTAAGGACTTGGACCTTAAATATATCAAATAAACTATGTCTTTTTTCCATTGTAATTTAAATCCTTCATCCCTTAATTTTTCATTCATTCAATAAATACTTATTGAGTACCTACAATAAGAAGCAGTGCAGTGTGTGGTCAAAGCACAGCTTTATTATGTATACAATGCACCATTACATGTTCCTGGTAAAAAAATAACAAAATTATTTTATTTGTGTCAAAAAAAAAAATCACAACTGTATTTCAAATCCTGGCTCCTTTTCCAACTGGCTGTGTGACCTTCTCATGGCACTTAGCTGTCCTGACTCTATTTTGTTATGCACAAAATTGGGATAATAATATTACTATCCTCCAAAGGGCTATTGTAAGCACTGAATAAGTTAACATGAGAATTCAGTATATGCACAGTACATGTATAATACATGTTCATGAAAAATGCATACCTGCATATGTTTATACTATGCAATATGCCAGACATTCTTTGGAAAGCTGGGACTACAGTGATGGCTTCAACAGACATATTTTGTTCTCATGAAACTTATATTCTAGTTAGAAAGAAAGACAATATATTTATAGATATTTGTCATATGGTTCTTTGTATATATATTTGAAATATTTACTTTTAAAATAATTATTTCCTTTTAAAATTACTGTGTCAGGTTTTGTATCTATTGGGAATACAGAGATGAACATAGTCCTGGTTCTTGTACAGCTGACAGTACCTATTGCATGCCTCAGAACAGTAGTCTGAAAAATGCTAACAGGTGTGATGGGAATATTCAGTGTTGCCCTAGTTACTTTTCTCTCACTGCTGAGACAAAATACTCAACCCCAAAAGGGAGGAAAGGTTTAGCTGGCTCACAGTTTGTAGAGGTTTTGGTTCATAATTGGCTGGATCCAAGGCAGGGTGGCCTGGAAGACAGGCAGAAGGCAGCAAGGCAAGCAAGGGGAGGGAAGGGTAGACAAGCATCTTTCTGTCCCTTATATCTTATGCAGGCTACCCACTTTAGAGTGGGTAGCACTCCCACCCTTAATCCTAGTATCACATCCTTGATCTCAGCAGAACTATGCCAAAGCAATCAGTGGTGTAATCAGACACTCTCGATCACACGAGACTTTGTGGGAACACCTAGACACACACCATAACAAGTGTTATTGACAAATAAAATTGGGAAACTCTAGAACCTAAAGTCTAGGTTAAATAAAATTAAATAACTGCCATTATTTCATGACTTCTTGGAGGCTTTAATAGCTTGTGGCTTGTAAACTCTAAGAGAAGGATTAATGTACGGTATTTCTCATGTTTCCCAAATTTGTTTAACCAAATTTTTTTGGTCTTTTTGTACAGGATCTATCACATCCCACAGAACTCTGGGAACGAATTAGTGGCTGTTCTGGGTTATAGTATACTATAACAGTATGTTTGTGGGAGATGTTTGTTTAGTCAAAAGAAAAAGTCCACTTGATATTCCAAATCCATCATTATAATCTAGGAAGGGGTTGCCTCTGTGCTCTGTGATTGACAGGTTGGAATGGCCACTAATTCATTCCCAGAGTTCTGTGGGATGTGATAGGTACTGTACAAAAAGACCAAAAAAATTTGTTTAAATAAATTTGGGAAACATGACAAATACCGTACATTAATCCTTCTCTTAGAGTTCACTACTATTTTCAAATGTATATATTGTTTTTGAAATACAAACTACAAATTTCAAATCATTAATAAATTCAGGTCAAAGTATCATATCACAATTTTATTTGAGTCTATGCATGCTTTTTTCTCCATTAATGCTGGAAAAGTGAATACTGTCTACAGCAGAATTGGGTTGCTTTAGAATTAGAAAAGTGCTAGTTCTCAGCCTTCACACTTGACCTTCTGAATCAGAATATAATATAAAGCAATTATAATAATAGCTATCTTCCACTGAGCATTTACTATTTCTAGCACTGTGCTAACTGCTTTACATCATATATTTCATTGCATCCCTACAACAACAACAACCCAGTGAGTCAGGTGTTCTTATTACTCCTATTTCAGGTAAAGACATTGACTCCTTGTGATTCAAGGTTAAGTCATTTTCTCAAGGTTGCAGAGTTTGTAATAAATCTTTATTTTTATTCATTTACCTATGCTTTTTCTCAAATAATTAGTAGTAAAATCTTCTCAAGGATATTATAATCATTCAAGAGGCCTGGAATAATACGGAGAGAGAAGACGTATAAGGGTGGGTAACAGGGTAGATGGATATAAGCAAAATACAGTATTATTAACATTGAACTTTCCCCCCAAAAATGTGAAACTAGGGGAGAGGGCAGAGCACAAGGACAATGGGGAGGTGAAAATGATCAAAGAACAGTATGATATGTGCATATACAAATCTGCCAAAATGAAATCCATTAACACGTTCACAACAGGCTGTAATTTGTTCATCTTGCTGCTGCTGAGTGTCTCTGAACCACCAGTGGTACATCCCTGGCCGTCCTATCGGGCAGTATAGGACAATCTCATTGGGTGGTACAAGCAGCATGCATATACCACTGGTGGTTCAAGATAGTGGGAATGGGTAAATCTGTATAATCAATTAAAAAGACTGAACAATTAATACAACACTATTTAGGTAGAGCAAGGAAGCTATTTCCTAATCCTTGAAAAGAGAAACCCAACAATTATGAGTAAATATCAGCTATGGAATGGAAAACAAACAGCAATACATCCTCCCAAACTTTGTTTCCAAAATAAATTTAAAAGTAATACTAAAAAGATACAGCTGGCATTGAGTTTAGGGACAAAAAGAAGCTACATGTCTTTGTCAAATAGCAGAGGCCATCCAGTAACAGGGAACATGCTCCAACTTGACAGCACTTCAGTGACTATGTCTACCCGAACTGTAGACACTGCCAGGACCCTACATCCTGACTAATGTACCTGGTAAGAGTTGAGAAAGAAGGAAGGAGAAATGCAGCAGGGAAAGGGAAGCAAGAGAGATAAAGGAGCTCTCAGGTACCACCTGCTCAGGTTTTACTCTGTCCTGTCCAGAACATTCTTGTGCATTGATGAGAAAATCTACTGTTGCATCCAAGACTAAGAAACCTATGTTTCCCTGGTACAAAGGCATCCACTTCCATTCCTTGATAAGCTTACCTCCAATCAAAAGCATAATCTTTCTATTATTGTTCCATTTTACACATCATGGCACTAATTAAGATCTACCTAGCAATTTAAAACATAATTCATGCAGTGTAAAGCAATCCATTCCAAGTTTTATTCTTAAGGATAGTAACAATTTGAGGAGTACAAATGAAACAAATGACTTGTTTAGGTGAGAGCAGGTGAACACAAATGCCTCATCTTAAGCAAAGTGAACACCTATTTTTAGTAATTTACTTTATTTTTGTTTTTGTTTTGTTGAGATAGAGTCTCACTAGGTAGTTCAGGCTGGCCTTGAATTCACCATGTAGCCCAGGCTGACCTTGAACTCACAGTGATCCTCCTGACTCAGCTTCCCAAACACTAGGATTACAGGCATGCACTACTACGCCTGGCCAAATACCTATTTTTAGTGATTAGCTTCCCTTGGTAAAGCATATAAACTTTTTTCACCCTCAGCTTTCTATTTTGGAAATCAGTTCAGTTAACCTTTTAAAAATTCTTTAATTTTTAAATTTATGGAATATCCAAAATATTAATAGCAGTCTTTGGGAGCTGAGACAATGGAAAACACCTTAAATTTCTACACTTTAAAACCGTTATTGTAAGGGAAAATATTACCTTTTTAGCAGGGGGATATCTAAGATTTACCTTGCCATAACTGATTATTTTCCTAAAGATTCCAAATGTACTTTTAAGTAGCTTTTTAAAAAGCTTAACTGGGCCTGACCACACATACCTGTAATCCAAGTGCTCTGGGGTGGCCGAGGCAGGAGGATCACAAGGTCCAGCCCAGCATGGGCAATTTAGTGATCTAAGGAGATCCTGTCTCAAGATAAAAAAGGGCTGGGTATGTAGCTCAGGATGAAAGCCCTGGGTTCAATCTTCAGTCCTGAAATAAATAAATAAATACATACATACATACATACTGTAAGAAAATCAAATGTGTGGTGCTGTTTTAGATACTGCATTTTTTAGTTTACTTCATTCAAGTTCATTTATCATTGGGATTCCTTGTCAAATTTTTAAAGCATCTTCCTTGGAACAAAAAGGCTTCAATAAAAACAGTTGATGCAGCCTTTACTGGTTATGCTCATTGCCCTAATTCTCATGCATATGATTTGGAGTTTCAGAAATGCACATATTACATATAGACAGTTCACTGATCTTACACATGCACTAAAAATGATAGGAAGTTTGGAGTTAGACCGCCTTGGGTAGAATTCTGATTTTGTCAATTTCTACCTGAATGACCAAAATAATCCATTTAACAAAGTTTAACTTTATTTCATCTGTGAAAATTGAGAATTATAAGTCTTAGACTCACATGCTGTTATAAGGAATAAAATAAAATGAAATAAAATATAATCTGAAGTGCCTAAGATGTAAGAATCAATAAATGTAAGTTCTCCCTACACAATTCTTACATAAAATCTTTTAGCTTCTCTTCAGAAAGCAGCTGGGACAGCTAGATTAGGGTGCATCTATATGGCATCAAACACAGAAGAAAAATAATAAACTCATATAATTATTCAAATTTTCTGAACATTCATATTACCCAATAAGTATTAAGAGTATTCTATACTGGTGAGTTAGGAAAGGAAGGGATTAGTGTTTTATTTTCTTCAGTAGCAAGTAGAAGTTATTCAATCCACTGAGATAATCTAAAATCAAAAAATATTTAGAAAATAATAAAATGGGGTCTGTTTAACATTTATCTCTATAACATTGTGAAACCGACATAAATTTGCCTTTCATTTCTCCATTCATAAGTTATTATTACAGGAGAATAAGCTATTATTCTCATATCTCACAAGTCAAATACAGACTCCAAAAATATTTAAATGGATAAAAAAAAATTTTTTTAAACTATTGAATTCCTCAGAGATGGGCACAGATACCTACAAATGCACATGTCATAAACTATGTTGATAATTTCCAGGAGACTCTGGCTAACACTTAGCACCTGGTCTGCTGCAGAAATACTGCCACTCTCCAAAAATGTGTTTTTTTTCCCTCCAGCAGGAATAGAGAGGTGTGTGTGTGTGTGTGTGTGTGCGTGCGTGTGCATGTGCACACACGTGCATATATGTGTTATTCAGGATTGAACCCAGAGCCTTGTATATGCTAGGCAAATGTTCTACTACTGAGCTACATCCCAGCCCTCAAAGACCTCATTATAACTTTCAGGAAGACTGACCATATAAGAAAGGCTAGCAGTGCTATTAGTACAGCAAACTAAAAGGAATTAGGAATATGGTCTATCCTTAAACAGGTCATACATAAACTCCAATTCAATGTAAAATATCCAACTGCCTAAAGAACTAAAGAGACTTAAAGTACTATGTAAGATTTGAAGGAAGCTTTTATCTCTTTCAATGCTGTTTATTTGCTAGTCTTTGAGGTGAGGGGAAGGGCTGAGAAAGAAAAAAGAATACCTGAAATGGATCCTGAAAAGGTTCCATTTCTTATAGACTATTATAAGAAAAATTGAGAAAAACTACAGAAAGGACTTTCATCAAAGGGAATTCAACATTCAGAAAGTTTAGAGGAAGAATAATAAAGAGTTCCTTTGAGAAACAGTAGTCCAGACTGATTGGGAGAAATGTGAGGCACAAAAAGTAGAGGGAGAAATGGCTTAAAAGTCAGTAGTCAATGAGAGCCCCAAAACAAGAAGGAACAGCTCTCTTACTTTCAGACATAGCAGTCTTCCAGCCAAAGCTGATCAAAAGAGACAAAGATAATGATAAGCTTGAGATATTCCTAGGTAAATGGATGCATCTTGAGACAATACTCCTAAGTGAAATAAATCGGACACACATGTTTAAATACCACATAGTTTCTCTGGTGTGAGAAACTGAAGTGTAAATAAAGACTAAAATGTATCATATTGGGAAAGGGAAGAAAGTGTCCAAATGGGAAAGGGAACAAGGGAGGGGGAAAGGAACAGAGGGACAAGAGAAATAAGAAATGGAAGGAAAAAATGGAAACAAAGCTTTTGTAAATAGGGAGGGAGGAGGGGATGAAGGGAGGGGAACGGGAAAAAAAGAAGCAACAAGGTATATCATGTACAGGTACAAATCCCCAGTGATGAATGTTATCAATATGTATATCAAAAATGTACCATTAAAATAAAATTAAAAAAAAAAAGAGACAAAGATGACCACTATATACTAGTAACAGGAACAAGTCAACAGGAAGTGGTAACGATTGTAAATATCTGTGCATCAAATGTTGGCATATCCAATTTCATAAAACAAAATCTACTGGACTTAAAAGAACAAAGAGGCACCAGTACAATCAAAGTAGGGGAACTCAATACCCCACTCTTTTGTTTGTTTTTTGTTTTGTTTTTTGGATTTTTGGTACTGGGGATCAAACTCAGGGCCTTGTGCTTGCAAAGTAAGCACTCCAATCACTGAGCTAAATCCCCAGCCCCTTTATTCTTACAATTAAGCCAGCCAGACAAAAAAAATCAAAAAGAAACATCAGAGTTAAACCACACCATTGAAAAATTAAGAGATATCTACAAAGTGTTTCATCCAACAACACAATACACATTTTTCTCAAGCGCACATGAAACTTTTCCCAAAATAGATATATCTTAGGCCATAAAGCATGATTTAATACATACATAAGAATTAAAATAACCCCCTGTGTGGTATCAGATCATAGGTGAATGAAGCTAGAAACCAACAGCAAAAGAAACCACAGAAATTACACAAACACATGGAGATTAAACAACGTTACTGCATGATCAATGGATCACAGAAGAAATAGGGAAAGAAATAAAGTTCCTAGAATCAAATGGCAATAGAAGCATAATACACTAAAACTTATAGGCCACAATAAAAGCATTTCTAAGAGGGAAAGTTACAGCTGTGAATGTACACACAAAAAAACACTGATCCAGAGGTGAGGATTTAGCTCAGTGGTAGAGCACTTGCCTAGCAATCACAAGGCCCTGAATTCAATCCCCAGCACTGCCCCCACAAAGAGTAATCCCAAATTAATAATCTAATTATGTATCTCAAGGTCTTAGAAAAACAAGAACAATACAAATCTGAAACTAATAGAAGAGAGAAATTATAAAGATCAGAGCCAAAATTAATGAAATTTGTATACACTCATTTTTTGGTAGGCATACGGGTTGTTTCCAAGACTTAGCTGTTACAAATTGTGATCCTATAAACATGGATATGCATATATCACTGTGGTATGATGTTTTTAACTCTTTTGGGAAGATACCTAGAAGGAGAACAATTGGGTCAAATGGGACCTTTAGTTTCAGTTTTCTGAGGAATCTCCATACTGATATCTATAGTGGTTGTATCCCACCAGTTTACATTCTCACCAGTATGGAGAAGAGTTCCTTTCACCACATTGCCTCACCAAAAATTTTGTTATTCATTAATTTCCTGATGATAGCCGTTCTTTCTGGAGTGAGATGGAATCTCAGTGTTGTTTTTAAATTTGCATTTCTTGAAAGACCATTGATGTTGAGCATTTTGTCATATACTTATTTGCTGTTTGTACTTCTTTATCTGAGAAATGTCTACTCATTTCAGATGCCCATTTTTTGATTCAGTCTTTAAATTTGGGGGGAGCTGATTTTTTTGAGTTCTTTATATATTCTAGATGTTATTCCTTTGTCTGAGGAGTGGCTAGTAAAAATTTTTTCCCATTCTGCAGATTGTCTCTTCACTTTGTTGGTAGTTTCTTTTGCTGTGCAAAAGCTTTTAATTTGATATGATCCTTGTTGTTTCTTATGCAATCAGGGTTTTGTTCATAAAGTCTTTGTCACAGTAGAGTACTACTCTGCCATAAAGAAAGATAAACTTGAGTCATTTGTAGAAAATTGGATGTACCTCGGGACCATAATCGTAAGTGAAATAAATCAGATACAAAAGGTTAAATATCACATTGTTTCTCTTGTGTGAGAAACCCAAAGGGTAAATAAGGAGCATAATGGAGATATTGGGAAGTAAGAAGAATGTGTTCAAATGGGAAGGCGAAAGAGAAGGAAGGGAAATGAAAAAAAAAAAAAAAGAATGGAAGAAAAAAATGGCAACAAAGCTTTTATATAAATATGAAAGTGAAGAAGGGATGAAGGGAAGGGACAGAATGGGGAGAAAGGGAGAATTAAGATATATTATGTACAGATAAAAATTCCCTATGATAAATGTGATCAATATGTATGACAAATATGTACTAATAAAAAGTTAAACAAAATTAATGAAATTGAGATAAAAAAACACAAAGGATCAATGAATCAAAGAGTTGGTTCTTTGAAAGGATGGGAAAGGATATGGGGACAGGGAGATGAGAGAGAGTGGAAGAGGAAGCAAAAAGATACAATATGTACATGTTCCAATTCTCCCACAATGAATGTATTTACTATGTATCATAAAAACACACTAATAAAAAGAGGGGTGAGCCATGTTATAACTACTGAGATGCTGTTGCCATGTGAATAGTACATAGTTTAATTGGTAGGTTAGAGAAGGCATTCCAATTTCTAAGAACAGGATAAAAATAACTGGGGAAGATTAATCTACACAAGAGAAGATAATAAAGCAAATCAAAGAGAAGAAACAAAAAGATTAAGAATCAAAATATTTTTATTAGTTTGGGCAAGACTAAATAAACTATATGAATAATGTTCAGTGGAGGAGGTAACCTTAAGGCTTTAATATATCCCTGCCAGTATCAGGGTGGTGGCCATGGAAATGCAAAGAAGGTGAGACGATGAGTCATTAGAGGTAAATTAACTCAACAAGCCAGCCTCAGAGTGTAGGAGAAGGTACAAGACAACTCAAAGATGATGTTTAATTTTTGGTGACTAGTTACCAGCAAGAGAACAGGTAAGGTAGGAGGAGAGATGTGAGGATGTTTTGACCCATGACACATTTGAGATTACAGAAGAATATCTAGATGGAGAAGTTCCTATGTGGTTAAACAGGAACTTAGAAGAGAAACCAGAGCTTGGGAGTCATCTAAATAGATGTGAGTTAAATCTATGAGAATGGAGTAGTCTAAAAAATAAAAAGAACATCATTAGAGAAGAAGCAATGTTATATTCTTCAAAAGTTATAGAATGCTCCCCATTTCATCCCAACAAAATTAAAGCCTTGTCACCAGTCTATTATTTGTGCAGGAGAAAACTGAATGTGTGAGATAATCAGTGGGATGCATGAATGAATCTTGGGAAGATAAGAGTATAAATGTAGC
This sequence comes from Hystrix cristata, assembly GCA_004026905.1. Classification (NCBI taxonomy): domain Eukaryota; kingdom Metazoa; phylum Chordata; class Mammalia; order Rodentia; family Hystricidae; genus Hystrix; species Hystrix cristata. The sequence goes on along the minus strand of PVJO010000070.1, from coordinate 286,352 downwards.
AAAACATTTATTCCTCTTTGCCCACTGGCTTGCATAGGAATGTGGATTATTTTTGGATACAGTTATGGGAAACCTAATACTGATAGAAAGCTTGCTTCCTGACTCCATGGTAAATAGACTAACTTGATTCTGAAGATATCTCACCCTGTGTATGGGCAGAGTGTGAGAGTATAACAAAGTATTCTTAAGGACACTGTGGGAAGAATAGGTAAGCTGAAAGCCATGAGTCAGAAGACAATCCAGTCACCACTCAACCATGGCAGAAAGATGTCACCAAAAAGACACAGATGGAGACATCAGTGGACCAGAGTCACTTTCAGTTGGGGAAGAACCCAGAGAGGAAGGAAAGAATGAGGAAAAGGATATGAGAGTACATAAATAGCCTTGTTACCCGCTTCACGATTTTGTTTTGTGACTTTATGTGAAAATATTTTAGAAGAAGTCGGGAGAAGCTGCATAAGAGACTTGTACTCAGATGACCATGCAAAGATTCTATTTCTGTTTAAATATTTAGAAGATGTAGTGTAAGTAAAGCAAGTTCTACAAGAGTAAGAGCAAGCAATGTCATAATTTTGGAGGATTTGATTGCAAGCAAAGTCTGATGAAGTTGGGCTGAGTGAAAATTATTTCAGCCTTAGCTCCTGGTTACCCTGATCACCTTCTGAGGCAGAAATAAACAGCAAAATGGAGGAACATTCATATTTTTCAACCATGAATTCTGATACCCAGGTCCAGCGTCAACAGAAAAGGATGAAGTCCCAATGCATCTTTCTGGGAAGGATCCACAAATATCCCCACCATTCACTTCCCCTGCTTCCCTCCCTAACTCACTAACCAATTGTGTTTTTTTGTTTTTTTTTTAATCTCCCCATCTTTCTACAACCAAGAAATCCAGAAAATTAATCCAGAAACCGATTTGGCAGAAAGCAGTGGGAGATCAGTAGTATTTTCACAAAGTACTTGCTGGAAAGTAAAATCCCACAAAACTGCTATTATTGTGAATGTAAAAAGAAGTATCCTAACAGTAACACACCTTGAAAATTACACTCTTTCCATCACACTATATTTCAAAACACCAGAGAAGTAGATTCAAGAGTAGAATACCAAAAAAAATAAGGCTGAAAAAAATTACAGCAGTTGAAATCATGCTAGAACCTGGTTCTTAGACTGCTATGGCTCTTCAGACCATCACTCTGGATTAAAGAGGTTCCACACTAACGGACAGAAATTAGGAACATGGGAACCACCCCTTCTAAGAATAAAAGAAAGAAATTGTGTAAAGAAATTATTAGTAGGATATCTTTAGGTTACTGGGAGTGCAGCCTGAATGGGGATAGTAAGACCCCAGCCCTTTCCTCTTCCTCTTCCTCTTCATTCCGTGGCTATGAGATGAGCAGTTTTGAGCCAGCACACACTCTCACCCTGATACGTGACATCATCACAAGCCTATAAGCAACAGGGCCAGACAATCATGGACTGAAACCTCCAAAACTATGAGCCAAAATAAACTTCTTTGTTTTGTAAATTGATTATCTCAACTTACAAAAGTATTTGCCAAATTGATAGAAAGCTACCATGGTGACTATTATCACCAATATTGAAATAAAATTTTAAAAACTTTAAACATATTAGGAATTCTGTTTTTCTTACATAATAAGAAGTCTCAAGGTAGACCATCACAACCAGCTCCTTCTAACTTTCTGTTTAGACATTTGTTATGGTTTGTGCCTAAATGACCTCCTGAAGCCTCATGCAGTCATAGGTGGGGCTTTTTCAGAGGTGGCTGAACCCAGAGTGTGTGATACTAGGATTAACGGCGTGTGATTACTAAATCAATTCACTGATTGGTTTGGCACCACCCTAATCCCGGCAGCCTGGATAAGATATAAGGAGCAGAAAGATGCCTGTAGGGCCCTTGCTGCCTTCTGCCCGTCTGCCTGCCACCCTGCCTTGGACCCAGCCAACTGCGGACTGAAACCTCTACAAACTGTGGGCCAAATAAACCTTTCCTTCCTTAACTTTGGGTGTTGGGTATTTTGCCTCAGCAACAAGGAAAAGTAACTGAGAGAGAATTCTTAGCATTTGATTGTCACTTTCTGGTCACACGATCAAAATGAACATCAAACATCAACATCCCAAGTAGATCTCAAAAGAAGTATCGATAAATTCAAAAAATGTAATTGGATATAGGTCAAATTTCCTGATGACAATGATTTAAATGAGTAAATAAAAATAAAATTATAGATAGCAAATACCAAGCCAAAAAAAAATTTAAAAGACAAACATCTAAATGACTTTTGGACAAAAAAGGAAGTAAAAATTCATAATTTAAAGTTAAAAGCAATGAGCACACTACATATAAATGTTTAAAACTGGTTGTGGTGCCACCAACAGCTGCAATCCCAGCACTCTAGGAAGCTGAGCCAGAAAAATCACAATTTCAAGCCTATCCTGAGCATTTTAACAATTTGGCAAGAACTTGTATCAAAATTAAAAATTAAAAAAAGGTGGGGGTGTAGCTCAGTGAGAGGGCCCTGGATTCAATCTCCTGAGGAAGGGGGAACTATAAGAGAAGAAGGAAGCAGAGACTGTAACAGGAAGATGAGGTGGTACCCAGTTCCCAGCCTCTGAGGCTGTACTCACTGATGTCTGCCACTGGCAGCAGCTGGATGCTAGACCACAGAGGCTGCACACGGAGCTGAGGACCCATGTGGATGTAGGATGCTCGTGGCCGGTGAAAGCAGCATCATGCTGCTCTGACAGTAAGGAACAAAGGAGGAACAATCAGGAGATAAGTAATAAGCTCTGAACTCCTTAGCTCTGTTTTGTCCAGTCATCCCTCCCAGACAACCCCGGGGTCAACAGAGAAGAGTTTTCTGTCTGTTATCTTTTAAAAGAAGTTTCTTTTTCTGTACAGTATGTTTATATAGTAATAAACACTGATTATCATTTTTCGAAAATTTATAAAATAAGCTGGGCATGGTAGTGTACTCCTATGCCAGTATCCGGGAGGCTAAGACAGAAGGCTCTAGGGTTTGAAGCCAGGCCAGAATGGGCTACATGGTCAGACTCTGTTGAGAAAAAAGAAGAAAGTAGGGAAAGGGAGGACAGGAAAGGGAAGATCCATTAGACAAAGCCAAATTCAAAATCCTAAATTTTAAACATACACATTAGTAAATAATTAAATTGAAAGAAATACACATTCAAATAGTTTTAGAAAAAATAAACTGTAAGAGAAACTTTAGCAAAGCAAGAAAATAGAATTCTAAAATTAAAAACAGATCAATAAATTAGAAAATAAATAAAAGATAGATGATAGGAAACAGGGAGGTAGGCTTTGTGAAGCTGGGAAGGTGATCTGGGCATGGGGGAGCTGGGATGGGGGGTGCAGAGAGGGGAAGGGGAAGTAGAAATGATTAAGAGGTGATACATATATGTACCACTTTCCAAGATGAATGCAATTACTATGTATTGCAAACATATACTAACAAAAAGAACTAAAAAATAACAAAAAAGATGATGGATTGATAAAACTAATATTAGGTTATTCAGGGAATAAAATAGCTAAATAACTAAAATATAAGTAAAAGATTACAAAAAAAATTGATACAAAGGAAATAGTAATCATGATAGTATTTCTATCTCTTTAGAAATTATGAACAAAACAACAGAATTTATTTTAAAATACAAATTAACAAACATGAAAATAAAAAGTATCAAAATAAAAAGAATCAAAGCTTTACCCAAATGATTGTATCATTTAGTCATATTAAACATATCAAACTTATAAGGAACTAATAATGATTATTTTTCTATTTAAACCATTTAAAATCATAAAAATGTAGATAATTTCTCAAATCATTTTACAAAGAAATGCAATATTGACCCATTTTTAAAATATTGGTTAAAATCACAAAGAATAAGAGATTATTATTATGAATATACATGCAATAATCTTAAATAAAATCCAATATTGTATTTTTAAATACCATAATCAAGATCTATTCTAGGGACATAAGAATTGTTAAGTTCTAGAATCCTCAGTAATATTATTCATCATGTTAAAAAAAAGTCAAAAGTAAAAAATTGATCATCTTGTATGTGCCAAAAGGACATTTTGATAGAATTCAACTTTTATGCCTGATTTGGAGAACAGCATATAGCTCTTAATACAGGGGGAGTAGGATACATCCTTAACACAACAAACATATTTGTTTTAAACTAACAGTCAAATTATACTTAATGGTGAAACTCTTTGCCACATGTTTCAACTAAGGTATGAAACAAAGTCCATTTTAAAAAGTTAAAAGATAACCTTGGAAAAATACTAGCAATGTATATGATAGACATGTGGTACTACCCTTATTACAGATAGTAAAATCAGGATGGAATAAGAGCATGACAAGTTGGGAAGATTCTACCTTATCTCTAGTGGAAAGTTCCCTAATACTGCAATTTAGAAAGCAAATGCACTTAAGTTTCTATCTCACTTCTTTGTGCCACCTTCTCTGCCACATCTCTTCCACATCTTTTATATCATATTTTCTAAAGAACCTTTACTTTCACCACTTATACATCTTCCAATCTTGCAACTCAGTCACTTAAAAATAAAAGGGGGGGATGTGATCTGCTATTATTCCTCTCCAACCACTTGCACTATCTCCTTTATAGTTCTTCTAAGAGTTGCGTTCAACGATTTCCACAGTTCCCACCCCTAATCACATGTATTCAAATCTTTCTTATGATCCCAGACTTTGCTGAAATTGTTTCTGAGGCTAACTCACATGTAAAGAAATCCATTTTGCATAAAAGGGAATCTCTTTTTTTTCCCAAAATGGATATCCAAACACCATTTGTTGAACAATGAAATTCCCTATTAAAAACGCTTGCCCTATCATTTACTTTATTCCACATTTTCGTTGGTTGGGTTCCGGGTTCTTCATTATCTTCTCTGTTTTTCTTTCATTCAGCAATTATTGTGTACATGCTATTGCTAAGAACTGTTTTAGATGCCTGCATAATCAATGAACAAAAGATTTGTCTACCTTCATGTTTATATTATAGTAATAGAGAAAGACAGATAATAAACAATAAACATAATAAATTATCAAATTGTGTGATATGTTAGAAAGTGGTGTTATAAAAAAAAGAAAGAGAGAGCAATTTTAAAATTTGGAAGTTCTGGGAGGTAGGAAGTTTGCAGTTTGAAACAGGGTGGTAAGCCTATGCCTTATCAATGAAGACTTGAAAGAAGTGAGAGAATTAGCCAAGCAGATAGGTACAGGGCAAATTCTTTCTAGGAAGCAGATATGTAAAGGGTAAATTAACTAAATCTGGGTTATGGCAGATGAGTTTAAGGAACAGTAATATGGCCAGTATGGCTGAAGGTAAGAGGGTAAAGAAGAGAAAGATAATGACTAAGGGCAGATTATGTAGGGTCTTACAAGCAACTTGCAGAATTTAAGCTTTATTCTGCATAAAAGAGGCAATCTATACAGTATTTTAAGCTGTGGGACTATTTAATCACACTTGCTTTTTTTTTACAAAGAACACTCTGGCTACTCATCTGAAAATAATTTGTATGGGTATCAGGATAGAAGCAGGGAGACCTATTAGGAAAAAATGAATTAGGAATGAGATAGTGGTGGTGCAAATTAGCAGGGCAGACAACGAGAAATTGAATCCTGGGTTTGTTCTGAAGGCAGAACTACCAGGAACACCGTAACACAGCAAGCGTATAGTATATAGGAAATGTTGAGTTTGAGATGTCCATGTGACATACAAGTTGAGAAAAGTAGCTGACAGATATAAAAGTTGGAGTTGGGGGAAGGAATACGAGCCAGAAATGTAAATGAGGGAGTCACTGGTAAAAAAAAAATATATATATATATTTATATATATATTTATATATATATATTTATATATATTTATATTTATATATTTATATATATATTTATATATTATTTATAAATATATTTATATATATATTTTTATATATATTTATATATATTTTATATATATTTATATTTATATATATTTATATAAATATATATAATATATATATATTTTTTTAAACTAATGAGTGAATATGAAGTCACAAAGGTAGGTAGCATAGACAGAAACTGGAAGAAGAATAAGGGCTTAGCTTTGGAGGCGTTCCCACATTAAGATTGTGGGAAGAGGCAAATCCTGCAAAGAAAAATGAATGGGTAGTGAAGTAAGAGACCCTGGAAACCAAACGAAGAAAGCTTGGGAAGGTGGTAGGAGTAATTAATTGTGCTGATAGGTTAGGATAAGGACAAAGCCAAACCACTGAGATTAACATTACAAAGCTCACCAGTGACCTTGAAGAGAGCTTCCATGAACTCATGGCAAACACTTGTTGGCATGATTTTGCATGTGTAGTACTACCGATTGAACCCAGGGCTTTCACATTGAGCTATATCCCCAGCCCTTTTTTTTTAGTTTCATACAGGGTCTTACTAAATTGCCCGGGTTGTGCTTGAATTTGTGATCCTCCTGCCTGAGTATCCCATAGTGCAGAGATTATAGGCATGCACAACCAGCTTGGCACGGTTTTAAGAGAAAACAAAAGGAGAGAAGATGAACACCATGTATACAAACAATACTTCTTAAATGGTGTGCTGCAGAAGGGGTCAAAGAAATTGAGAGGTGTTTTCTTCTGCCCTGTGGGGGACCTGGCCAGGAGTGAATAATTAAACTGAATGATTTAACTGTAGGACAAAAGCACATAGGCTCTGTGAGGGGTGAATGGTTAAAATGTGGGGCAAAAGCATACAAATATTAAAGTACAAGGCAAACGGCAAGTAGGTCCTGTGAGAAATAATTAAACTGCAGGACAAAAAGCACTTAGGCTCAATGAGGAGTGAATGGTTAAACTACAGGACAAAAGCACAATAGGCTATACGAGAATAGTATTACAAGAAGTTTAGATTAAGTGAAGCATGTTGTGCCTAGTCATGGTCCTTCCCCATCCCCAAGAAAAACGCTCACACTTGAGATATCTCCTGGCCCAAACTGCTTTTCTCCTTTTTGCTCTTACACTGATATTCTAAATAAAAGCCAGAGAGTTCTCGGTTTGGTGACTTTTTTTCTTCTCCCGGAGTCTCCCTAATGCCTGGGTGCTCTTGGTTGAGAAATAGCCCCTCTGGGGCTCTCAGTAGATTGAACTAAATTTTGTCTCCACACATTCTTTTAATCCTCCATGCTGCCTGTTATCACATACTGCCACCTTGCCTTTCACTTCCTGCATGGGATCTGGGTGCCTTCACTTTTCCCTTGCTCATCTAACTAGCTCATTAGAAAATGTAGGTAGGTTTGCATGTGCACTGTCCTGGGCAGGGAAAAAAGAACGAAAATCTTGTGCACTGTGTGCTGTATTAGACTTTGTCACAGGAAACTAGGGTACAAAATGCCATCAGCCACCTCTGCAGTGCCTCCCTGTTTGTGACATTTCTTCCACCTCCCTGTGCTGTGATGTGCTTCCCTGCCTTGTGATGTTCACATAAAGCCTTGTTGATACCTAGGCATTTGATGTATCCCAGGGCAATGCTTCTGCCTGCTTTTAATAAAAAAAAAGTGTTAAATACCCAGAATGTACATGGAAAAAAACTGAGTGGTGGTTGTTAAGGAAAGTAGAGTCAAGATGGTAAGCTAACTGAAAGGATCCACTAGAAAATGAAAAAATGATGATGTATGAGAAATGTAAATTGTTAGGATGTTATCCTTCAACAGGAAAAATGGGAATGGGATTTAATGACAAAGTAGGGAAATTAGATGGCATTAGATGGAATGATGCTTACTTCATCTCTGGAAAACTGGTAGGAAGCCAAGGGAAGGGCTAAAGCCTTCAAGCAGGAAGACAGAGCCTATGAAAGTTTTCTTCTGATGGGTTCCATTTCCTCAGTAAAGCAGGAAGCGTGGTTGTCAGCCAGGAACTGGAGAGATGTTACGGTTTGAATTAAATGGGAAAAGTCTGAAATAATCCAAACAGCAAGAGAAAGAATTGTCTGAGGATGTATGGGATGCTAACCTGACAACATCGAGGGGCCATCTGAGGTCCATGCAAGTAAGACCATGCAACTTGGTCATACTTTTCTCCAGACTTCAATTCCTCTGACCAGGTAGAGGGTCACAACAGTACAGATTTGGATTTAATTAGAATGTACTTATGTCAAAGAATAGTACAAAGACAAGGCAACAGAATGAAGAAAGTGTATTTAGTCAGTTGTTTTGTTGCTGGGACAAAATATCTGACGTATGCAACTTAAAGAAAAAAAGGTTTATTCTGACTCAAGCTTCAGAGGTTTCAGTCCATGGCTGGCTGATCCAAGGCAAAATCATCACAGAGGAAGGACAGAGGAAGGTGGAGGATTTTACTAACGATGGGCTATAAATTATACTGTGTGCAGTGTGGAAGAGTTGTCAGAGTTGCAGAAGGGTGGGGGAAAGGATCCAGTCTAAAAATAATTAGTGTGAGGAACAAGGGACGACCTAGGAGTCTGCGGAGAATTATGCCACATAGACAGGTATAAAGAGCACAAAGAATTTAATGCTTTTTTGTCCACTCCACTCTATATCCATGTTTGCCTCCCTTTTGTCAGTTCTCTATTACCGTAAATATGATCTTATGAAAATGCTTAACCCTTTTTAATGACCTCTGTAGATCTTTATATAAAAACCAAAATTCCTGGTATAATTCACAAAAACCTGCACAATCTGGCTACTGTTCTCTCTCCAACACAGGCATAGTCTTTGTATACCCATCAAATTGGCCTTCCTAATGTTTCTAAAACATTGCCTCTTTCACAGAGATATTTCTACTCCTTTCTGCCTAGAACATGCACTCCCCACACAACCCCCAGATTTTGTCTACATAACTCCCACTTGTCTTTCAGATTTCAGCTTAAATAGGTCAACTCCCCTTGTTTTATAATCACATAGAACTCTCTAATTTCATAAATGTATGATAGTTTCTATTTATTTGTGTCTATCTAATTCATGTCTCTCAACCACATCTAGCTCACTAGGTGATAAAAATCCATGAAGACAAATATTATAAAATATCCTGTTTTCATCACTATATGTTCAGAAATTCACTGAGCATTTGACACTTAGCACATGTTATCACTGGGACTAAAGTCCTGAAATAAGAGGAAATGAAGTCTAGTAATACAGAAAAATGCACTGTACAGCAAGACCAAATTGAGCTTATCCAAGGAATGCACAGTGTGATTAACACTGGAACTGTCTAAATGTTGAAATCTTTTTTTTTTTTTTTTTTTTTGGTCCTGGGGATCAAACTTGGGGCTTTATGCGTGAACCACTGAGGTAAATCCCCAACCCTAAATGTTGAAATCTTAAAAAGCCAGGAATGAATAAGACTCTTTGCAGCAGTTAACCTTACTTGTCAATTGAGCAGATTAAAAGACTTCTGAAGAGATGATTAGATCATGAGGGCACTATAGCTGAATGTGTAGGAAAGAGGTGGGGCCCATTTGGAGGAATGTTACTGGAAGTGTGGTACTGAAGGGTGTTTTTCTTGCTGGCACTCTTGCCCCGTACTCTGCTTCCAGGCCAGGAAATGAACAGCTTTCCTCTACCAAGCCCTTCTGCCGTGATGTTTCTACCTTGGTGCAAGCAAACCATGGACTAAGCCCTCTGAAGTCATGAGCCAAATTAAACCTCTCCTTTAAGTTATGAGTTTCAGGTAATATACTTTCTCTGTCTGGATACTTGAAAAACTTTTTCTTTATCCTTGAAATCAAAAGTCACCAGGATCTACCTAGGTGTTGCTTTCTTTTCATTACATTTTAGAGGTGCCCTGTGAGCTTTCTTCACCAACAGGCCTACTTCATTCTTCAGCTCTGTAAAGTTTTCTCCAATTAGTTCTTTATTGTTTCAGTTTCATTTTGTTCATTAGTTCCTTATTATTTCTGTTTCAGGTACTCCTATTACAAATAAATTGTATCTCCTGGATGGGTCTTCTACATCTTTTTCTTTTCCCATCTTTATTTCTTTGGCCTTTTTCTCTACATTCTGTGAGAATTTCTCTTGTTTTACATTTACTTCAGCAATTTTATTTTGTGACCCACACTACTTACATGCTTCCTTTAACTCTCTAAAATCCAAGGTATCTTCCATTTGTTCTAAGCATCTCTAACCATCTGGTTTATCATTAAGTGCATGTCTCTCACTCTCATGTTTAAAATTTTCTAACATCTATGGAGATGAGTACTTTTGGTTGAAGAAGAAACACTTTCTCAATTACTTAGCTCTGTTCCTTTCTTCTGAACTATGGTATTATGACTTTTTCAATAGCTCTTCTTCAAAATGAGGTCTTCCCAACTGCCAAAGTTGAAGAATATTGAAAATGGCCAAGAATGCTAAACTTATAAATATAAGAGTAGATATAGACTATTAGATAGAGAGTATTTTGGAATAAAATATTAAGAAACGTTATACTGGCATCATTAGAATAGAAACACTAATTCCTTATATATAAATGTTACATATGTTACAGAAAAAGGAGTCTGACTTGGAGACATTTTTAAAAATTAGACCAAGAAGCCTCTAGAATGCCCCTAAGATGTCAGATCAAAGTTAAAAACAAATTTAAATTATAACACATTTAAAAACATTTATTGACATGGGAAAGGAAGCAGAAAAATGGTAATTGTGGAGTTTAAACTTGTCATTTTGTCTCTAGCAGCGTATAGAAGGATGTGCTACTTTTTCAGCAAAGTGTATAATGGAGAAGGCAGATTTGATTGGCATCTAACTTGACAAAATATGTCATAGGCCATCACAGTATCTCTTAAGAAACAATTTTCTTCAAACAACTTCTATAGTCAACCAACCTTCTGGTCTTAATTTGGTTTCCTTGGTTAAGTTTACCTGCCAGAGACAGAATATACTGATATGCTGATAAAAATGTCTAGTAAGCTAGCAGTTATAATTGTACACATAAATTAATAAATTATATTTTCAGATATACATTATCCTCTTGCAAGTTTCATTAAGTTGGCTTAACTACCCAAAGTCCTCATTACTTTCAGTAAGTATACTGAAATCGTAAGCTAAAAGGTCAGATCTAGGACCATGGTAACCTCACCAGGAGACACTGCTTGGGAGGCCCTGCCTGAAGAGTTTGTCAGCTTCTAATCAAAATCGTAATTATAAACCTTCAGGAAGCCAGTGGATCCCAGAGTTCATGGTTATCGTGTACTCTACACATTCCTTAATAACTCAGCAAAGGTCATCAACGTCTCCTGCAAAGCTTCTTAATAAATCCAGATAATTTTTCACGAGTGCCTCTGCTGCATAATCCTATAAAGCAACTTTCACCTCTAAAAATCATTCTAATAAGAATAGTAGAGTGTGTGAAGGATCACAAAGGATTATGCTAAGTATCATATTATCTGAAAGTAGCAAAGAAAGGTAGGAGGAAGAGGAAGGAGGGACAGGAAGAGAGAAGAAACCGAGGGAAGAATAAAGGCATGGAAAGAAGGGAAGGAGGGAGGGAGGGAGGAATCTTTCTATTATTTTAATTTGCATTTTCTGGAACAGTAGTGGAATTTGCCATCTTTTATCATGTTACTAGCCATTTTAATTTCTTCTGTGCATTGCCTGTTCATATCACTTTTCCTTTCTTCCCTTCCCTTCTTTGGAAGTTCTCGTATATTAGACATCAATTATATTTCTAATATCAACATTACATATTTTGTGTGGCAAAATGTTATTTGTTGGCTTGCTATCTTTCAAGTTTTATGGCATCTATTGCTATATAGGAATTTTTAACTTCTAAGTAGTCAAGTATTTCTTATTTTTAATGTTTAATGTTTTATTTCTTGCTTTAAAAGCTTATCTCTATTTCCAAAATAAAATATTCTGCCATATTGTTTCTAGTAATTGCATTAGTTATATTTACATCTTTAATCATGGTGGGGCATTCTTTTAAAAAACACACCTGTGTGAGATTTTCTCCCTTTGTTTTGTTCTTTAGTCAATACTGTTACCATGACAAGAAAAGGTCAGAGAAGTATATTGTGTAAAATAGGAAAAATCTAAAAAACACAGTAATCACTTAGGGAAATTATCTTTGTTTAGGTCTCTGCTTAAAGATCATCTCTTTAAAAGGACTTTCCTTGACCATCCAGTGAAACCTCAGCTTTTTCCATCTTTCTGCCCTGCTCTACTTTTGCATTTTCTACTACTACCTGAAAAAAATTACAAGACAGTTTATCTGTCTCCCTATGAGGCAAGGGGTTTTATCTTGTTCACCACGATACCTCCAGCATCTAGAACAATCCTGATATAGGCTGAAATTACTTAGTCACTGTTAAGAAGTAATATAATCAAATCAAAATCAAAAGTACCAGGTAAGCTAGAAGTGGCAAAGCTTTACTACATCACTCACTGGATTTAGGTCAGTTAAAGATGTATTAAAAGAACAAATATGCAAGTTTGATCTAGATATACACATTACTTTAAAAAATAAAATCTTACCCTAAAGATCAAACTATCCAGTTTATGCATAGTATTTATATGTTTTATTCTTTACTATGGGGTTTGTTAAACATATTAAAACATATCTGTATAATAATGCACTAAATGGCCACTAAAAAAGATGTGACACAAGTATATGTATTGATACAAAGATTGTGGAAAAAGGTATGCAACAAATTTATTGTCCCATAATCGTAAAAAGAAAACATCTAACATGTACATATGTGAATGTAAATGTACACATATTTGAGGAAATATCCTTTAAAACAGTAACAGTAACTATCTGAGTTTGATGTTTGTCTTTTCTTCTTTTTTTTGGTGCTGGGGATCGAACTCAGGGCCTTGTGCTTGCAAGGTAAGCACTCGAACCACTGAGCTAAATCCCCTTTTCTTCTGTATTTCACATTTCCCTAAAATAAAAATGAACTACTTAGTAAAAAGAAAAAATGTTTGTTTTAATATAGAAGTGTGTAATAATGTGTGAGTGAATGGATTCAACATTAACCTCAGCCTCCTCACTAGTATATATTCCTCTGCTACAGAAACCAGAAAGCTAAAAAGTAATTTCCCAGAAACCTCTGCAGAAAAGCTCATGTAAGAAATGAAAGGCGAACATGAGACAGAGGTCAAGTGAGTGTTGCTTCAGATATTTTAAAGTGGCAAGTTTAGCCATGTATAGGTGGCTAACATCAACCGATAGTTGCAGCAGGCTCCTCATTCTTGGAACACAACTACTGCAACATAGTCTAACTTCCATAGTTCAGTGGTGAACCCCTTCACTGTTGAAGAGGTAGTATTGGCCCTAATGGGGCCCATATATGCTTTGCTGGGAGTCTTTTCTGCAGACTCAGACTTGAGGCTACTCTTCCAAACCTGCCAATGACTTTACAAGGAACTAAGGTAGTTTCAAAATGCCCAATAGTAGCAGTTTGTTTCCTACAAGTCATCACTGATACAAAAATGAAAAATTGCCTATCATTGAGTCTTTAAATAATATATATTACATAACTCAAAGTACAGACAAGGCATACAAGACTAAAACACAGAAATATGGGTGTAAAATAAAGACAAAGGATCACTAAATACACTAAAATGTTCATAAGATCATTCCTGTTGGTAGATCTATGGGTAATATAAATTTTATTTTTGTGCATCAATTTCCTCTAAATCTTTTTGGGAGAGGAACACCTGCCCCAAACAAAAGAATTTTTAGGAAAAATCTTTTTGAATATATCTTGAAATGTTATAGGCAACTAGGAAGATTAATTATAGGTATTGACCAGCATGAAATATCATAGTACACACAGAAATATGTACCACAGTCCTAAATAGGGGAGCAATTCTCCACAGTCATGATTCCAGAACAAATATTTGTCTAATTTTAATGGCACAGTCCAGCTGACTGCTTTCTGTTAGAAAAGAGGCAGCTATCTTGGAAGCTAAACACATGAGGTGAGACTACCCAGTGCTGTGGTGCTGACAAGTTTCCCTTGCTTGTAAGAGCAGAAGTTTATCCCTCAGAATTGGTTATTTTAAAAAGTATAAAACATAATGGAAGTGCTTTCAGCTGCCCAACCATTAAATGAGGTTTCATAAAAAGCAAAAGTGAAACAGAAGATTTTCTTTAAAATATTCCTTCAAAAAATCCACTTAACTAATATTTATCTATTTCTGGGTTACTCTTTATTCCTCTAGTTTCTCTACTACTCATTAGCATAATACATACAGCTGCATAACTCAGTTTCAAACCAGCAATACAGGACCAAGACAAGGACAAGTCATTCTTCTTTATTCACAAGCAGGAATAATCATGAAGTGTCACAACGCATTTGTAATGATTAAAGAAGCAGACAAACTAAGTCATCCTTAAACTACAGAAATTCTTATCAAGGAACTTTATCAGAATTAGACAATAAAAAATCCTTATATCTATTAGCCTACTTTTATAAAGCTACTTTATAAATGTCATTTGATATTAGTTATTCTTATTAACAGTATCTTTCCATGACAAGTTTTTAATTTTGATGGACTCAATTTTGGATCTTTTAAAGGGGTATTGCTTTCTGTTACCTAAGAAATATATGGCTGCCCACATATCACAAAGATATTCATCTATGCTTTCTGAAAAAGAAAAAAAAAAGCTTTATATTTTCTAGCTATTACATTTAGTCTATGATCCAACTCAAATTTATTTTGGTGAGGTAGTGGGGTCATGGTTCATTTTTCCCAATATGGATATTCGGCTAACTTTATTCTGGCTCCATTTGTTGAAAAGATTTCCCTTCCCTGTTGGATTGCTTTGTCACCTTTGTTAAAAATCAAGTGGTCAGAAAAATATTTATGTTTTTAGGTCCTCTCTTCTATTCCACTGATCTATTTGATTACTAGATACTACTTTCTACAATAATCCTTTATTGCTTTACAGAATTTAAGCCTCAATAAAATATAGAAATTAAGTAAATGAATGAGATCAAAATGAATGTAAGATAATTTTTGAAAATTGTATGACAGCTTTGCAACACTCTATAATTACTATTGTATCAAGAGCAAAATACATTGAAAATAACTGGAAAACTACGTATTCTTTTTTTGTTTGTTTGTTTGTTTTGGGGGGTTTTTTGGATTTTTTTTTTTTTTTTTTTTTTGGTGCTGGGGATTGAACTCAGGACCTTCTGCTTGCAAGGCAAGCACTGTAACCACTGAGCTAAATCCCCAGCCCCCATATTCTTCTCTATTACCTTCAACTGAAATTACATACAAAAAATATTTCATTAATTTTTCTTCTTGATTTCCTACCAGGCTTCCTCCTCATTGGTTATAAGTCATTTAATAATACCACAATTAGTAAGCTTTAAAACAATACTTAAAAAGTCACATGTTAAAGCTGAAAGATGAGTACACAATCTACCAAGTAAAATAAATTATGTTAAATTTACTTCACAATAAATAAGATGTTAAAAAGGCATGTAATCAACTTCAAAAATGTGCTTGGTAAAAAAAAAATAGACTATTTCCTTTATAAAAAGAAGTTCTATAAAATTTCCCTTGAAGTTTAACTTGAAAAAGAAGCTTAAGAATAAGAATACAGTACAGTATTAATTTATAAAATAAAAACCAGACAACTCCCAAAAGTGAAAAAAAAAATCCATTTTGAGCAAATTGTACATGACTCTTAGAAACTGTGGGCTCTAATTTTCTTCAAATTACCACAGGTTCTCTACTATCAATGCTATCTTTTTTTTTTTTAAAGGAAATAACCTGAACTGTCAAACCTGTAATTTTCAACAAAGATGTAGCTTAACAGCATCAAAAAAAGGTTGCAAAATGGAGAGCAACACCAGAACTCTAAGATTTACAATTTGTTCTTAATCTGAAATTTTGTTTCAGACTTTTCTAGATAATTATACAATTAACTCCAAATACTTCAAGAGAGTTTGCTAAAATAAAATTGGAATATTTATTACCTTTTCTATTGGCATCAGTGAAAATCACTAGAAACTGTACTTTCATTCTTTTCAAATGATCTGCATGAAAATCAAATAATTGGTATAAGATAAAATTCAGTTTTAAGATCCTCAAAACATCAAAAACAGAAATACTGATTTTCTATTAATGATAAAAAACAGAAGACCCAACTTAATTGACATTTATAAATTGGAAGCTAAAAAAATCAAAAGATTAGAATAGTGACAAGTAGAGAATATCATTTGTGCATTTCCAAGGTTCATGACTATAGTTATATATCCAGAGTACCAACAAGAGTTCTCAGCTCCAATATCAAATAATAGAATTTGGGCAAGTACTCTCAGTATCACTTTTATTTAATATGCACTACATGCACATGATGCAGGTGGGGGAAAAGTTTATGGATCCATGCATACAAGAGAGACTGATACTTTTGCCTAACGTGCACTGAGTCAATTAGGACACTGCTCAAAGTTCCTTAGATTTAATGGTTTCCATCAGACTAAGTTTCAATGCAGAACTGTGTACATATTCCAAAGAATCCTCTTCATTTGGTTTCCTGTGCTTTTTTTGCATTCTGTTTTTCTTTTGCCTAAAAATTAAAGACAATATATTATACAATGTTCAAAGCCTGCTCTATACTAAAATAAAGTGTGTGTGAGAGCATTCTTAAACTGCAAGGATTGAAATTCACTGTACATAAGATTTCTAGAGATAGGTTGGCAGTGCATGCCTATAGTTCCAGCTGTTCTCAAGGTTGAGGCAGGAGGATGACTTGAGTTCAGGTGTTTGAGACCAGCCTGGGCAACAGAGAGGCTTTTTCTTGGAAAAAAAAAATTGTACAACATTATGTATTTTACAACTTGAAACTTGTAACAAACTAAACTATTTCTGGATAACTATATAGTCATACATTGCCCTTAATAAGAAAGTACAAAACTTGCTTTGTAGTTCTTTTTCATCTACAGTTGAAATGTATTATTATAGCTAAAGTAATCGAAAAATACAAAATTACTCATTCCATAAAGTCAAATTAATTCATGAGTATTCCAAAACAATATATATTTGTCCATTTCTTACCCAAACTAAGGGTAAGAAAAGTCCTACATTACTTTCAGCATATATGAATTTGCTTAACATAACTTTAATTTAATAAAATATCACTGCGATATTAACAGAGGACTATGTACCTGTCATGTCAATAAGCCTTATCTACATGACCTAAAAGAGTGTTTCACATATTATTTCATTTGATCCTCTTAACAATTACATATAGCTTGACTACAGCAATTCTGTTTTATTCTTTAGCAGATAAAAATAAGCCAGCATTCACAGATATTATCAAACCTGACTAAAGTCACACTTCTAATACACAGTAAAGCTTCAAAAAGGTCAAAGACACATGCTCTATAGCAGTGCTTTTCAGTATACATACCAGTGACCTGGGGACCCTGTCAAAATACAAATTAATTTTGTATTTTGAGCTACTGCATTTCTAACAAACTCTCAGATAACACCAATTCTGCAGGCTGTGGAAAAGAACCAGACTTCCACTATTACACAATTTACAAACAAAAGAACTTCCTTAGACTAAAAAAATAGGGTAATCAGAACCAGTAATTATAATTTCTTATGATGCACTATGGAACAATTATTATACAACGTGGTAAAATTGAGTTCTATACTCTAGAGTTAAATACACAAAGAGCAAGTATGTAGGTATATTTATTACCTACATAAAACATAGCTATTTTATGTGGTACATAAAAACAATAAAATTTCCTATATAAAAATTCTTAGTTAGAACCACAATCTATAATTTTGTACATCTTATTTCAAACAATGTTTTATATTTTCAAATAATGAAAATTCAATTCAATTTTAAGCATAATTTGGAATAAAGTATGTATTTCTTTCCTATTCATCTCTGAATATACTTAACAGAATGTTCAGTAGAATTAACAAGAATGAATTACTGGTTTATGCTATAAAGTTTACAATATAATTACATGAGCAAAGACAGTGAAAAGGGTATTAATATGTTTATTAAATTATAACAGATAAAATTAAAAGATACATAAAATAAGTTAAAAATAATTTCCACCACTGAGCATTTATTGTATACTTCACAGATAGACCTTGTTTAATACACAAGAATGTGCAGTAGATTTAATTCCCAATTTATGGCTGAGAAATAGAGGCTATAAGAAAAATGAATTGCGTAAAAGCATTAGCTTACAAGTACCATTTCTAAGAATAAACTCAAAGCCTACGTTCTGTTCTGTCCTTGTTAAAAAATAAAAAATACTGTATTTTCAAACAGCATGGAAAAAATACAGTTAAAATTTTTCCTTTTACAGAGTTCCAATGAGATATTAAAAAGTAATGCATGTCTCAGATAATTCTGTAACCACAGAGATACTAATGTAAATGATATTATGAATAATGATTCTTCTACCTTACTTTTTTTTTTGTTTTTTTTTGTTTTTTGAGACAGGGTCTCACTATACAGTTCAGGTTGGCCTGGAACTCATTATGTAGACTAGGCTAGCCTGGAACTTGCAGCAGTCTTCCTGCCTCAGACTCCTGAGTGTTGGGAGTATAAGCATGTGCCACCATAGGCAGACTACGTTACTTCTAATAAGGGATCAAAAAAAGGAAGTTTTGAACGTTAGTATTACCAACTGAATCATGAATCATGGTATCTTGACTTTCGTAGACAAAATTCAGTATGATACAGTGACTTTGGATCCCCATGGCAACTGTATCCATGATTTTACATTCTATGTGTTATAGGTAGTTGTTTAAAACTTGGGCTAGACAATGATTCAAAATTATACACATAAATTAAGATAAAATGTTCAAAAGAATTATAATAATTTAAAAAGCAGAAGTTTCACAAGTGGAATCTTAATCTAGTTTATTTTAGTTTACATTTTAACAGATTTGGTATATACAACAACGTTTTATAATATCTTTAGGTTACTTCAGAGTTTTTATATAATACATGTAAGTCTTATATAAAAACAAACTTAGGAGTTAAGATCTTAGCCTAGTTCATAATAGCCATATGTCCAAGAGAGAATCAAAGTCTTGTCTTTTTGTTACTATTCTCTAAAGTGAAAAAATTTTAGCTGAAATACTTTTATGCCACCACAGGCTGTAGACAACTACCTCAGTTACTGAAAAAATCTAATCTTGGACAGGCTCGGACTCAGCACCACTGCTTACAAGAGCCGTATCTTTCTATTTGGTTCTTCCTACCCCTTTTACAATTTGTCCTATTATTCTCTTTTCCATTTAAAAAAAAAAAAGTATTCCAATTAATAATTATTTTCTGAACACATCAGATTTTTTCTCACAAGTATTATCACTGAGTAGTCACTAACATCATACAGCATTTTATTGAACATCATTATAAAATCCAACCTTAATTTAATCTACCCATTTTTCAACTTTGTTTTTTAACATTTGTATTTATCAACAGAAAGTGACACTTCAGTGTGGTTTTCTTTTCAAAATAGGAAGATGGTTTGTTTTCAAAATAGGAAAAACAAAAATACATCTGTCCTAAAGAAGCTGACATAATGACAGATTATACAGTTATTTCCAACTGTAGATTTAAAATTTTGTGAACATGAAATTTTAAGTGACTATAAAGTTATTTAGGAGCTATTCTGAATTTACACAAGATCTTTAGCATGATTTTGGTCCAGCACTTGTTACTCTTAATTAGATGCATACTATTCAGTATAGTACTCTTAACTGTTTGTTCATTCCTTTTCCAAACTCTTTATCACAAACTGGTTGAGAAAAGAATTATTTTCCATTAATTATGTGTATATCCCTAGACCGTAACATAGTACCAGGAATACAGTTGCAGCTAGGTAAATGACTAATGAATAATTTAAAACATTTTAAGAATTCCAACCAAATGATGAGTCTGAATTCCCTTAAAACATAGGAGGAATAACAAATATTGGATACACATGAGAAATAAATTTATCTCAATATTACTTACATAACAGTATAACAGCTTCAAGAAACAGTCCAGGGTTGGGGATTTAGTTTAAGCAGTAGAGCGCTTGCCTAGCAAGCACAAGGTCCTGAGTTCGATCCCCAAAACCCTCAAAACAAAAAAAGAAACTAGAAGGTCAAAAACCAACTTCCTCAAAAAACACAAAGGCAAACACAATAGACTAAGCTGATGCTAACTACTATTTAGGTAATCACATACTGCCACCTTGTGTCCAAACTAGGAGGAACCAAAGAATTACAGTTCTAAAGCAAAGCTGAAAATCTGTTCTCTATACTCTCAAAAAAAATCTGGAGATATAGTCATGAAAAAAATACAGCAGTAGCCCAGGATGGCCGTACACGCCTGTAATCCCAGCACTCAGAAAGCTGAGACAAGAGGATCGCCACCAGTTTGAGGCCAGCCTGGGCTACACACTAAATTCAAGACCAGCCCGAACTACATACCAAGACCCTGTCTCAAAAAGAAAAAAAAAAAAAAAAAAAAAAAAACAAATAAAACTTTTCCAAATTTGTAGAAAAAAATTATATTCAAAGACCAACTTGGCGACAAAATTTATACTTTTAAAATTCATCTATGTATCCTAATCGAATTTGTATAAAAACAGCTGGGATGAAATATATCTTTGCTTTGTAAACTTTACAATAAATAAGAAAAATTTACCTACCATGTATTCTGGTCTTTAATGAGGCAAAATTTTATTTGCCTAGTACTGTCTATTCTAAGTGTTTCTCAAATTGCAGTACATAAATCAGTTGCATTAGAATCACTTGGGGAAACTTATTAAAGATTCCTTTCCCTATATCAGAATATAGCTAGGAGGGACCAGGTAACATGTATTTTAGAGTATTTAGCTATGGTGGTTTCAAAAATGCTGATTTACAATATAAGCTTTAAACAATTGAACTGCATTTCATTTATTCCACAAATACCAGAAATCATCCTTAATTTATGTTCATTACACCTCTGTGGAATAAGAAAACCTTTTTCTTAGTCCAGACTATTCTTTTTCCCCTCCTCAAATTTTTGTCAAATTAAATAGGGAGGAAAAATCTTTTTGTTTGTTTTTTGGGGGGAAGAGGTTGAGACAGGATCTTCCTAGTATTACAGGCTGGTCTTAAACTCACTGTGTAGCCCAGGTTGGCCTCAAACTGGTGGCAATCCCCTTGAGTGCTGGATTACGAGTGTGCCTGGCTTTATTTCAATTATTATTAAAAGTTTGATTTTGCTTAAAGAAAAGATAGTGTTTCGAATTTTAGTTTATAACAACCTGAATTCTAGACACTAATAATTTTGTAAGGCTCAAGCGTTGGAACAACTGTATTTTTATTTTACAGTATCAGGATTAACTAGTCATCAGAGAATGTAATGCTAGGTAAAAGCAAAAGAATAAAACTAAAAAAAGCTTCAAGAAATTTCTACTCATGCCAAAACAAAATATTTCATCTTTTTGAAAAAGCTAAAAACTTAATTTAAGAACTCACCAATAAAATACTTACCTTTTCTACAAGTGGTATTAACTGCTGGTGTTCTGCTAAAGTCTTTAACAATTCCATAATGAAAGGCAGATAATTATGCTTCCTTCTGATATTTTCAATCTGAAATAAAACATATCAAATCACACTACATTTCTAATTTTCTGATTTTTTTGTATCCAATTAAAAACAGAAATGGAATAAAATCTTCCATTCTCGTAAGAAAAAAATATTAGAAATAATGAGATTGTATTCCCATTGAGAATGAAGACTAATACAATAGAACATGTGGTAAGAATTTCTCATGCATGACTTCATATACTCAGTAGTCTTTTAAAAGTCCAACCTAAGATTATTTGTGAAAATGTAAATTATACAAGCAAGTATAAGAAGATCTACATGATAAATTAACACTCTTGCTACTGTACCTATGCAAATAATCAGACAAAGCCTAAAGAAATCAGCTTTAGGGCTGGGGATTTAGCTCAGTGATTAGAGTGTTTGCCTTGCAAGCACAAGGGCCTGAGTTCAATCCCTGGCACCACAAAAAAAAAAAAAAAAAAAAAAAAAAAAAAAATCAGCTTTATTTTTTGGAAGGGAGATCGTAGGAAAAAATTTGTGCTTTCAGTAGAAAACTGCATTGTTTAGAGAATACACTACCCAAATTATGTGACTGTAGTATTTCATTAGTGATGGCAATGCACAGGTCTTCTATCTGGTAGAGGTTAACTGACTGGTCTTTTTTGATAGCTTTTATCCTTTTAAAACTCATTTCAACATTATTTTACTTCATATAAATTTGAGCCTCTCTGAGGTGCCTTTTGAACTACTTGTAACATCTCTGTAGGTTCTTGCAGTTAATTATACTAAATCTTAACAGGTATTCATCTTCTATCAGTGTAAGAATCATTTTAGCTTTTTAAAAGAAAGCATTTCCAAATAATGTAACAGGCAAAGATTCTGAAAACTTAATTTATATTTTATTTTTGGTAGATATTAAAAATTAATTACATAACAACCCTGCATCAGAATGCATGAACATTAGGTAGTGTGAGATTTTTAAGTATTCTGTGAAATGGGATATAATGGTTAAAACTATCATCACTTACTTTCCTAACCCCATGAACCTGGCCTTTCCTTTGTTCTGCCAGAATATTCTGGAACCTGCCTGTTCCTGCTGCTTTTGCCTGAAGAAATCTACTAGTTCAGCATCCATTTATTTTATTTAACAGTTACTGACTGCAAAGCACTACACTGACACTATGGTGAGCAACAAAACGAAAAAGACAATTCTTGCCTTCAACTGAGCTTTGAGAGAAAAGGATCCTCTTTTCGCTTGACACACATGACAACGTAAGTGCCACGTATAAAGTCACATAAAATTCAAGTTGCCTCCACTTTTCACTCTCAAAAAGCTTGAACAGATAAGAAGTGAAGGAGAATGGCACTATTAAAGAGAACCCTGCTTTTATATTTGATTCAGAGTTACATGTTTCATAAAATTTTAACCAAGAAAATTTATTGGTACATTTTAGATCTACAAAATGATCACATTCATCATAATGAATTTGTACCTGTACATGATATATCTTGGTTTTTTCCTCCCCCTTCCCCTCCTTATTTACAAAACAGCTTTATCTACATTCTTCCATTTTTTTCTGCTTTTTCTTTTCTTTTTCCCTTCTTTCCCCCTCCTCCCTGTCTAGTTCTCTTTCCATTTGAATATTATCTTTCTTTTTCACAATATTATGCCTTTTTGTCCTTATTTACACTTATGGTTTCTCATACCAGAGAAACAATTCAATATGTACTCATGTGTGTCTGATTTATTTCATTTAAGAGTATGTTCTCAAGGCATATCCATTTACCTGTAAATGTTTCAAGTTTATCCTTTTTTATGGCAGAGTGGTACTCTATTGCATTAAAAAAACCACATCTTTAGCCATTCATTACTTAAAACTAAAAATTAAATAAGAACTTTTTTTAAAAACCTAAATATGTGAAAGCAAAATCAAGAGAAAAAAATTTTAAGTGAAATTTAAAACATTCCGATTTGATTGGCTATCTAAAATAGGATATATCCTAAGGAATAAAACACACTTTAAAAAACTTTTACTGGTACTACTATTCTGAACCTTTTAATACATACCCATACTATACATATATATATATCATAGACCAATAAGGAGTTAAACTAATGTTGTTGGGAACCAAATTTTTAGCTTTAAGAGAAGAAATCTAAATTCTTGAAGTGTGAAGCCCTTTAATCCAAAATTTGATTATAAATATGAATTCTCCTTGTATTTTCTTATCAAAAATAAGGCAAAAAACAAAACTTATTTTTTTAGCTCTGGAAGGCCTAGAAACAATGATCATTTAATTAGTACAAAGCACTATCAGCAACCAGACAATGGTTTTTAAATAATATCTGCTACCCTGGAAACTCAGGACTTTTTCAAAACATGGCTAACTCCAAGTCTGAAGCAAGAAATGTACCAGATGAGTCTGAAACATCTTGTCACACTAGAAACTACAAGGAAGCCACAAAAGACTGAAAGTGTTAGTCAAAAAGACTTAGCAGTCAATAGTCTGAAATGGTTCCGCAGGGCCAAAAATGGGTTAGTTGAGCACAGTTAAGGGCCAAAAATGGGTTAGTTGAGCACAGTTAAGAATAATAACTGCAGTGAACTAAAGCATCAAATTGGATAATTGTTTCTCTGATATGAGAAACCGTAACTGTAAATAAGGACAAAGAGGTGTAATAGATATTATATAAAGGAAGATAATATACAAAGGAGAGGAGTACTAGAAAGAAAGAAGGGGAAAAGCAGAAAGGCAACAAAGGAAAGAAAAGAGAAAGGGAAAATATAGAAAATTATGAATAAACCTCCTGTAAAGAGGGAGGGAACAGAGGGGAGGGGTGGGGAAGAGGGGGTAGAACCAAGATGCATCATGTACAGGTACAAAATAAATGTGATGAACGTGACCATTATATGTAAAATGTACCAATACATGTTCTTGGTTTAAAATAAAATAAAAAAATAAAATAAAATAAAACATCAAATTGTTAAAAACTTGTTCTTCACAATACTTTTAAAAATTTTGGGCTGGGGATATAGCTTAGAGGTAGAAAGAGTAGTTGACTAACATGGACAAGGACATCGGTTCATCCCCAGGACAGAAAAAATAAAAAAATAAAAGGAAGTCACACTACTTATATTTGTAGGGTACCAAAAAACACATTCTCCTAAAAACTGGTAAACAACAAGAAGGAAAGAAGTAAAAAATTCAACATACCTTCATCTCAAAATATCCTTTTTATTAAAATATTAAAAGAACATTTTTAAAAACATACCTTGTATCTTTTTAATTTTTGTACTTCTTCTTCAATAAGCATCTGATTTTTGGCAACTTCTGACTGAATAGCACTTAACATTGTATTACCCTGATCTGTATCCATGGGTTCCTCCTTAGAGGGAAGAAAAAGAAACATCATACCCTAATGATTGAGGCTTATGCCGAAAGTACTTTAAAATGATTAATGTAATTATTTTCAAATTCCTACTCGTAATGTTAGTAACAGAATATCAGCCTAAAAATGGCAATATTAAAAGATAAAACTTAAATAGTACCTTCCATAGTTCTATGCTTCTGTCTGAATTTTTACTTATAGTATATTATTTTGCTATCATCTTCTAGTAAGCTCTAAGATAAATTTGCTTACATATACTTTTAAGAAAATGTTGAAAAAAAAGAAAATGTGACCAAAGAATCATAAAACTTTGTCTATTAATTCTCTTTTCTAATCATATTTACTACATAAAGATAATCATAAAGACAAATAAAGGTTGTGTGTGAACCTGAATGTACCAAATTAAATCACTGGGAAATATAGTCTAACTTGCTTAATTATATAAAAAAATTATATTAAATAGTTTAAAATAGCTCATTGCTAGCACTTGTTTCGCATTTATGATTTGTTGGTCACCATTTCAAGCATCTCATTTAATCCTCATAACAACCTCATAAGGCGAACATTTAAATATTATTCTCATGCTGCAAGAAGAAACTTAGAAATCCACTAAACAGCAAAAATAAGAATTAAAGCCACGCAGCCTGAATCCAGAGAATATTCTCTTAACTTCTACTCAGGTCACTTAATCAAATCTAGATTTAAAAAAAAAGAAAAAGAAATACTTCTCCTGTGAGAATAACTAAGCTAAAAATTTATTTTAAAATATGACCACAAACCTCTGCAAGTTGTCTCTGTAACTCCGCTATCTTCTGTTCATATATCATTTTTCTGTCAGACACAATGGCCATTAAATTAAATCGAATTTCACCTTCACTGTACCTAGAAAAAAGTTATTATAAAATTTATAATATAACAGAGAATTATAACCATTACTATTAAGATAATCCACTGTGAATACTCCACAATTCTTGGATATAAACAAAAACCTATCAACTGGCTAACAATAAAAATTGACATTTTTAAAGACTTTAGGGTTGGGGATTTAGTTCAGTGGTAGAGTGCTTGCCTAACAAGCACAACGCCCTGAGTTCAATCCCCAGCACCCCCAAAACATAAAAAATTTAAAGAAGGCTTTAGTATAGAGAATAGTTATTGCAAAAAAAAAAAAAAATTAAAACCTGCTGCTATAGTCTTAGGTGCTACTCAGGAGGCTGAGGTAGGAGGATTATGGAACTGGAGGCCAACCTGAACAACACACTAGTAGCTAGACACATTTCCAAAAAAAAAGGCTAAATTTCACCAATACTTTTAAATGTTTGTTCCACTTAAACCATTTGAAATACTAAATCCAAAATAACAACTTCATTATTTTCCCTAGCTTCATAAGAAATATAAAAGGAATTGAACTGAGATCTACTTTTGGTGTATTAATTATCCTGGCAACTTGATGATAACTAGTTCTTACTATACAATTAAAACAGTACTCATGATGTAATTGCTATTTTAACTAATAAATTTTAAATTTTTGGGGGGGCAGGCTGGGGATCGAACTGAGGACCTTGTGCTTGCTAGGTTATATTTTAAATTTTTATCTTATATATAAATGTGTAAAATATTTACTTAATAGTGTATTAATATAATGTATAATTATATCCTGTAGTAAAACTTCTGAGTGAAGTCTGACTTTTCACTACTTGATATCAGTGAAATATAGCATAAGCTGATTGATGATAGGAATTGATATTTTTTAAAATTATTTATAACATGCAAATAGTACTTATTCCTCACATTGAGTGTGGCTAAAAATTCTGGATATAATATATTACAAGGAGAGAGAGAGAGAGAGAGAGAGAGAGAATAAGCAGGAATAAGAATAAATTTTCAACGGTAGATAAGCTAGGGAACTCAGGATCCAAGAACTGCATGATGCGGAATTCCTTGATTTCTCTTTCTACCACATAAATCCCAGACTTGAAGGTGAAGACAGCAACCAGACATGCCAACAGATACAAACAAAAAAGACAACAAAAGTCTGCTTTCTCTAGTGAAACAGGACGGGGCAGGCTAGAAAGAAAAATTTCAGACAATAATCACTTTACTGTGTCCAAACAAATAAGAACAATCTGTGCGCCCTCCCATAGCAGCAAAGAGTGAAGCAGGGAACCCAGATTTCCAACCTCACTGTGCTGTAAGAAGGCAAGTCTGTTACCATGAAAAAAAACCTGAGTAGGGAGGTGGCACTTTCATCTCTCCTAGGTGGAAATAACAACACACATTTGTAGTATCAGAAGACACTGAATGGAAACCGAAACTGTCACTATTGTCTAGTGACAAAACCTGCCAGCCCCCAATTAAGAATCAGTAGAGGACATGTGGCGAGTGGTAACAAGGCACTCCTACCTCCCCAGCCAGAGTGGTAGCAGTAGAAGCCCTGTTGGGAGCCAGTACTCTCACCACTGCCCAGCAATAACAGGAACCTCTTTCCTCCTTAAGTGTCAACAAAAGCCAAGTAGGAAACCTGGGCTTCAACTTCTACCTGGCAGTAAGGAGGTAGCAATCTCGAAATATTCTGCCAAAAGAGTCTTCATTAAAACCAGTTAAGGGGTTGGAGACTTAGCTCAAGTGGTAGAGCACTTGCCTAGCAAGCACAAGGCCCTGAGTTTGATCCTAGCACTACCCCCCACCAAAAAAAACAACCAGTTAAAACAGGGCATTTAAGTATTTAATACCAAAAATGCTCAGGTTTTGGTCAATAGCTACTGATCATATTTAAAAAATATAAAAGTCTCAACCTAAATTTAAAAAAAGACACTTGATAATGAGATGGCGGGTGGCAGAATTATCTGACAAAGATCTTAAAAGTCATTATGAAAATAATTCAACGAGCAATTATGAACACTAGGAACAAGCAAAAAATCAGTCTCAGCAAAGAAACAGAAGATATGAGAAGGATCCAAAATGAAATTCTACCACTGATATATACACTAACCAAAATGGGTGATCTCGACAACATGATGGAAAGAACAGAGGAAAGAGTCAGTGAACTAGAAGACAGAACTGCAGAAATTACCCAATCTGTACAAAGAAAATAAGAAAACAGACTGAAAAAAATATAGAGCCTCAGGAATCTGTGGAACTAAACAAAAGATCTAACGTTCAAGTTCTTGGAGTACAAGAAAGGGAGGAGAAAGATGGTTAGGTTGAAAAGTATTCCAGGATATAATGGTTGAAAACTTCCCAGATGTGACAGGACATAAACCAACAGATTTAAGAAAGATAAAACTAAAGAAATTCACACTAAGATACATCAAAGTCAAACTTCTGAAAATTAAAGATTAAAAAACCCTTAAAAGCAGTATGAGAGAAATGCCGCACCTACAGAGGAATGACACTGAATATATCATCAGAAATCAGAGACCAGAAATGGCAATACCCTGGCAGTGATATTATATCAGAGTTTTGCAAGATGGTACCATCGCAAGGTAAAGAATACACATGATCTTTCTTCATTAATTGTTACAACTGAATGTGAATATATAATTACTTTAACGTAGTAAAATTAATTTAATATTTGAAAAAACCTCAAAAACAAAACCAAACCAAAACATAGTCATAAAAATATATGGCAGTAGAAAATATGGAGAACGGCATATCTAACTTCTCTAAAATTAAGATGTCATATTCCTGTGTAAAATGTAGCAATTTTTCTGTAACAGATTTAGTGAATGTATTAGCTAAGAAAAGTAGATACTTGATAAATACTGTTAAAACAATAACAAAAATAAAATCAAGCTAAAAAACATCACTACCACCACCACCAACAACAACAATAACAAAATACTTAAAAACCACAACGTTATGCCAATGAATTTGGCCATGTATTTACTTTTGTATCCTCTTTTCTATGACTGGCCTTACTGCACTGATCCAGTCATCTTGATTGCATGCACCTAGAAAGAAATTTAAATTTCAAAGTTAAAACAAAAATAAGAAAAATCAATATTAACATTCTCTCAAAAGTGTGGTCTAAAATATTCATTTTATAAATACTTTAACAAATTCAGGACAGTATGAATCTTTTTAGGATAATTATGATAAGCTTCAATTCTTATTTTCTTAGTAATGGTTAAGAAAATTATCATAATGTGCACTATGATATTATCATGTCACATAGTAAATACTAAGCAAATATTTGAGAAAGTAGTGAGTTAGGAAGCTATCTCACGTAAACTGACAACCTTTGAGACAGATAACTACTTTCATTTCGCAGATGATAAAACAAGGCTTAGTAAAACAGCATACATGTTAATCACAAAATAAAGAGTCACTTCTTATTTATAAAACATTTTGTTTGACTCCCCACCATCATAACTATAAAATAAAAAGCCGAAATCTACTCATAATGCAAGATTAATTCTATCCAAATGTTTTAATTTTCTTTTTTAACAATAGCAGTTTTATGAAAAGCAGGTAAAGAAACAGGCTCTGCAGAGCAAGTTTGGGTCAAGGAAAAGTAGGAAAAGACCCTACACGAGGGCAAGCCAATCACGCAAGGAAGAACACAGCTGCCGTAATCTCATTTCATCATAAATTATACCATAGTCACCAGACATACAGTAAAAAAAGCTATTGTATTTTTTTACTTCTTTATGGTTGATGATTCAAGTGAATAAACAGCCTACCCAGAGAGAAGTCAACGGAGAACATGCAGATATTGTATGAACCACCAAACTAGGGAAAAGCAGCTTCTACAGAACTGAAAAAACATTCCACTAATTTTTTTTAATAACAAATATGGAAAAATAAGTATTCTTAAATATACTGAGAGCATGTAAAATTTCATTAGATAAACTATTAGTTCTATACATGAGTATAAACAAAAAGTACAAACAAAATGAAACTGTTACCTTTTTTTGTTATGTGGTACTAGGGTCAAACACACCTCACACATGCTAGGCAAGTACTCTATCACTGAGCTATTTCCCCAGCTCTAATTTTTTTTTTTAAAGTATGAAATGATAAAGTTTTATGAACCACACATAACATCATACTCGACAAAAATTTTGTTGGACTTCAACCTAATTTTTAAAAAAGAAAATTTAATGAGGTCAAAATAAGGAGTTAAAATTCTTTTGTGAGGAGGTATGGGTGGAGCTCAGCAGTAAGGTGCTTGGGCGAGGCCCCTTTCAATCCCCAACAGTGATAAAAAAGTTATTTTTGTGGACTTATTATTTCAGTAATATTTTAAAACCATATATTGTAACCTGAACCTCAGTAACTATTATCTTTGGTCAACATTAAAGATAGGGTAGGACACGGAAAAATTTACCTTTTATACAAAGGAAACCATATTAATGCACATCTAAATAAAAAATTATTTAGTACACAGGTAAGCAATAAAGTAATGTAATTCTGAACAGTTCAATTTCAAATGAAAATATTTTAACGCAAGACGATGATAAATGCTTGCTATCTCTTACTAGGTTAAAAATGACAAGAATAACTTTTCAAGTTCACTAAGAGTAGTTTTTTAAAGTTAATTGAAAATAAAATATGAATTACATATCTGTGTTAAAAAATATTTTCTTTTAGAAAAAAATTAAGGCTATAAAAAAATTTAATTGGTCAACATGTCCTTCCTATACATTAATTTTATAAAAAGTCTAAAATCTTCATTATACCACCTCATAGTAACTTTCCCCTTTAAAATTTAAGCAACCTTGTGTATAAAATGAGCTTTTTTTTCTCTTGCTAAATGTGAAATATCAGGAACAGGAACCAGATTACCTAAATCAATCGGTCCTTCTCTTAACCCATCTAATTCATATAGCCTTCCATTAACAGGAACATAGCTGACAAAGTGAAAAGCGTCTTCTTCTTTGGCTGATGTTTTTGCATCAAATTCAAACATTTGTTGTCTACAGTAGAGAAAAAAAAACAGTGAGAGACAAAGAAGCAAAATAGAGAAACAGTAGTTATTTAACATAAAGCCTATTTACCTTGCAAAACTGTTGTGTACTTGTCGAATCACATCTGAATTGCTCAATGCCAAACCTTTCATCTGAAATAATTTAAAAAGTAGTCTATTAAAATAAGAACTATTGGGGTTGGGGATTTAGCTCAAGTGGTAGAGCACTTGCCTAGCAAGCACAAGGCCCTGAGTTTGAGCCCCAGCACCCAAAAAAATAAAATAGAATAACATAACATAAGATAAGAACTATCACGAATAAGTTATTTTGGAATTAAGAAGAAGAGTGTACTCACAGCTGCATCAAAACTTTGTGAAAATTCTTTAAACTCTGACAATGTTTCTCCTAAATGGACATCTTGATGGGTACAGTTCAATAGCACACTTACAATGGCTTGAGTAGCACAAGCATTATTAATTACCTACAAAATATAAAAGTGAAGATGTGACTGTTAATCATATGTAACTTGAACGGACTAAGAAACACCTAGCAGATTAGTAAAGCAAAGTTCTGGTTTGTCTCTAATAACTGACATGTAGTCCAAAAAACTGAAGACCCACCTCAGACCAATAGACTTATAGCCTGGATGCAACAGACCAATAGACCTATAGCCAACCAATAGACCTATAGCCTGGATGCAACAAAAAGGGAAAGAAGGAAATGTTCTTTTTTGATGAGATTGTTTTCATCACTGCCTTTGGATACTGGTCTCCAGTTTCTGCAGCCTTCCAACAGACTCATAGCAGTGATTCTCCAGTGAGCTTCCAAGGCTTCAAACCTAAATCCTCAATCCCTCTAGTTCTGAGGTTCCATCTCCTTGGGCTGAGCAGCTGCTGGATCCTCCAGCTTTCCAGCCTGGAGACAGCCACCACGGATCCTCAGTCTCTGATCCTGTAAGCCTACCTAATAAATCCCCTTACATAATTATACACATATTGATTGTGTTCCTGTAGAGAACTCTAAAACAAAAGATATTGCCAATTTGTTTAAAAGAAGTGTTTAACTGGTAACATTGACCTCTAAAACATAATCATTTTCAAATTTCATTTCTTATAGTCTTAGCAGACACATAATAAACACGTTTAATATCTATTCTAGTCTATTTTCAAGAATTTGCTGAAATTCTGGAGTTTATAATTCTATGAAATCAAAGAAACTAAATAAATTCATAACAATAATGAAAACCAATCCAGTTAAAGTAACAAGACCAATCATCCTAACCTAAAACACAGCTGATTAATCCAACAAAATTTGTCTTCCCCTCTCATTTACTTTCTACTAAACTTACTTCTATCTACTCAAATTCAACCATATTTCAGTACACAGCATAAATTTTAACTCACCTATGTGGCTTTTAGAGAAATTCTGCAACAACTCAGATTAGTATTTATGTTCATCTGAATACCAAAGCAAGGAATATATTATTCACATACTTTTCAATCACATAGTCTTTACAGTGTTGTCATCCAGCAGTTAAATGTTCATTAAACAAAGTGTGTGGACCTTTCTAGCCACAGGAGAAAAATTTAGATAGCACTTATGTTTCAGGCAGTTTCTAGGTACTTCACATATATTAATTTTTTCAAACTCCCAACAACCTATGAAGGACTAATAACCTTATCCTCATTTTATATTTGTGGAAGCTGAGGCATGAAGAGGTCAAGCAACTCGCCCAAGGGCACACAGCTAAGCAAAAGACAGTCTGATTCCAGAACTTCTGTACTTAGTTAGCCATCATACTAGGCTGGTTCTGTAAATACATCTGGGCTGTCCAACAAGAGTATAAATTATTTATGGACAATTGTGTCTTCCACACTCCCTATGGCAGCTCTAAGTACAAAAGCATAGAGTTGGAAAGGACCTAAAATGTGTGTGAATACCAGTAAGGTTAACTACAGAGTTAAATCACTATTTTTAAACTTATAGCTTGGTCCTAGTATCATTTTTTTGTTACTATATTGTAATTAAATACCACTTTGTAATCAGTCCTTCTGATAATGCTACTTAGTATATAATTTTACATTCTGGTAAATTATTTCTATCCTGCTTGATTTCAAAAGAAAAAACTTTCAATTATTTTCCCTCTTTAATCTTACAATCTTCTACTTTTTGTATTGTCAGAGCTATTAAAGTTGCATGAATATTGTTTAATTCTTAAAATTTTTCATTGCAGTGTACCTTGATAAACGTGCATTTCCTGTTAGGAAATACTCTTTCACTTCCAATACTTAACAAATATAGTAGTAACACTATTCTTTTTTTTTAGTACCATTATTCTTATATGACTCCTCTCTTAAAACGTTTTGTATACAACACCATCCTAATGTTGATGAATTAAAGTAACAGGAGACCTAGAATCCAACTAACATTGTTACTGATTTCTATCAATATGAATTTTGATCTGAATCACAGTTCTTTAGTAAATTTGGATGAATTATTTTAATCACTAAAGGAGACCATACATGTGGTTTTCAAAAACTTACTAATATTTAGTACTCCCTTATCTTGGGCCAAAATTCCCTGAAGTGAAATTGCCTGAGGATAACGAATTCAGAAATGAAGCCAGAAATTAAAATTTATGCTATTCACACGTTCTTTCAAAATCATGACATATTAAAGATATATACCCGGGGCTGGGGATTTAGCTCAGTGGTTACAGTGCTTGCCTTGCAAGTACAAGGTCCCGTGTTCGATCCCCGGCACCAAAAAAATAAATAAATAAATAAATAAAATAAAGATATATACCCAATGCTACAGTCAATATTCTATCATACATTTATATGATTTAAGGACTTCAAGTCTGTAATCCATAACTTTAAGTTTTTTTAAGAGCAGTAAAATAAAAACAAATTACTGATATTTCCCTCTTGACATCAATAATAATTTAGTCCATATTACAACTCATTTTGTGTGTGAAGAACAGTAATTACAGTGTATATGGGTATAAAAATACCTCTTCAAGTTTTAAAATGGGTTTGGTGCCACCAAGTGGTAATGCTATACATAGTAACAAGTTACCAAAATGCAAAAAGCACATTTTCTTTCACTCATTCAAATGATACTTACTGAGTACCCACTATGTACCAGACTTTGTGATCAAATGCTGGACATACAATGAACAACAGACATGCGGTCTTTGTCTTCATTAAACCCACATAATATCACCTTACATATATATCCATGAGAGAAATTTAACTTATGTCACAACATTACAATATAACTTTTTAGATCTTTTTATTTTGAGTGTCCTTCTATTGTTAGAGTTTGGATACATTAGGTCCTCCAAGGCTCCTGCACTGGGGACTTGGTTCCCAGTGCAGCAGTATTCAGAGCTGATGGGTGATCGAATCATGAGCGCTCTAACTTCATCAAGTAGATTAATCCACTGATGAGTTCATAAGTCAGTGAGCTGCCTGGGAAGTGCAGCCTAGTTGGATGAAAGCTGGTCAGTGGGGGTGACTGGAAAGGATATATTTTCTCCCCAGCCCCTTCTGCTCTGGCTCTTTCCCACCATGAAGTGAGTATCTGTGCTCTGCCACCCCTTCTGCTATCACGTACGGCCTCACAACAGGGCCAGAGATAATGAAACCAGCCAACCAGGGATTAAAACCTCTGAGACCATGAGCCAAAATAAATCTTTCCTCTTTAAATTGTTATTCTCAGGTATTGCATCATAGCAACAGAAATCTAACACAACTAGCTTTTAACACATTTTTAAATAAATAGAGCTCAAGCAGAGAAACAATGGTAAAGCACGGGATAACAAGTCGGGCTGGCCCAAAACAAGAATTTAGTTTTAATCCCTTTGACAGTATACCCATTTGTTCACCGGATTTCTTCCACTTCCTATTTCTTACACATAACCCATTTCACACATCCATGTTGTAAATCTGATACTACAGGCATTTCACTTCATAACTCTTGGACTAAAGAATAGCTTTTTTCAGTTTATACAAAAAAAAAAAAAAAAAAGGTAGATGCCCAGGAGAACAATATTAAAACAGCTCAAAGTATTGCACATGTAAGTTACAGCCAATTTTCACTGGGTCACAGCTATTGCAATATAAACTTACAAAATTTGAATACCTACTAACAATAAAGGAAAAATAGCGGAGAATGTACCTATGGCTTCTTAAAGGGAAAGTACTTCTGAAAATTAGAAATATGAAGCATGGTACCACTTATCAATAGTTTCAGGTACTCAGTAGGCTGAGGCAGGCAGGAACTCAAAACCAGCCTGGGCAATATAGCAAAATCCCAAATTAAGAAAAAAACAAAATAAGCAAGCAAATTGAAAAGTATAAGAAAAATGTGTTCCTCGTGAAAACTATGGAATGAAATACATCATAAACAAGGAGATGAACAGAAAACCAAATCTGTAAAGGAAGAAACCATTTTAGATTGGTTTATCAGAAGTTTCCTGATGAATAAGAAATCGTAATAGGGCTTTGAAAGACTGATAGAGTCTACAGAACAGAGATGGAAATTCATTCTACAGACAGAAAAGTTTAAACAAAGGAATAAATTAAGACAATGTAATCAGGAGATAGCATACTGGTTTGTATGAGGATAGTAGTATTCTATAGCATGGAGTCATTCATTACTTTGTAAATCATTGACCTTGAGCATTATTCTTAGAGTAAATATACTTAAAAGAGAAATACCAATAAAAATAGCACTTCCGAAAGTTTAAGTTAACTTACAGGAAGTACTGATGGGGGGGCTAAGAATAGAAACAAGATCATCTGGGTTGCTACCTTAATGAAAGCATGGAATAATAAAAGGTACATGAATAATGTAAATAAAACCACTGCAATGCAAAGTAGAAATCTAGGAGTCAAGAATATAGCGAAAATTAAAACAAGCTTTAAAAAGAAGGGAATACTAATAACCATACAAAAAACTTTAAAAAAACTTAAAATGAAATAAGAGAAATTCTGAAAATAAAATGTATCTTACCACAACCAACTCAAAAAGAAATAAATAACCTGAAGAGTTCTTTACCAAGCTAAAGCAATAGTTAAAAATAGTCTCACAAGGAAACCACCAAGTCAAGATAGATTTACAGGAAAATTCTATGAAAATTTGAAGAAAAAGATAAATTTTACAAAACTTTTCAAGACAATTAAAAAAAAAAGAAAGAAATTCAAACTCATTTCATGAAGCCAGCATGATTCTAGTACTAAAAATAGTCAAAGCCATCACAAGAAAAAAATTAAAGCTCACATCATTAAAAAATACTGATGCAAAAACCTTAAGCAAAATATTACTGTATAGGATACAAAATCGAAATTTAAAAATCAATAGCTGTTCTACAAACCAGTAAGGAACTAGCTAAAAAAGAAATGAGAAAATATAGCTTTGAAAAAAATTAAATACCTAGGAATTAATCTGAGGTAGAAGACTTCTTCTACAAAGAAAATTATAGAACACTGAAGACAGAAATAGAAGATACAAGATGATGAAAAGACCACCCATGTTCATGGATTAGCAGAATTAATATTAAAATGACCATATTACCAAAAGCAATCTACAGATTGAATGGAATCCCCATCAAAATCCCAGAGACATTCTTCATAGAACTAGAAAAAAGGAATCTTAAAATTCATATGGAAGCCCAAAAGACCCAAAATAGCCAAGCAATCCTAAGAAAAAAAGAGCACAGCTGGAGGGATCACACTACTTGATTTCAAATTACACTACAGGGCCATAGTAACAAAAATAACAGGGTGCTGAAAAAAAAAAAAAAAAAAAAAAAAAGACACAGAGACCAAAGAAGTAGAATAAAGGACACAGAAACAAACTCACACAACTACAGCCATCTGATTCTAGACCAAGGAACCAAAAATATACAATGGAGAAACGACAGCATCTTTAACAAATGGTGCTGTGTGTGTCATAAATCAAAGATTACTGAAGTTCTATTCTGAGTATTTTAAATGCATTTTTCTAAGACAAAAAGAAATGCACAGGCATCATCATTGGCACACCTTCTTCCTCCATTCTCATATCCGATCCATTACAAACTGAAGGAGCTAACTCTTTTACTTCCTAAGTATTACTGTACCCAAATCTGTTTATTATCTATATCCACAATTCCAAACTGTTGTTTACCTTCACATAGACTCCTGCAAAAGTCTACTATTGATATCTACTCCTGTACCTCACACCACTTTAAGTGCATTCCCCACACTGAGGCCAAATAAATCTCTTCTAAACGAAAATCTGATCAAACCACACTTCTAAAAATACTTCAACAACCTTCTAGTACTCACAGAACGCAGAGGTTTCAATAGGCCTAAAAAATACCCTGCATGATCTGATCTCTGCCAGCTGATATTTGTTCTCTAATATCCATCTTGTCCTTCTTAGATAAGATTAAACTACCTAAATTTTATCTGGGCCCATGACCACCCAGAATGCAGAAAGATTTCCTAGTATCCTTTGCTGCTAACTCAAGTTACTGAGTTTTGGTAAAAGAGAAGTAAGCACATGACATGGGTATATTCTAGAAAATGTCCATAAATGTTAACAGAATGTTCTATCTCTGCTGTCAGGAATATGGAATTACGATGGAATAGTTGAAACTCTAACAATTATCTCAAATCATGAAGTAACCTTGAATAGAAGATATATACAAAAGAAAAAAATGAAGAAGACAGCAACTTTGACAGTTTTTGGACATGCAAGAAAAAGAAACACTATTTCTTGTAAACCACTGCTTTTCTAAACTTAACTATACTTAATCCTGAATAATACATACTACCTATTCAGCTTTTTATTTCATGACATCTCCTGGTGCTCTGCACACTCCAGTTTCTAGTACCTTTTATTAGTCTTACTTCTTTTTGCCATAAAGCTGCTGTTAATCTGGAATGATCATCAGCCTCTCCCCTAGTTAATACCTACTTAACCTCTAGATTTCAGCTGAACTATCACTTACTAAGAGCTTTCTCAGACTTCCCCAACAAAGTGAAGTTCCATTTTTACGAATATAGCTAAGAATTTAACCTTGCCAAAAAAAAGTTTGTCCTCTTGACCTCTGGCAGACCTTGAAAAGAAATGCCTGAGGAAAAACGTTTTTGTTATCTTGGGGCTCTGTGCCATAATGATCGTCTAACAGTGTGACTTGGGGTAGGAGGACTGGGGCAAAATTATCAACTCAGTATCCTATAGAGCTAATAACTGAGGTCAGCCACATGACTGGCCACTCAGGTCCACATGGCTGAGGCCCAATAAAAGCTCTGACTGCCAAGAATCAGTTGAGATTCTCTGGATAGGCAATACTCTGCATTATAATCAGACAACAATGCCAGGAGAGTTGGCATCATTTGTGGTACCACCTGAAGGAGATAACTGGAAGCTCCACACACAAAACTTTGCTGGATTCTGCCCTATACATCCCCTCCCTTGACTGATTTTAATCTATACCCTTTTACTGTAATAAACTATAACTGTTGAATCTAAGAACTTCCCATGAGGTCTCTAAGTCTTTCTACTAAACTATAGATCCTGAGGGGATTGGTCTTATGAACCCCTCAAACATGCAATTGCTCTCAGGACCGAGAGTCTGTCTCGGGGAACCCCAAACTCAAACATCAATGATTAAAATGAACGTAGTCTTATGGATTGTTCCCAAACTTTTTAACATAGTTTTCATTTCATTTCATGCAGCACTTATAACCACTGTAATTTTGCATTAATTGGTAATACCAATCTTCTGCACTAAACTCTTAAGTACACCCGAGGCAGGAATCATCACAGTTTTTCATTCTCTAAGCACTTGAGACAGTATCTGGCATACTGTTGAGTACTCAATCATTCTTCTCTGAATGACTGAACAGATTAGTCAGATAAACCTAGCACCACTGCAGAGTGATCTTAACCAAGTAAATCATACCTTAGAATTTTTATCAGTAAAATGGAAACAAGACAATAATGCGTAATAGAAAAACATTATAAAAGTGTCATTCTGGATCCTTATATACAAATTGCAATTACAAGGATATAATTTCACATGCGTGTGTGTGCACACGTTTGTATACACACACACACACAGTATGTGTGTGTGTGTGTATATACATACATAGTTTTTGTTTTTATGATGCTGAGTATTAACACAGGATCTCACACATCCTAGGTAAGCACTCTATCACTGAGTTATACCTCCAGACGTTCATGTTTCATTAATCAAATATATATATACATACACACACATACATGTATATATAATTGCACACCTCCAAGTGTAGCATATGATTAGCATAAGATGGCTGGTGTTACCTAAATTGACACAACTCCACATATAGATACTAATACTGGCAGAGTGTGGCAGCACACTCCTATAATCTCAGCACTTGGAAGGCTGAGGCAGGAGGATTGCTGCAAGTTTGAGGCTAGCCTGCACTACATAGGGAGTTCAAGGCCAGCCTGATCTACATGGCAAGATCCTGTATTAAAAAGAAAAAAAAATACTAGTACTATACACTTATATTTTTGTTTTTTGTTAATATTATACCTTATCACAAATAAATTTGAATTTTTTAAATTTCTGAAAATACTCCTTAGAGGGGCTGGGGATTTAGCTTAGTGGTAGTGTGCTTGCCTAGCAAGTCCAAGGCCCTGAGATCGATCCCCAGTACCAACCCTCCTCCCAAAAAAACTCCTAGAGTCCAGACACTGGGTTGGAAATTATTACTATGATTGAAAGCCTAAAACCAAGAATTATATATTTATGTACTATATATACTGTATGCCTCCAAGGATAGGCTCATAGAAGGCATATACTTAAGAAACTGACAGGTATTACTGGCGAATTATTGGTCTGTCAGTTTAATAAGAACTATTAGCATCATACAATACAAAAATGGTATTACTGAGGAATTAGGAATTTGACATCTTAATAAAGGCCACGGGAAAATATAATAAAAATAAAATATTAAATTACAGTAAAGATGGAAATGTAACACAGACATAGAAAAATATCAAGGAACTCCAGAAACCATAAATTCATACTCCATTATCATTTCTTTTTTTTTTTACAGAGTACTTTTTGGGAGGAGTTGTTTGAGACACGGTCTTGCTATGTAGTTCTGGCTGGTTATGAACATACTATGTTGCCCGGGCTGTCCTCAAACTTACAGTGATCCTCCTGCCTCAGCCTCGTAAGTGCTGGGATTACCATACCAGGCTTATAGAGTACTTTCTTAAACCTTAAAAGTATCTAGACCTCTACAAATCAGACATTCTTTGTGTCTTAATGCCAGTGACTTCCAGAGTTCTTTAATGATAATAGCCTCAGAGATGAACAGTTCAATCTTCATTTATGGAACCCATTACGTGCCAGGGATAGAACATAAAAACAAAATTCCTGACTTCCAGGTTTACCTCTAACATGGAAGAAATACAACTAAATATACAGACACACCCAGAAAAAGTAAGAATTTACCAGTGGTTATCTCTGGAGCAAGGACTATAGACTTTTATTTTCTGTATCATACATTCTGAAATGCTTAAATTTGGTATAATGGTCACGTACTTGATTATATAACTGAAACTATTAAAAGTAGCTAGGAATTGGGGATTTAGCTTAAGCAGTAGAGCGCTCGCTTAGCAAGCACAAGATCCTGAGTTCGATCCCCAGCACCCAGAAAAAAAAGTGGCTGGTAGAGACAGATATGGGGTTACTGGGATACTTACTTTCATGACTACGTATATCTGTAATGTAAATACTGCTCTCAGAAAAAAAAAAGAGTGCTTTCTTTTTTGGGTATTTCTGCTGCTGTTTTGCTTTGGTTTTTCTTGAGATGGGGTCCTTGCCATGTGATTCACTCTGGCCCTGTAAGAACTTGCAATACAACCCAGGCTGGCCTTGAATTCTCCTCCTGGCTCAGCCTCCTGAGTGCTGGGATTACAGGCGTGCTCCACCACATCCTGTTATAAAAGGCACACTTTAACTCATAAATACTAAAATGATATTTTTCTTAATGTAAAAATGAGACAGTTCCATTTTTTTTAAGTACTCCATCGAGAAAAGTCATAGGAAAATGGAAAGAAACAATAAAATAAGAGAAAAAGGAAAATTACTGGTTAAAAAAATAGCAAAGGCCTGACCTAAGGTAGCACTGAAAGTAAACAGTTTCATTTTTCTACCTTTCTACAGGTTAAGTAGACTATTCTAAGCAATTTTTGGTATTGCAGAAATGAATGCAATTTTTAAACAAATATAATCATATTTAGCTTGGATTTTAAAATACCAATCAAAATAATTAACCAAATTAATTATTCTCTTCTTTAGTGTTTTCAAACAATGGACCAAATATATGGAAGCACTTAATAATGTGAGTTAAACTTTATTTTTCTGCTCATTGTATACAGTGGAAGAACAAGTCTGAAACTGTAATCCATGAATACCTAAGTCCCTTCCAAAGGGTTTGTAAACTCAATTATTTCCATCACAATTGTAAGCTTTTACATTTGTCTTCATTTTCCCATTTGCACTGGTGGCACAAAAACAAAGGTGTGTAAAAGTACTAGTGCATACCATATTTTAGTATCGATCTAAATAGTAGCATTAAACTGTTTTACTGACACAAATATAGTTTAAAAAAATAATAAAATGGAACAAAAAGCCAGTTTTCCTGAAGAATGTCTTTGATAAAGCAGTAAGTTATTTTTATTCAATTTTAACCCTAGAGTACAAGTCTTTAATATTCTGTGAATGAAACAAGAAGAGCAAATAAAGAACTACTGCTGTGTAGCAAAATATGCTAGTTATCTCCAGGAAAGGCACTTGTATAATAGTTTGAGTTGTCAGCTAAAACTGTCACTTTTTTGGTGGAGGGGACATTTTTACTTGAAAGAATGTATGACTGACAAATATGGTTTTCAGACAAGGATATTTGGCAGATATTTTCTTAAAATGACTTGGAGTAAAATACCTTATATTTGTTACTGACAGAACTGGAACATTCAAGTAAAAATTACTTTTATAAAACTTGGATGAAACACTTGTAAACTTAAAAACTTCGTATTTAATGACTTTTCTGATGATGTGGGTAGTGACATTAACAATGTGATTTGCTACTATCAAATCATATCTCATGCGTCAGCACATGAAAGAAGCATATAAATCAATGAATCTTCCAAATGACCAATGCACAACATCACAAAATCATGCAGGATCAAAAATATCCATTTGAAGAGCAAGATAATCCAAAGGATTTTAACACAATAAGGAACGAATTTTACATTGCAGCTAATATTTATGAAAGTAAATTTTCCAAATGACCAATACTCAATGTTACAAAATCATGAAGGATCAAAAATATCCATTTAAAGGGTAAGAAAATACAAAGGATTTTAACATAAGACAAATTTTACATCTCAACTAACATTTAAGAAAATGGAGTTTTAACACAGTCTCAAGAAATATCATAATTAACCTTCTGTAGCTAAATGCATGTGTGAAACTATATTTTCTTCAGGTATTCAACAAAAAGCAAAACAAAACAAAAATGTAACAGAGTGAAGAATCAGAAAACAGAACCCAGCTATGGGACATTAAGCTGGACATTAGAGATTTGGAAATGTTTAAAGCAATGCACTCTTTTCACCAACTTTTTTTTTTTGTTTTAGTAAATATAGTCATTTTTCATTAAAATATATGTTCTTTTGGCCTGGGCAGATAGCTTAATAATAAAGGGCTTGCCTAGCATGCATGAGACCCTGCATTCAATAACCACCCACCAAGAAAATCATTTAGGTTAACACGTAAAGACTTTACTGTTATTTTAAAATCTATTGATAAATATTTTTTAAATGTTTTGGTTTCTATGTCTAATATGGCCACTATTGAGAGACACTCCAATAAATAAAAGCTTTTGGGGGAAATAATCTTTGGGGGAAATAAGCGTGTAAAGAGGCCTTAAGACAAACAAGTCTAAGGCCTACTGTCCTGGCAGCACACTGCTGAGGTCTCCCGGCCGCTGAGATTTCTCTGGCATCCTGGACGTACCTGCTTGGCGAAAAATATGGTGTCAAGTCTGGAGTCCTGAACCACGGAGCCTGCTGGTTCCTCTCCTGGCTGCCACTTGAAAAGGAAAATTAACCCATGAACTGGCCTACAAAACAAAGTAACAATAATAATCAGTGACACCAAACCACAATGCATTTACAGCACACTGCTAATATGTATTTAACAAATACAATGCAAATGAAGTAAACTAATTAAATAAATAAGAGGAATTTTTTAAATTGCTACTATCATTCAGTCACTAGAACACTGTCATAGAGACTAACAAAAC
Source organism: Hystrix cristata (assembly GCA_004026905.1). Lineage (NCBI taxonomy): Eukaryota > Metazoa > Chordata > Mammalia > Rodentia > Hystricidae > Hystrix > Hystrix cristata. The sequence goes on along the minus strand of PVJO010000070.1, from coordinate 243,099 downwards.
TAAAAATTATATCAGTTAAGATAGAATTATAATAAAAGTTTTATTTTTCAAATCTGCATGCTATTCATTGCTACCTTATATCATCTCACTTAAAAATAGAACATTAAGAGCATAACAAAATTAGAAGCTACTAACCCTAAGTGGAATTGCAAAATGACATAAAGTTCTTAGAGGATGCTTACAGATAAATGGCTTGATAGCATATCTACTATTAAAAATAAAGGAAGTCATCTTCATACAATGATCAGATTCAGGTACAATCCTCAAACCACAGTATGAATGGCTGCAGTTGCCTCATGCATAACGAAGTCAGTCATACTGCTAATGGAACCACTGATGCACCTGCAAAGTTAAATCATTACTTTTGGCTTTCCTCCAGTGTTTCACAGTTGCCTTCCTCCCAACAAAAACATTTCCATTTTTTTTTTAAATTTATTTTGCTTGGCAACAAACCCAGGCCCTTGCTCAAACGAGGTGAGCACTCTACAACTATTGCTCTAGCCCCTTTCCTATCTTTTCTTTTTTTTTGTGGTGCTGGGGATCAAACTCAGGGCCTTGCACCTTTAAAAGTTTGCTGAAGCATAGTATGTTTAACACAACTAAAATTTTACTTACTTTAATTTTTCAAAATTCTCAGGCTCTAAACTCCATATTTCTTCTACTTGGGCACCTCGGCAACCTGAAATAAAAATTATTTTCCTTATAAAAAATTCATTGTCTTTCATCACAAAATAAAACATTACCTAAAAGAAAGGCATATCTGGAGGCAATATGACAAATTAAAATAGTAAAACTGATAAAGCTCAAAGCCAAATTCTATTACTCCATTTAATAACTCTATTATTTTTATGGAGAGTATAACTCTATAAAGTTTCAAGAGCTTACTGTCATTAAATCAGTACCTTATGACTGCTTCTTCTGTTTCTCTCAATCTCTGACTCCTCTTCACCTAATAGGTTTCTCTTACTCTGTCCCTAGCTCTCTTTTTTTTTCTTTCTTACTATATACTTTTTTCCTTCTGGGAAAGTAAATAACTACCACTTCACAGTGACTTCCATATCACAGTTTTAGTTCTGGTCTTTGTCCTAAACTGTTAACTATATTTTCCATGTCGAGATCTCCTCCTCCTCTTCCCTCCCCAAACATGTTCTTCTTCTATGACAGTGATTTTCAACCAGGGTATTTTTGCCCTTTAGGGAACATCTAACAATGTCTATAGACACTTTTTATTGTCACTACTATCACCAAAGGGGGTGTACTGTCTCATAGTAGTGCACGGGATTATCTGGCTGGGAGCAGCAGCACACACCCTGTTGTCCCAACTACTGCAGAGTCTGAGGCAGGAGGACAGCTTGATCCCAGGAGCCTGGGGCCAAACTGAGCAACATATCAAGACACCGCCTCATAGAAAAAAAAAAATTTAAATCATTTGGCCCAAAATGTCAACAGTGCCGTGTAAAGTTGAGAAACCCTGTATATATTAATCAGGTAGTTTCAACTGCTGGAGTTTGAATCATGGCTTCTCCATTTACTAGTTATATAACCATTTAATCTCGCCGTCCCCCACATTCAAAGAGCAGTTGTGAGAATGCATGAAATACAGCCAATGCAGTCCCTAGCAGTCTAAGAGTAAATAAATTTTAGGCAGCATTATCACAATACCAAAAGCAACTGTATTTACCAGCGCCTTTTATGTGTAAAAGTGCTTTAAATGAATTTTCTGTAATCCCCACAAGACAAGAACTGGGCAGAAGAAACTCTGGGATGTTAAACGGCTTGCCTAAATTCACTACAGCTTGTGCATTCCAGGAAACTAATTAAAATTCATATCTAGTTCCAAACTCTAGGTACTTCCTAATATTTCTGGCTATGTTCAAATGAGAGATAGAGAAGTCGTTACACCACCTGTAAAAACAAATATTTTTTAAAAATGCAGCTGGGGATGCCCTGGGTTTGAGCCCTAGCACAGGAAAAAAGAAAAAAAAAAGGAGAAGAAGGAAGGAGGAAGAGGAAGAAGAGGAAGAAGAAGAGAAAAATCAATAGGTCAACCTATAGTACGACTTCAGGCATTCATATCATTCTGTGCCTGTTTGATCTGTTCAGCAAATATCTATTAAGTGTTCGCTGTGGTATTAAAGATGTATGTACAAGGAGAATTACTACATGGATCATAAGTAAAGAAGAACTCAAAGAAACCTGAATGACTAGCAATAGATCAAGATTGATAGATATTCATATACATCAAGTTGGGGGAAAAAAAAAATCTCATAAATTCGAACCTGTATTTTAATGAGTGCCAAGAGGGACACAGAAAGACACTAACACAATTGTTAACATTGGTTACTGCTACTAGAGATCAATTGTAAAAAGCTGCCAAACATTAAAACATTCTACATATCATACCACATTTTAAAAAAGAAAAACCCAACTGAATAAAAGTGCCTCAAAATCTTCTGCACAAGTAGAATTTCAAATAATGATAATACTTTAAAAATCATGTTAAATACATTTATTTATATAAGTAAAACGCAGCACTCAACTGCTATCATCTACCTCCTTATACACATTCAATATCCAATACACCATGATATAGTGGAAAGAGAAATAATGATTTCAGAGACCTGGATCCTAAACATAGCAAATGCCTTAAAGTTCTTAACTTCAAGTGAGAATAAAATTTCTTTGAGCCTCACTTTTCTAGTATATATACAAAACAAAGATACCACCCGCTTCACTCAATGCATAACATTTTTATGAACAAGAAGATAATGAAATGCCAAACACAAAAAACTTAATGCAAACTCTGCTAATAACATATATCAAATAAAAAGTCAGGGGGGTTGAGGATTTATTAGTAGAGCGCTTGCCTAGCAAGTGCAAGGCCCTAAGTTCGATCCCCAGCACACCCCCAAACAAACATACAAAAAAACAAGTTAAAGAAATACTCATACTTATGACTCAGTACTAGGCCCTATGAAGGACAGATATTAATAAGCTACTGTCACAACATATACAACTCAAGGACAGTATGGCACACATAAGTTACATATAAAGGGTCCACAAGACATGTTCTACAAGTTCAGAAGTAGGAGAGATTATTGTATCTGTGCTGCTCAGAAAAACTTGCATAGATAACTGAACTGTGTCTGAAACAGGATGATCATGATTTGTCATCCAAACCAGAACACTATTCCAAAATAAAAGGGGATACTAAAAACAACAGAGTTTTTGAAATATTTATGTATTAACTAACACATTTATGATATTTGTAGTCTCTAAAATAATGCTTTCCCTAAAAAAAAATTTCAAAAACAATCCTTTTAAAAATACAACTGGTGTCTTCCCCAAGAAAATGAGGGAATGGAATATTTGGAAAGGCAGATATTGTTCCGAAACAATTCTTGATGGGCTTCTGTTTCTGCATGTCTTCTGAGAAGGGATCACTGGCATGGCTTAGAATTTCCCCCACCCCTCAGCACTGCGGAATAAATCTAGGGACAAGAATCTTCACACTAAGCTTCACCCTCAGCCCTTTTTATTTTTTAATCTTTTGAAAGATTAAATCTTTCAAGATTAAATCTCTTGCTAAGTCATTAAATTCCCCATGCTGTGCTCAAACTTGCAACCCTCCTGCCTCAGCCTCCTAGATTGCTAGGATATTAGGTATGGACCACTACACTCCACTGCTCCCCAATATCTTTTCAAGGATGTTCATACAGTAAACAGATTTGGAAGACTGAGATAACTGCAGCAGATGGAAGACTGATTTAGGGTTCTCAATAATAAAAATAGTAATACCCAGAGACAAAGGTTGAGGAAGTTTGCTAGAAGCCCTTTGTAACACTGAGACTTCCCTAAGTTCAGAGTTCCTCAAGTGTAACACACACTCACTATTACAGTATCCACCTTGGTCTACCTCCATCCCCATGAACCTCAAAAACAAGGGAACCTATACACTGGAATCTCCTGTAGCCTACTGAGCTATGAGTAATACAGCCCTTTATCTCTACAGGTGACAGTATCTGTGAAACTGGCAAGGAAACTTGTCAGCTTGCAGACAGGGTAAGATCTAACACTTTATAATTCTTAACAGATGTTGGACTTTGTCAGATGCTTTTTGTAGTTACTGACATAATTGTATGGTTTTCTTTTTTAGTTTAATGACTTCTATTGACACTTGAATGTTAAACCAACCTTCAATACTGATACAAATCACTTAGTCATCATGTGTTGTCCTTTTAAAAGCATTAATGGATTCAATTTGTAAAATTTTGTTTGGAACTTTTACATTTATCTTGGTTATGGACACATCTGTAGTTTTCTTCAAGTCTTTGGTTTTGGTGTAAAGGTAATCCTTGCCCTCATAGAATGAGTTGGGAACTATCCTTCTTTTCCAATTTTGTCTTAAAATTTTGTGCAGAATTGGTATTATTTGTTTCCTATTTGACAGAATTTACCAGTATCAGCTAGAATTTCTTTGTAAGGAGATTTTAAACTACAATTTGAATTTCCGTAATAAATATAAGGCTGAACTAGTTATGCCCTCGAGTGGGTTTGGTAATTTACATCTTTAAAGGAACCTGTACATTTTCACCTAAATCGTCAAATTTACTGGCATTAAATTCTTTATAATATTTCCTTATCTTTGTATCTGTAGAACCTGTAATGATGTCACCTTTCTCATTCCTATATTGGTAATTTACGTTTCCCATCTTTTTTCCGGATCACTCTGGCTAGAGGTTCGTCAAACTTTACTGACCTTCTAAAAGAAACACTTTGTTTCATTAGTTTTCTCTATTGTTTTTCTCTTTTGTTTCACTACTTTCAACTCTGATTTTCATCATTTCCTTTCAGCTGTTCACTCTAGGTCAGTTGTGGCGAACCTGTGGCACACACACGCCAGCCCTATCACTGAAAGCTCTAAAAGGTTCTGTGTCACTGCTCTAGGTCAATGTGCTCTTCATTTTCCAGTCCCTTAAAATGAAACTGGATTGTTGGTCTTTTATAGAAAGAGTAAATCTAGCCTGTTATTCCACCTTTGCTAAAAAGCAGAAACGTACCGTTTCTGTATTTATTAGCACATTATCAGAGTTCTATTTTGGTACATTTACGTAGTATGTACATACCATATCAATGTCCTGTATAGTTCTATTCCATTAGTTTCTTAGTTTAAAAAAAAACTGTTTTACCATATTTCACTAAAACTTATATTTATGCATTCACAAATAATTTCCCCTTTGATGATGAATATGCAACAGCATTCACAGTATAATCAGATATATCACTTTTGAAAAAAAAAATTGTTTTTTAGTACTGGGGACTGAACCCAGGACCTTCATACTGAGTTGCATCATAATCCTTTTTTAATTTTTTATTTTGAGACAAGTTCTCACTAAGGCACTAAATTGCCCAGGCTGGACTCAAATTGCCATCTTCCCACTTCAACCTCCCAAAGTGATGGGATTATAGGCACATACCACATGCCCAGCTTAAAAGAATTTTTAAATTCAGGAATCAGGTGGAAAAAAATACATGGAAATGACTGGAATAAATTTTCTCTGAAGTATCTGATGACATAAAAGTACTATCACTTAATTTTTTGCAAAATTCTGCTAACAGCCAGTCCATTAGCAGCTATTTTATTTTTCATATGTGCAATTTCAGAAGGTACAACTAAAACACTTCTCTCTAACGCACGACTTTATTTAAGTCATTTTCAAATTCCAAGATTTCTACACATGAAGTTGAAACCATAAACAGTAAATGGACAGAACTAATTTTAAATGAGCTTATCTAATAACTATTTCTGAGTGTCAATTTTAACATGTCATAACAAAGTTTTTGAGGGTAAAATTAATAAACTAAAATTTATGAATAAACCTCAGGCTCAGTGTTTGTCCAAAACTGACCCATTTTCATGTTCACCAAGCCTGTTCTTTTATTGTAACCGTACTTTCCCCAGGCTAAAAACCAAAAGTTATTGCTTCTCTTTCCCTACGCCTAGTTAGTATGCAGTCCCACTGATTTTTTTTCCCTTTAACGTAGGAGAAATACACTACTACTCAACTACTACTGTAAGGTTGGCAGCCCCAAGAACTCCTTTTTTTCAATGAAGCAGGTTATGGATGTATTCCGGCTCTGAAAGGAATGAGAAGGCATTTCCACATGCGAGTAGTAATTTAAATATAGTAAAATTATTGAATCTACCTTCTAACTCACTACCTCGAACTCTGACCATTCTAAAAACGACTGCTAGCTTCTCTCACTTCATTCTAACCTACTCTGCACAGTAAACTTACAACTATAAAAATAATTTCATGCTGGCTGTGGTGGTATATACCTGTAATCCCAGCACTCTGGGAGATTAAGGCAAGAGAGTCACAATTTCCAGCCCGGCCTGGGCAAGTTAGCGAGATGCCATCTCAAAATAAAGAATAAAAAGGGACAGGGATGTAGCTCATTGTGAAGGCCCTGGGTACAATCCCCAGTACCAAAAAAAGCCAAAAGCTAATAATCCCATTTCAGTATATTTCAATTTCGTTTGCTACAGTAAGTCCCCAGTGAATAACGGGTAATCCAATCAGATGGCCTCGGTGTAACTTTTCAGCTTCAGATCCAAATACTCTTCTTCTCCATTACATTACACTGTAGTTCACTTTCCTAGCTGTAGTCACTGTACTAGTTTTACATATATATATTTCGCTATATATTCTTTTCCTTTTGCCTGTACTCCTCCTTTACTCGCATTCTTAAAACATTTTGTACATACTCAACATAGCAATTAACACATCATAGTTGTCAATTCTTCAGAACAGCAGTCACAGACTATTCACATTACAACTTCCCAATCCTTACCAGTGTGCCTGAGATACAGTAGATGCACAATTAGCGCCAGATAATAGTGCACATATTCAGCTATGTACAATACACAATATCCACATTAACGTTTAATTGCTATCTCGAGTACAAATTTTAACATAATTATGGCTAGAAATACTTGGTAAAATCTAACTGATAAAAATAAACCCACTGAGCAAAGAAGAGGCTGAGAATCGAAAGGGAAGGATAAAGTCGTATATGTTGATTAGTACGGAAGGAAATAAAAGCAGAGGTATTATAAAGAAAGCACGTGGTCTTTGGTCTAGATCACTACCTCAAGAGAACTCACTCCATGGGAAAACCACAACTGCTCAAGCATCAGCGAAGCAGTCTGTCAGGCCCACGCAGTCGGCGTCTGTGGACGCCTGAAGAGCCATTCCCACGCTCACGGGGTTCTGTCTGGAGTAACCAGAATCTAGTTGCCGGGCGGCCAGGGCCTCAGACACCACCCTCGAGGAGACACACCCTAGGCTGGCTTCGCCTGCAGGACTGGTGGCCTGAGCTAAGCACCTAAGCACATCGGCCCGGGCTAGGGAGGCTCCGCAGAGACGGGTCTGTGGAAAGGAAGACGAGCATAAGGTGTTGGGAAGGAGAGGGAAGGCCTTCAAGTCAATTAAAGTATTTCAGTCCTGAGTGCTGAGAACACAGCAGTCCACAAGACAGCCACGATCCTTGCCCTCGTGGTGTGGCTTTCAAAACTACTGCAGAAACGCGACTGCTCCGGGCCGAGGAGGGGCAGAGGCCCAGCGTGCCCCCCACCTCGACTTCAGGTTCCTGAATTGACTTCTCTTCAGGCACGGGGCGGCGGTGGCCGCAAGTGGCTACTCCATGCCCGGCTTGGGCCTCCTCCCGTGACCCCCGGCCCAGGACGGTCCCCTTGGTTCTCACCGAATCCTTTAATGAGCTCGGTAAAGACCCCGGGGTCGCTTTCCATGAGGCACCACTCCCCAGCATTGCCCGTCATGGCCAAGGCCACACACCGCCCCGGTCCACCTCTTGCACTCGGCCGCCCCCCGTAACCAGCAGCAGCCGGCCACAGTTCTCAGCAAACCCGCCGCGGAGCGCGTCAACCCCACGTCACCCCGCCTACTTCCCGACAGCCTCCGGGCGCCGTCACCTGCAGCGCGCCAGAGCACAGGAAGACGCTCTAGCCACCCAGGAGACAACGAAAGTCGTCTAGGGCCTTGCGGGATCCGTAGCGGATTCGGAAGGGGCCGGAGCCTGCGCAGAAAGGGCGGGGTTTCAGGGCGCCGAGGGAGGTAACATCCGGGGTCCTCGCCACTCAGCGGCGGGGACGGGGCAAGGGAAGAGGGGCGGGGATCATTCCCGGGAATCGAACCTGGAAGGCCCAGCCGCGGTGGATTCGGAGTTCTCCCCGCCCGTCTGGCCGCCGCCTTACGTCTTTTCCCAGCCCTGCGCAGGGATTCCCGTGGCGGCGCTGGGGGTCCGAAGGGTTGGCCGCCAGGCAAAGGTGAGGAAACGGGGAGGCCGGCTGGGGCCCATTATGCGATCCGAGCGACCCTGGGGACGCGCAGGGTCTGGCCAGTCCTCCATGTCTCTCACCCGGCATCCCTGCTGCAGAGGCCGGCGCAGACACTTCGCCAGCCGTCGTCCTCCCTCGCCCTGCTTCCACATTCTGCGCGCGTTTGATACCGAGTCAGGGTCGCCGCAGGGCATTGTCTGGGCGCTCGGGGACACTGCGGAGCGCTGGGCCCCGTTCGGACCTGGGACCGCGCTTGCCTCTACTTGTCTAGCTCCCCGCAAGGCCGGCATCCAGAGGGCCCGCTTTACTCCTCCTCTTTCTCCTCCTTCTCCCGCGGCTTCTGCGCATAGAGGCGCTGTCTCTGATTCGGGTTTTTGGAAGGTGCTTTGTGGGAAGATGAATGATGAATTTATCCTAAAAGACGTAAGGAGAGAGAGGAGAAGGAGCTATCTAAACTCCATGGGGATGGTAGGCTGTTGTAAGGCATGCGATATCTTGGAAAATGAAATGTTTTAAAATATAATGCATAAATCTAAAAATATTTGGGACGGTTGTAAAACCGACTGATGAAAATGGCTTTTTCACTAAATCTGCCTCAGTCGTCAGGCTTAGAGAGTACTGTGGTGTTGATTAAGTCTTTTGAGAATATATGCATCATTCCTTAAAAACTTGTTCCAAGAAGGACTTCGGCTTACAAAAAGGAAAAAGGAAAGCTTTAGTGGATAAACTCCTTGCTTCGCAAACAAGTCACCTGTACCCTGGGAGTCAGGGAGCATTGTGCTACAGATTTCGTAAAACCACAAAATAAACCTGGTGAATATTACGGAAAGACACAATAAAATAGTTTTTGCATTAAAGCAAACACAAATATATTGTAGAGTAGAAGCCAAAATTTGTATGTAGTGTTGATTTAAAACAAAAAATTTTTTGAAGCTTGAAGTTTCTCCCTGGACACTCTCCAAAGGTTGGGGGAATCTCTGTCCAAAATCTGCCCTTGAGTATTTAACTGGAAAAGTCTGTGGGCACAGGCATCTAGCATTATTTCCTTGTGAACCTTAGCTAGAGTGACTGGTGTCAGATCCCAAAGGTGTTTGCAGTATTTTAAAGTCTGTAATATTACTCTAAACATGGAAATGTTTTCTGTGCTGAACAAATACATTAAAATTTATTTCATGGCAAATTTAACATGGTACCTATTATTGTAAAAAGACCAAACCAAAAATCTAGTTAGCCTTTGAGAAAATCTAGAAGCAACCAGAGCGGGAGATTTCATTTTTTTTAAATTATGTCAAATTTAATACTGAGCGCTCACATAAAAAAACAGATTTGGGGTCTTGAGAAAAATGAAATCTGGCAACATTAGGCTAACATCACAGTTCCTTGCCACTTTTTTTTTTTTTTAAGCGGTGCTGGGGATTATATACCAGGTCTTTCGCCTGAGGTATATCCCTTGCCTTTTTTTTTTAGACAGGGTATCACTGACTTGCCCCGGTGGCACCCAAATTTGTGACTTTGCAATCCTCCTGCCTCAGCCTCCCAGGGTGCTGGGATTACGGGGAGGAGCCACCAGACTTCACCTAGCCCCAGGTTTTGTAGTCTAATTTCTTTTCATTTGTCTTACACAGCCTCTTACATGTTAGTCAGGCTTGACTTCATTTTAAAAGGAATCAAATGTATATTTGTTGATTTCTTGAGGTGAAAACATTTTCAAAGAACAAATTAGTAAGAGATACTGGAAAAGTTATTCAGATGTACAAATGCAAGAAAAATTTAAGCCTTAGAAATAATATAGTGTTTGTTTTGGTAAAAAGTACTGTACATGTTTTAGTTCTTTGTGCGGGGGACAGTGCTGGGGAACAAACTCAGGTCCTTGCGCTAATGAATGTAAAGCAGAAGAAAGTGTTGTTACATAGTATTTTACTAGCATTCTATATTAACTCAAGAAAGAGAAAAATGAACAATATATGAAATAGCCACAAGTGATTTAAAATGTGGTCATGTTTTTAATAGTGTTGTGATCTGCTTAACTTCTCAAATATTAATTTATAAAAATTTAATACAACTTTAGCTGTTTTAAATTTCTCAGAAAAAAAAATGTGCCTTAAGCAGTCAGTACAACTTAAAAGAATTAACTGTATTTTTGCTGTTATTAATCTGGATTTGCAACACTTGATTATTCCGGATGAAGTAAATGATGACCAGTTTGACCTCATTCACTGCCCAAATGCCTTCTGCTTCTGGTAATAGAGATTAAGCTCTGAGGAGGGAGATGATGGCAGTAAGAGAAAGAAGAAATTAAATTGCTATGTATGTCTGTTTTTCATTGCTTTCTAAAGTCCACTTACAAGAAGCGTAAGGCTGAATACCTTACACATAATCATTACTGCTGCTGCTCTCTTAACTTTCCGAATACTGTATACTTCACCTAACCAATACTTTTATTATCTTTTTAATAGAGTTAATATTAATTTTATTATCTTTTTTAATATAGTTAATATTTTTAAGGCTGGTATACTGGTACACACCTGTAATCCTAGCTACTTGGGATGCCCAGGCAGGCGGATTGCAAGTTTGAGGTCAGTCTATGAAATTCAGTGAGACCCGGCCTCAGCAACTTTTAATAGAGTTGGGAAGTAGCCCAGTGCTAGAACATTTGCCTCACATACACAAGACCTAGGTTCAGTCCCCAGCACTGCAAATAATAATTTAGGGTACAGTTTCCATATCATGAAATTTGCTATTTTAAAGTATGTGGTGCTGTGGTTTTTAGTATAGAGTTGTGCAGCCATCATCACTACTAATTTCAGAATATTTTCATCATCTCAAAAGAAGTCCTTTTTATTAGCAATGATTTCCCAGATTTCTCTCTCCCCTGGCTTCAGCCAACCACTAATGAACTTTGTTTCTGTGAATTTGCCTACTTGGGAAACTTCATACAAATGGAATCATACGTTATGTGGCCTTTTATGACTGGCTTCATTCACATGGCATAACCTTTTCTGTACCTGTTCCTGTTGCAACATGTATCAGTACTTCATCCCTTTTTATTACCAAATAACAGTTTATTTTGGTAATAATCTATGCCGTACTACATATTTTAATGCATTCCTCAATAAATGGAGATTTGGGTTTCTAGTTTTTTACCGTTGTGAATAACATTAGTAAGTTTTTGTGGGAATGCAATTTCATTTTTCTTCAATATATTGGAGAATTCCTGAGTCGTATGGGAATTATATATAATCTTTTGACAAACTGTGAGGATTGGGGGCTGGGGATTTAGCTCAGTGATTAGAGTGCTTGCCTTGTAAGCACAAGGGCCTGAGTTCGATCCCCGGCACCACAAAAAAAAAAAACAAAAAACCTGTGAGGATGTTTTCCAGGCTGTGTCATTTTATATTCCACTAGCAACAAATTAGGTTTTAATTTTTCTAAATCCTCACCAACACTTAACACTGAGTATAACCATCATAGTGGGTGTGAAGTATGATTTCATTGTGGCTTTGTTTTGTAGTGCTGGAGATCCTACCCAAGGCCTTGCTAGTTAGGAAGCACTCTACACTGTGTGCCTCATTGTGATTTTTATTTGCATTTCCCTGAAGACTAAGAACATTCAACTTATGTGTTTATTGGCCATTTGGTGTCTTTAGAGAAATAACTTCAGATTTTTTGCCCATTTCTTTGGCAAAATGTTTGTTCAAATACTTTCCTATTTTTTTAGTTGAGTTAAAGTTGTGTTATTTATATATTCTAGATACAAGTCCCTTATATATATGATTTGTAAATATTTTCTCTATTCCATAGGTTATCATTTTATTTTCTTTGTGGTGCCTTTGAAATATGAGTTTCAAATTTTTATTAAGTCTAGTTTGTTTTTTTCTTTTTGTCACTTATGCCTTTGGTATCTGTTTCAATACCATTTTCTGACACTTAAGTGTCCTACGTTCTTTTTAATTCTGAAACTCCTTGGAGATTAAATCAAATCTCGTAAGTTAAAAGATGAAGTCCTCAATAAGATTTATCTTAATTGAGAAACCAGCTACAAATCGAGGCCCTGGGTTACCCACACTTCCACCTTACCAACTACAAATTCAGGGCTTCCTGCAGGCTACTTAAGATTAATAATTCATTGCAGTGGCTTATGTAATTTGATATACTTACAGAAATGATATACTTAGGATGACAGTTTTATTATAAAGGGTACAACTCAGGAATGGCAAAAGAAAAGAGACACCTAGGGCAAGTTCTGGGGCAAGAGTAGGCTGCAGAACTTCACGCCTTCTCTGTGGAATCAAGCACATAACAAAGTATCAAGAACCTTGTACAAAGACCAGATTCTTATACCACAGTGTCATACCAATTTTAAAGTTGTGGTCATCAGTATAGTCAGTTTTAAGGTTGATTTTGTATATCAGCCCTCAGTGACAAGAAGGAGGATAGCTTGGGACATTCTGTCTTCTAGCTTTGACTTTAAAAATTTTGCAGATTTACACAAGCAACTACAGAGGTGACCTAGCTGTTAATAATGTAACTTGTTCTGCTATTTTATGTTGTATCCTGTCAAGTACTATCACAGAAGTTACGAAAAGCCAGCCCATTTCTGCTGCAGAAATATTGAAAGGGTGTGTCCTTGTCCTTATATTATGTCCATTGGTAAAGCTACTGTTAACTTCATTTCTTATGTCAAAAGACAAAATTACAATAAATTTAACCAAAGGACTGTAATTGTCTTAGTTGGGATTCTAGATTGGGCAACATCTTATGGTACAAGTAGAATGAGTAATCCTGCTGGGCCTTAGCACAATGGTGAGTTTTATAGGGTGGGAAGGAAGAAATGGAGTGATAGAAAAAAGCTGATTTGTTGACATCAGGTTACTTTTTGTATAAGGGAGGAACTCCTTTGCTGACTTGGGGATTAAATCATCCATTCAGGAAAAAATTGTTCTGTTCAGAATTTGTCTGCTCCCTAAAGTTTCAGCTTGACTACCAGGCATGTAGCATGAGTGACTGACTCCGTTTTGTTTGAACTGGCCTATTGACGCTAAGGCTAAGGTAGGAGTTTAGAACAAGGCAATGGCCTCCCTAATTTTAGTGTAAATTTACGGTAGGGATTACAAAATTTATATTTATGGATTATCTCTTTTACTCATCCTTCTTAGATTAAAAGCTGATCTTGCTGCTTATTCTACAAAAGATACGTACTTGAATACCTCATTAAATATATCAGAAAAACTTACAGAGAAGTGTTATTCTCTGATGACATTTTCACTCAGTCCTCCTTACAACTTTGTAACTTTTTCTTTTTCTTGACTGCATTTTTATTACCTCCATGTAGTACATTTATTATTTTATTCTGATTACAGAATTTCTTAACTGCTTGGTTTGTGTAAGTTTTCATCGCACATGTTAAGGCTTATTTCCAAAATAAATGAGTTATAAGAAAGAAAAATCAGTTGTGCGTTATTCTTAACCAAATTAGTTCAAAAAATCAATTTTAATGCTGTCTAGTTTCTTTAAGTATGTATTATTCATGATTTAAATATGGTGTTCTAGGTGTGGAAGACAGATTTTTAAATGATAAGGGCTGATCCCTGCTGTCAAGGGAACCACTGATGTAGCTAGACATGCCCGCAATTAATACAAGGAAAAGAAATGAGGGAGCCGATATTTTGAGGTTTAAATTGGGACTTCTAAATCCAAACACTTGAGCCTTAGAGGGTTAGGGAAGCAGGCATAGTAGAATAAATAATCTGATATTAAATGTCATTTCACTGTTACTCATTTAATAAAAGGAATAAGCCCTAGTAGACAATTTGAAGTGTTTTTGTGAAAGCTAAAGTAGAGACTAGCAATGTCAAATACATTGTACAGATCAAAATAAGTTAAAAGTTTCTACTAGGATTGTCGATTAAGGTATGAGTCTTTGAAAAGGCTGTTAGTCTCTCAAGTTTTTTTTCTTGAAAGGCAGAGGTAAATGCAAATTGAAAAGGAAGAAAGATAAGTGTAATAAGAGGCATTCACTGCACCTGGAGATTCAGCCTACACTCAGTAACCATACATCAGTCCCTAATGACAGAGAGCCTTACATCTCTGATACCTCCTGAGACCTTTCTCCACTAACATAAATAAAATTATATCAGTTATATTTATAATACTGCCACTAATATTTCCAACACAATTGAAATCAGTCTTCCCCTTAGTCACATCCAAAATATAGGGCTCTCCATTCTCATTCACATCCTCACACCTTTATGTTCCCCTCTCCAGTTTTTCATCGCTATCGTAGCTAACTAGCAAACTCCCACCTAACATTTCCAACTCTACACCTATCAGATTAGAAACTTACTTAATTTCCTTTTTCCTCAGATTCAAATCTGTCTTTACCCATACATACCTTCACCCCTGGACAGGGTGAAGGATCTCTTTTGCCCCTGGTGGGCCAGTTTCAACCTGCAGACTATAAGCTCTTTCTGTATTATTTCTTTCAGGGGTCTCATATCTCAGTTATCCCCTTTCTGTAATGTCTCTTCAGCGGTCCAAGTTGAGTCTTTCAACGTCACCAACCTTGGTGTTCTTCTGTTGAAAAATGTAAAATGTTTTTCTTATGGGTTCCAACCTCTCTGTTACCTACCTCTTATGCTCCTTCACTAACTATGATGCTATAGAAGAATAGTCTGTTTGTGCAGTCTCTTCCTACTGGTTTCACTGAATCAAACTACTTCCTCACTGGAGGAGTTGTTTTTGTTGGTTTGGTTGGTTTGTTTTTGAAACAGCGTCTTGTTATGTATTCCAGGCCCACCTTGAACTATGTAGCTTGCCTTGAACTTGCAATCTTTGGCCTGCAAATGCAAAGATTATAGGCATGCACCACCGTGTCCCTCCCGACCTGCCTCTTATACCACTGCACTGAAGTTGGATTTTCTAGTTAGTCCTGTTTGCTAAGCTCAGTGGACATTTTCCCATCTTTTATTTACTTGGTCTCATTTGTCATTACCAGCCATTTACTCCTTGAAATTCTCTTCCTTACAGTCACAATCCCATTCTCCTGGTTTGAACTCTGTGCTCCTCTTTATCTGTCTTTTAAAGGACCCTTTGCTCCTTAGCTCTGAATTGTTAATATTCACCAGGATTCCATTCTTTATCCTTCCCTGCAACATATAAGCACAAATCCTCTTCAAAACAAAATTTCTTTTGCCCTGTGTTCCTCTTTAAGCTACTTCCTTGTCTGTCAGCAGTCTTTACAGCTATACCAGTACATTTAATAGTTCCTTTTCAAAACTGTAAAGACACAAATCGGGATTTCTGAAACCTCTCTGGAATGCCTTTCGGTGTTTCATCTGCTTTCTCTGCCTGCTCTGCTCTTTCTGGATTATTGAGTTGGCACTATTTTATTCATGTTTTCATAGCACTTTTCTACTGTAGCACTTAGTTAAAATTAATTCATTTTGCCTTTCTTCAAAATGAATGTGCTTTCTTGAGATCAGGAATTCATTTTCTTATCTATTTAATGGAACAGAAATCTTCATGTCTTACACATAGATGCTGGGTGAAGTTTTTGTTGCTTATGTTGTTTGGTTTGTCATGGGTAGAAGCCTGTTGTACAAAAGTGGTATAGGATGCATAGTAAGAATAGTTGTAGACTGGTAAAGTAGTCTATTATTATGGTTGCTCTCAGGATAGAAAAAGAATATTATTGTAAGAAAGCTAATTCTGGTAGCTTTAGTTTTGACAGGAGGAAGAAAGTAGAGATTGTGACAGATGACATAAACTATGAATTAGCAAGCACAGCTAATAATCAGGATGCTGTCAATTAAGGTAACAGAAAACTTAAAAATTACTTAATAAAGAAACATGTATGATATGATAGGACAGTGATGGCAAACCTTTTAGCGCTTTCAATGATAACAGCCCATTGTGACACACATGCCATAGGTTTGCCACTACTCTAATAGGAAATTCATAAGTAGAGGTGTTCCAGGTAGCCCAGTGATACCAAGTGACTCAGTCTGTTTTTCTGTTCTGCCATCCTTATATATTGATGTGCCCTTATAAACTGATTACATTTGTGATCTCAAGATACCACTCTTCAGATATTACTTGGAAATGAAAATAAGTCAGAGCAAAAAAGATAAATATGGCTTTTTAAAAGCCTAAGCCCCTTTTTAAGAACGATGAAAACCTCAAAAGTATTCCCAGCAAACTAGTAGTGGGCCAGACTTGTGACATGCAGTCATGTGACAATAATGACAGCACCGTGAATGAAGCAGGGTCCAGCAGGGGCAGCATCACCTGGGAGCTTGTGATGTGTCTCATCCGAGACTTACTTCATTATGAAGCCCACTTATCTGTGTGTTAATTATCACTTCTTATAATTTCAATGCACAGAATTTGAGAACTACTGGCTTTGAGCAATGAGGATCCATCCCATGAGGTTAGTGAAAGGCCTAACAGCCTCCCAAAGATTGAAGATCAGGATAAGGAAACCAGATAAGGTAGAGGAAAGATGTTGGATAGACCCCAAAAATGCCTACACAGTTCTTCAAAGATGAACATTTTTCTTCATGTCAACTACTATGGCTCCCCCATTTTTCCCTTTTATTCATCTCTATCTGGCACTTAAGAACTCAGTCTGACCTACCTACCCAGTGAATCTCAGAAGCAATACACCATACCTCACAAATGTGACTCCTTAGCTATTGCTTCTGATTATCATAGCATCGTGGCTGTAATCTAGTTTGTTTGCTTTGAAGTATTTTGAGTTTCCCTAGATTATAAAAATATAAATACATACAAAATAAAAGCACTTTTAAAATTCAAGCAGAGTATTTCTAGTAGTCATTTCTGGATGGTCATATATGTTTTTTGTTTTGTTTTTCAGTTCATTTTTGCATTTTCTAATTTTCTTAAGGACATTTATTTTGTGCTGAGTAAAGCCTATTGAACTTGCCAGGTGTGGTGGCACACACCTGTAATCCCAGCACTCAGGAGGCTGAGGCAGGAGCACTGTTGTGAGTTCCAGGCCAGCCTGAACTACATAGGGAGATCCTGTCGCAAACAAACAAACAAACAAACAAAAATTTTAAAAGCTTATTGAGCTTAAAAGATAGTTTTAAATTTAAAAGAGCAATAGATTTCAATAAGCATAGATTAATATTTTCTGTAAATAGTTTTATTGATCTAGGTATAATAATATTTTGCTTTTTTGATAGGTTTCCTAAAAGACAGGAAAAATGGAGGAATCTGTAAACCAAATGCAGCCACTGAATGAAAAGCAAATAGCCAATTCTGAAAGTGGATATGTATGGCAAGTCACTGATATGAATCGACTACACCGGTTCCTGTGTTTTGGTTCTGAAGGTGGTACTTACTATATCAAAGAACAGAAGCTGGGCCTCGAAAATGCTGAAGCTTTAATTAGATTGATTGAAGATGGCAGAGGATGCGAAGTGATACAAGAAATAAAGTCGTTCAGTCAAGAAGGCAGAACTGCGAAGCAAGAGCCTTTGCTCTTTGCACTTGCTATTTGTTCCCAGTGTTCTGACATGAACACAAAACAAGCAGCATTTAAAGCCGTTTCTGAAGTTTGTCGTATTCCTACACATCTCTTTACTTTTATCCAGTTTAAGAAAGATCTGAAGGAAAGCATGAAATGTGGTATGTGGGGTCGTGCTCTCCGGAAGGCTGTTGCAGACTGGTACAATGAAAAGGGTGGCATGGCCCTTGCTCTAGCAGTTACAAAGTATAAACAAAGAAATGGCTGGTCTCACAAAGATCTGTTAAGATTGTCACATCTTAAACCTTCCAGTGAAGGTAAGCATAAATTCTTCATGAGGGGTTAAGAGAGTGAGGAATACCCAATAAATAGCAAATTTTCATTTGACATTTTATTTCATTTGACGTGTTTAGAATTATCCTTTAAATCTTAAGATGTACACTGACCAGTTCAAATGTTTAATACCAACCTGGAACTAATCACTTATCACAGGCAACCTGGGCATTAATAAAGAATTGTGGAACAGATCTACAGGTTAATATTCTAAATCCTTAATAACATTGTGCTAACTAGAATGCTCACCCAAGCAACAATGGGTTATGAATGCTACACGGACAAGATTAAAGTTACAGAAAGAAAAAATGGAGCTTATGAATAGGTGACAGAGAATGAGGCTACACTGCTACTCAGAATGGAAAGAATTTTAAACAAACTCTAATTAAGCAACCAGAAAAGTGAGATATAATGTCTTAACTGAAATGTATATTTATAACACTCAAAACAGTCAAGGTGTGATTTAATTAATCAGGTATTTATTGTGTGCCTGTGTATCCGCACAATTAGGATACTGGGTAAGATACAACTGCTTTAAGGAATATTTCTTTTAATTGGAAAAACAATGTAGACACACTTACAAGAAACATTTAGTCATTTAAGACATTTGTATACCAAACTCTGAAAGATAACAGGCCATAATGCTTTAGAAGTTCCTAATACTAACTTTGTTTTTTGAGACAGGATCTTGCCATGTATTCCAGGCTGGCCTCGAACTCACTATATAGCCCAGGCTGGCCTTGAACTTGTGGCAATGCTCCTGCCTCAGCCTCCCAAGTGCTGGGATTACAGGTGTGCGCCATCACACCCGACTTGTTAGTATTAACTTTTGATCAAATTATTTAGAGTTCAAAAATAGCACATGTGCTCACATTGGCTTAGATGCTGTATGTCATTTGGCCTGTAAAATATTTTAGAGAAAAAAATGAATTCTTTGTCAGTATTTTTAAAAAATCAGAAGACTTCAAATAAATGTTGATATTTTGACTTCTCTTTAAAGTACATCTTTTGTCAACACTAAGTCAATACTTATGTAGCACACCCAGTGCATATTCATTTTAGGTCACCACAGTCCTAATGACTTACAACACTCTGGCCTGTTCTTTTATTTCACCTGTATGGCCCTCAAAGACATTGAATTTGAGGATTTAATCACTTCCTTTAATAGATGTGGGGAATAAGACCCAAAAGATCAACTTTAACAGTAGAGAGTAGGTTACAACCTAGATTTCCTCAACCCCCAAGGTCTTTCTGTTATTAGAAGAAAGTGTAGATGGAATGAACAATTTTCCCCCTTTAAAAAAATGATTCTATAGTAATTCTCCCTAAAAACATTTAAAAAGAACCTACCTACCGCTCCACTTCCTCTTAATCTCTATTGTTCATAAATCCATATTTATTCAGGTATGCAGAAGGACAAATGAAAATGATACTGAGATCTGTACTCTTAGGAAATTGTTCTAAGATTGTAAACTGAAATACACACTGACATCTTGAAAGGCACTGACATTTTGAAAGGAAAGTAAATACAGTTACTTAACACAGAGAACTTTTCTCCCTCAAAGTCTCATATTTAAACAGTAATGACAGAATAAGCAAAATTAATGTGCTCTATTTGCTTCAATGTGTTTAAGGCAGTTAAGTGCTGGTTATATAGTTAAGCCTATCATAGAATACATTCTCAGGAAACATGTTCTATTTTTTACTTGGTAATCCTGCTTGCCTTTTCAATTCTTTATCTTGTTAAAGGACTTGCCATCGTGACCAAATATATTACAAAGGGCTGGAAAGAGGTTCATGAATTGTATAAAGAAAAAGCACTTCCTGTGGAGACTGAAAAATTACTAAAGTATTTGGAGGCTGTAGAAAAAGTGAAGCGCACAAAAGATGAACTGGAAGTCATTCATCTAATAGAAGAACATAGATTAGTTAGGGAGCATCTTCTGACAAATCACTTAAAGTCTAAAGAGGTGAGTAAATTTATTTTAAAAAGAGAAAGTAGATGTTCAAGGCCCTGGGTTTGATTTCTAGCACTGCAAAAAAAAAAAAAAAAAAAAAAAAAAAAACCTGGAGAAATACGTATCTTGAATGTTTATTTCAAATACCTAACATAAGACCTGATGTGCTTGGCATTTTGTGTTAGTTCCACACCAAAGAATCTGCTGTCTCACTGATTTTTAAAAAAATCTCTTCCATTAAAAAATGTAATTTACTCTTCCTTATTCTAGTAAACAGTGTTAGCTGATTTGATAAATCTTTGATCAATTAAGACAGATTTTTCATTCTGAAAATACTTTAAGTCTCACATGAAAGCCTTACAGAATGTTATTAATATTAGTATTGATATAGCTATTTTATGGTGATTTATTTCCACTTAATTCCTTGTGTTTCTTCCTGTAGGTATGGAGGGCTTTATTACAAGAAATGCCTCTTACTGCATTACTAAGAAATCTAGGGAAAATGACTGCTAATTCAGTACTTGAACCTGGAAATTCAGAAGTATCTTTAGTATGTGAAAAACTGTGTAATGAAAAACTGTTAAAAAAGGTAAGCATTATTGGTAGCCTTTGTTAACTAAGTGAAAAAGTTGGCTCCTAAATTTTGGAAATGAAATCAGTCTGGGTTTTAGACGTTCTGACCTGTATATCATACCAAATTGCATTTTGACTCTTAAATCTAAAGTTAATAATCCTCATTTTTCTTTCTTCTTTATAAAATATATTTCTTAGCTACAGTAGCATAAACATCTAAGGAAGACACACAATGACAAGTTTTTGCTTGAATTTTGCATTTATTTGTCTTATTCCTAGGCTCGTATACATCCATTTCATGTTCTAATTGCATTAGAAACTTACAGACTAGGTCATGGACTCAGAGGAAAATTGAAGTGGTGCCCTGATGAAGAAATCTTGAAAGCATTGGATGCTGCTTTTTATAAAACATTTAAGGTAATGTTTTAACTTGATTTTTTAATAGTTTTCTTAAAAAACATTACTTAGGACTTAATATCCTTTGTAAAAACACATTTTAAAGATAGTATTAATACTGTAACCATTGTTGAGTACGTTCATTTGTTTTCTGTTTAATGTATGTGAAAGTGGATATATAATTAACATTGTAAATTTGTAAGGAAAGCATTTCTCCTTACCTCTGTAGCAATTACTTCTAAGGTCATTTTGATAATTTTAATAAATTTTGGTGAGTTACTAAATTCAACAATTT
The DNA here is from genome assembly GCA_004026905.1 of Hystrix cristata. NCBI lineage: Eukaryota > Metazoa > Chordata > Mammalia > Rodentia > Hystricidae > Hystrix > Hystrix cristata. Next base: position 221,692 of record PVJO010000070.1, on the reverse strand, counting down.
GCTTTACTAAATTTTATTTTTTGAAACAAGGTCTCACTATATAGTTCAGGCTGGCCTTGAACCCACTATGTAGCCCAGGCTGGCCTGGAACTTGATCCTCCTGCCTCACCCTCCTGAGTGCCAGAATTACAGGTGTGTGCCACCACGCCAGCTACTAATTTGCATTTTTGTGTGGGTCCTTGACGTGGCCTTCTGTCCTTTTTCTCATTAATTGGTAGATATGTCCCATCAGTCTTGATAGGAAGTGAATATTTAGAATACAAATCTGTTATCAGAGGCATATGTAAAATTTGCTGGATATGCAGTGGAATAACATCCAAATTCAGTAGCACATTAAAAGAATTATACACAATCAATAGCACATTAAAAGAATTATTTTTGACTTGCAAGGACATTTCAACATATAAAAATCAGTGTAATACAGTATATTAGAAGAATTAAGGAACAGAACCACTTGATTATTTGAATTGATGCACAAAAACATTTGACAAAATTCAACACCCTTTCATCATTTAAAAAAAGACAGTTAACAAACTAGGAACAGAAGTGGACTTCCTCTGCATAATAAAGGTCACAGATTTTTTTTAAAAGCCACACTTAGTGCACTAATGTCATGCTCTCTTTGGTAAAAGATCGAGAGCTTTTCTCTGACGATCTGGAATACAAGAATGTCCCATTTTGTCATCTCTACACAGTACTGTAAATTGTAGCAACTGGTGAAGAAAAATAATTCTAAAATCCAGATCAGAAATGAAGAAGTAAAATTATCACTAACCTCAGCCAATGATCTTATATAGACCCTAAAATTCTAAAGGATACACACATGCGTGCGCATGCATATGTGCACGCACACACAGAATTAGCAAATTAATCAAATTGAACAAAATTACAGGATATAAAATCAACAAATAAAAATCACTTTTATTTCTATACACCAGCAGTGAACAATCTGAAAAAGAAATTAAGGCTATTTCCATTCACAATAGTATCAGAAAGAATAAATGAACCCAGGCATTCTGGCACACATCTGTAATCCCAGCTCTCTGGGAAACTGAAGCAGGAAGATCACAAGTCTGAGCCTTGCCTGGGCAAAATAGCAATTTAGCAAGACCCTGTTTTAAAATGTAAACAAAACAAATCAAACAAAATAAATGCCAGGTGTGGTGGCACATGCCTGTAATCTCAGCATTTGGAAAGCTGAGGCAGGAGGATCGCCAAGACTCAGCACTCAGAAAGCTAAGGCCAGCCTGGACTACATAGCAAGACCCTGTCTCAAAAAAAAAAGTAAATAAAATTTTAAAAAGAAAAAATGACTGAGCATGTAGCTCAGTACAGAGGTTTTGATTTGAATCCACAGAAAAAGGAAGGAAAAGGACGGAGGGGAAAAATTTAACTATAGCGATGCAAGTATTGTACATGGAAATCTATAAAACATTACTGTAAGAATAAGAAGATAAATGGAAAAATATCCATTTTCCTGGTTCGGAAGGCTTGATGTTAAGATAATAGCAGTATCCAGAGCAAACTATAGATTCAACACATTCCCTTTCAAAATTCCAATAGCCCATTTTGCAGGAAAAAAATTTTAAAAATTCTAAAATTCATGTGAAATTTCAAGTGACCCCAAATTGCCGTAACAGTCTTTACAAGAACAGTTGGAAGATTCACTTTGGGATTTCGAAACTTACTACAAAGCTACAGTAATCAGTAACACCGTGTTACTACTGGCCTAAGGACAGACAAATATGGATCAAAAAAATAGAATGGAGAGTCTTTGCAGATGTGATCACTTGAGAAAGGTTCCATGATTCAATGGAGAAAGGACAATATCCACAAATGATACTGGAAAAACTGCATATTCACATGCAGGAGGATGAAGTTGAACCTTGCCTTACAGTATATACAAAAATTAGTTCAGAATGGATCATTGACCTACATTTAAGAACTAAAACTGTATACATACCAAAAGCACAGGTAACAATAAAAAAAAAGATAAGTTGAACTTTAAAAACATACAGGCATCAGCTAGCCACAGTGGTACACGCCTGTATTTGCACCACTCTGAGAGGTAAGGCAGGAAGATCATTTGAGCCTGAGCAACTTACCCTGTGTCAAAATGAAAAAAAAAAAAAAATCCAGTGATGTAACTCATTGCTAAGGCCTTGGGTTCAATCCCAAATATTGGGGGGGGCACTTATGTGCATCAGAAAGGACATAAAGGGATGAGGCTTAGTGGTACAGCACTTGTCTAGAATGTGCAAGGTCCTGGGTTTCAGTTCCAGCACTGCCAGATGAACAAAACAACAACAAAAAAATACTATAATAATGAGAAAAAGGGTACTATAAAAAGAAGAAAGAAAAAGTAACCTACACAATAGGAGAAAATATTTGCACTTCATATCTGGTAAGGGTATAATATCAAGAATATGTATTAGGAACTCCTGCAGTTCAACAGTGTAACTACAATCTAATTTAAAAGTATGCAAAGTACTTGAATGGACATTTTCTCAAAGATGTTTAAGTGACGGATAAGCACATGAAAAGTTGTTCAGCATTATTAGTCACCAGGGAAACACAAATCGGAACCACAGTGAGATACCACTTAACACCTACTTAGACAGCAGTTGTCAGAAAGGCAGAAAATAACAGGAGTATTAGTAAGAATGTAAAATGTTGCAACCCTCACAGAAAACAAAGCTTACAAAGTGAAACAGAATTACAATATCTAGCAACTCTGTCTATATATATGCCCGAAAGAATTAAAAGCAAGTATTCAAATACTTGTGTATCAGTGTTAATACCAGCATTACTCACAGTAGCCAAGAGATAGAAACAAGCCAAGCGATCTTCGGAGGAGGAATCAAGTGGAGCAGCCCACACCGAGTGGAACCCTGTACATTTAGCCCTCTGTACGGAGGTGTGAAAGTTGGTACATGCTGCAACCTGGACAAACCTTGAAGACCTAACGCTACCTGGAGGGACAAGTAGTCTGATTCTGTTACATGAAGTATCTACAACAGGCAAATTTATAGAGGCAGAAAGTATAATAGAAACAGGCCGGAAACCAGGGGAAGGTGGACTAGGCAGCCAGTCCTGAAGGAGCCCGTCGAGGACGCAGGAGTCACGCCGCACTGAGTGCGCTTGACGCCACTGAGTCGTACTCTTAGAAAAGGTACAAAGTTTCATTTCTGTTTTACCACAATTTTTAAAAATTTTTCTTCAAATCCCCATTTTACTTCAGTGAGGAAAGATTTTTTGAAAACTAGAATAGTGACTTCTTTAAATGAAATTATTAAATATGTTATCTTTTTTCCTTTGTCTACCTACACGAGGAGCTAAGCGTTTTAAAATACTTAGTCCAGGTGTCAGACATCAGGCCTTTTGTCTCTTTGGAATGAAAGGTGAGTACAGTGTCCTGACAGTCGGCCTCTTGGCCCCGGAGGCGCTTTAATGGACGTTGTGTTCGCTTTAGACAGTCGAGCCAACTGGGAAGCGTGTCCTGCTGGCCGTGGACGTCAGTGCGTCGATGAGCCAGAGAGTCTTGGGCAGTATACTCCAGGCTAGTACGGTGGCTGCAGCAATGTGCATGGTGAGAACACCCAATTTACAACGTTCACCGCTCCCGTGGCAGGATGCTCTGAATTCAACCCCCAGCACCCTTCCCAAAAAAATGTTTAAAAATTTACAAACCAGAGATGGTGGCATTTGCCCAGAATCACAGCACTCAGGAGGCTGAGGCAGGAGGCTCAGGAGCTCAAAGCTAGGTTGGCCTACATAGCAAGACTGTCTGGGAAACAAAAAAAGAAATTCAAAAAATACTTGTTCGTTATGAGGTAAAACTATAGAATTAGAAATAATCAAGAATTGTTCTTCACTCAGTTTGTCATTTCCGTTCACAGGGTGCATCTTGAGCCTGAAGAGCACCCGTAACCCCAACTCCTTAGGCGTCCGAGGCAGGCAGAGCCCGAGTTGAGGCCGGTCTGGGCGGCTAGCAGTGCCCTGGCTCAGAAACCAAAGGCCGGCGTCGTAGCTCCGCAGTCCCGCGCTTGCCCGGCACGTGTGAGGCCTGCGGTCATCCCCAGTGCTGCAAAGAAAACCAGACTTGCAAAGCAGAGCTTTGAGTGCACTGAAAAGCACTTCTGAAGAATAGTCAGAATTAAAACTTTAAATTGTACAACAGAAAATTAAATATTAATAGTATTTTTCAGGACACAGACAATGCTTAGGAGAATTATTTCATGATAAAGAAGTTAAAAGGTCAGCGAATTAACAAGTCAAGAGACTTTAGCTCTAGCCTCACTGAATAGCAAGCCTCTTAAATATTTTTTCGTTGCTGGCTTTCTAATAGCTTAATAAAATGAGACGAATATATTCCTTGCCTTCTTCAAAGGATTGTTTGAAAACCGTTTATTTGTAAAGAGTTTGTGAAAAGTACAGTACTTTGAAAGCTATAATACTGTTGATTCTATACTTTAGAACACAGTAGTACAAATATAGAAATAAAATAGCATCATGTTGTTTCTCTTAAAGATGAAGTTGTATAGACTTCAAGATATATTTCACCCAGATCTGCTGAAAATGACTACCATTGAATTTTTCAGGTTGTCACACGAACAGAAAAAGATTCTTATGTAGTTGCTTTTTCAGACGAAATGGTACCATGCCCTGTGACTAAAGATATGACCTTACAACAGGTCTTAATGGCTATGAATCAGGTAATAAACTTTTTAAATTAAGTTTACTTAACATGTACAAAATGTTATATTAACGGTATGCATGGTGTTAATTTATAAGAACAAATTTTATCTTTTCCCATGAGAAGCACAAAATCAAAAATAGTAGTCTTATTAGAGAAGATCTTTATATTGGCTTTAAGCAAACAATATTGTAAAAATAACAGTATTTAACTTATTTAATTATTTCAGATATCTCATTGTGGACATGAGGGCAGCTTTTTATTCTCATTCTGTTTTTGTTGAGTTTAGATCCCGGCAGGTGGAACTGATTGCTCTCTTCCAATGATCTGGGCTCAGAAGACAAACACAGCTGCTGATGTCTTCATTGTATTCACTGATAATGAGACTTTTGCAGGAAATCTCCATCCTGCTGTTGCTCTGAGGGAGTATAGAAAGGTAAGACAAATTCTGCTGTTCTCACCCAAAAATACTCCACTGTTTTTTTCACAATGTAACTAAAGTTACTTCTGTACCTTTGTATAGGAATCCATTGTCAGTAATGAACTCAGTAGTACTTGAAGAAAAATAGTGGCTACTCTTATATAATTTATTTTAAACGTTCTAGTGCTAAGCATTACTAAGAATATCCTCTGCCAACAGTATTCTTGGTAATCATCAAAATACTTACTTTACCTTAGCTGTAAATTTTTTTTTTAATGATTCATTGTGCCCCTTGAAAAATTAAAAGTATCATTCGTGGATTTTGCTGAAAAACTACATAAAATAAAAGCTATAACTGTGTTCTAAGTTTTTTACGGTGATACATAGAGGGAGGTAGAGAGAGAAAGGAATCAGTGTTCCCTGAGTGGGCTTCCTGAAATGAAGGCATTCTCTATAACTGCACTCTCCAATATGGTGGGTAGGCACTACTCACATGGGGCTATTAGCACTTAACATGTGGCTAGTGTGAACAAAAATAGAACTTGTTAATGAAGAACAGTGGTTTTCAAAAAGTGTGGTTTTGCTGCCAGCAGCCTTAGAATCATCTGGGACCTTGTTAGAAATCCTGATTCCTAGGCCTCATCAACCATTTGCTGAATCATTAACTCACTTAGCGGAACTATGTTTTAATAAGTTCTCCAAGGGATTCTGATGCATGCTTAATTTTGAGAACCACAGCTGAGAGAACAGAATGTAGACTAAAGACAGCCTGGAGTCTGAGTCCTAGGTCTTTCTTGTGGACCTGAGCAAGTTATTTAACTCTTAGATGGCACAGTAGGTAATCTTACTTACCTTTAGGGTTGGTACAACAATTAAGTTAGATACATTATTTAAAGAGTTGACTGTAGTGTCTGACAATAATGTGTGTTCAGAGATTATTTTTTCTCAAAAACTCAAATTACATTAACCTTACATGTAACTATAGAGAACAAGTTCTTACATGGGCTATTTGTATATCGAATGTATGAAAGTTACAAACCAAATGCTGATAATCCCAGAGAAATATTTCTTTGTTTATTTATACTCATACATACTACCCAGTACTTGCCATATTGATAAAAGTGTCTGACACCCCTACATATCCCAAATAGTTTTCATAATTTACAAAGCCTCCCATACTGTTTTAAATGTACTCTGGACCCCATAAAACAGGTAAATACGTAGAACAAAGAAATTTGGGGTAGGTTCTTCACACAATTTTATTTTGCAGTCTTTTAAAGCTCACATTTTCTAATCCTAAAAGATTAACCAAAAATTTTTTTTTTACTTTATAAATAAAAAACTGGAGCTCGGGATTTAGTTCAGTGGTTAGAGTGCTTGCCTTGCACTTGCTAGGCATGCATTCTAACCACTGAGCTAAATCCCCGAGAGTATAATTTTTAAAGTATAATTTTTCTTTTTGCTTTGTCTTTCATACAATTTTTATGTGTATTTATTTTTATATTTTTTTCCTACAGAAAATGGATATTCCAGCTAAATTGATTGTTTGTGGAATGACATCAAATGGCTTTACTATTGCAGACCCAGATGATAGAGGCATGTTGGATATGTGTGGCTTTGATACCGGAGCTCTGGATGTAATTCGAAATTTCACATTAGATGTGATTTAACCATAAGCATCAGCATGATGTAGAAGAGGTCGGTTGCCATCAGTGATCTCACTAAAATTACACAGCTAATTCCTACCTAATCTCAATCCAGTGAAAGATGCTGGTACAGTATGTACGTAATGGAAAATTACTTTATGAAAAAAGATGGAAAAGGAAGGAAAGTAAGATGAGCCCAAAGTTCTGTCCACTAATCTAGCTTTTGGGAAATAGCTTCAAGGTACTGTAGCTTCCTCTGTCTTAATAGAGAACTTTTTAGTACACTGTACAATAGTTTGCTCTGGTGAATAATATATTTATACTTAAAAGAGGTGAGATCTAAAAGTATGAGTAGTTCCTTATGTTACTTGCTGGAGAAGTACTTAATGTTTTTTTAAATGTTTTCATTGAAAAAGGACAGCTTTGAGAATATCCAAATACTCTGAAATGCACTAGACCTTGTAACTGTGATGGAATATGAAACTCATCTATAAACTTTTGTACCAAGAGCATAAAAAACTAAGACATTTGATTAAATTATGAATGAGTTTTACAAATTCCTTTCAGAGTTTTCTAAGATCGCTTAAATAACAGCTTTCTTATTCGATGAAAAAGGTATTTTATTTGTGACTTTTTTTATTTGTACTTGTAGAACCTGTCACCATTAAACTGAAACAAAGGAAACTCCTAAGAGGAGACTCTAAAGTCTGTGTTGGCTAAGGAGTTCTATTTCATTTGCTTTGTTTTGTTTCATTGTGTTTCACTGGCACAGTAAGGGTGTGACTTGACAGTGATTTCCTTTGAGTAACAACATAGCTTTGTGTAGTTACGTTTTTTAATATTCATAAGCGAAAGTAATAGAAAATACTTCAAGAACATAGGTCCCCCAATTTCAGCTATAACCAGCTTAGCCTTTTCCTTGCTCCTATAATAAGAATTGTTTTTAATTACTTTTAACTATTTTTTTAGTCAAATTGTAATCATGTCACTGGTCTCCTGTGACTTTGTCCATTATTCATTTTATGGCAAAACATCCATTTTTGATAGGGAAAAGAAATAAAGCAGGTTAAGTCCTTCAGGTTTGAAAGGTACTTTTTGACTAGCATATTACCAACTAACCAATCTTTAGAAAATTATTTTTATACCATACTCTGTGTACTAAACTTCCTTTCCATTACACTAACATGCATTATTTTCCTGACCAAGAATTTTCAGTGTGAGGTTTAACGTTAAAGGAATCTGCTGAGATGTCAGTATCTTTTCTCATAATTTTATAATTGTTGTCTAAGATAGCTTACATATTAAACTTCCATTTTTATGCATTGTTTTTTTAAAATATTAATGATACACTGATGGTTTGTAAAACCCTTCTCACTTAAATGAAAAGTTAAGCACTAGCAAATGTAAACTACAGCTTTGTGTATGCTTGGGGTTAGAGATTTTATGGGGAAAGGTCTTTAGTAGTGTGAGGATTTGTGTACATATTTTCTACTTTTTCATGGGAGATTTGGGTGTGGGTAATAAGAAAATGTTCTTTTCAAATGCATTGGACATTTTGACATGAATGCTGGCTTTGTGTGTAGCTATCTCTTTAAAGCAGTGGGTAGCAGTTTTTAGTATATGTGCTGCTGAAGTGAGCACTGGGTAGCAGTTTTTAAATGTTACTTAACTGAGCTATTTTTGGTCATCAAAGCTAGTAACCACTTCCCTCTTTGAATATGCATTGTCTATGATATTATTCTGGTTTTAATCCTGTCAGGGATGGAATTCAACATCTTGACTTTGTTGTTGTTATTGTTCTGGGAAATGGAATTCAGGGAGCACTGGGATACAGGCCTATGTCCAATCCTTTGGGGTTTTTCTGTTGGGGGGGTGGTGCTTGTTTTTAATCTTGAGACCTTGTCTCACTAAATTGCCCAGTGTCTCACTAATTTGGCTTCGAACTTTAGATCCTCCGGCCTTAACTACTTTTGATATGTTCAGATTTAGTTCAAAGAAGCTGAGAATTATGTAAGAGCTCTCAAATTACTTAAACCCAGGATCTGAAATTTTAAAATGCAACATGATCTTTTTACTCCTAATAAAAATATTAATTAGCATATAAAAGTTTATGTCTTTAGTTATATACTATTTACATGGTGCTTTTAGACATATAGAGTTGGTCTAGGAGCTAATATTAAATAAATCAATAAGAACAGAGGTGGCTTTTGAAGTATTTATGTCTAATTGAATGGATTAGGGTAAGATTTAAAACAGAAAGGGGGGAAAAAAAGGAAAAGAAAAGCCACTACAACAAGTAATTTTATTTTCAAATCAGGGAATTTAAGAGCTTCAAGAAAACCTTTGAAACTTAAAAAAAAAAAAAAACTAGTAGTTTAATTTTTGTTAGAGAACTGATTCTAACACTCTGATTCTGGAGTACTATGATCTAGAAATCTTGGTTTCTTCATTTCAGTTTTCATTTCTCCATAATATGAGAACATAGATGAGTAGGAGATAAAATAGAATTACTCAAAACTTTTATCTCATTAACATATTAAGAAAAAAAAGCTTATACATCATTACTTCAGCAATAGAAAAACAGCTTGTGAGCATATGTAATTTTTAAATTTGTAGTAATTCTCAAGCACAATAAATGTTTAATAACCTATTTACAATATAACAATAGTCCTACAGAAGAAAATAAAACAGTGACTTTACCTCATCTTGAACAGAATATACTCAAGTGATAAATAAGTTTTATTTTCTGATTTACTTTTAGAATTACTGTTATATTAATATTGTGAGAAATCCTGCTTTTAAAAACAATCATAAGAAAAATAAACTTTATTTCCTAGATAATACCCATGTAAATATTTCCAGGATATAGGTGTAACTAATAAAAAAACTAATAATATCACCCTTTCTTAATGAAATTGTTTAGAAATTACATTTATTAAAATCGGTATATTATTTTATTAGGTAACTAGTTTATGAGACTGTTAAGAGAAGCAGTTTGCAAACAAACAGTATTCAGCATAACCCCTTTGGAAGCTCTTTGGCTCTCTCCTAACTTGCTCTGTCATTGTACACAACCAATTTAACATACGTAATTCAATTGTACTATCTTCAAAAAGTAATAAATCTAATGCTTGGATCAGAGAGGAATCAGTAGTTTAATATTTAAAACTTGAAACTGGGAAGAAGGCTTGCAATACAAGTTAGGTCTGTTTAATTAACCAGTCTTGTTAACAGGATATGAATTTTGAAAGATTAGTTTTAGAAAAATTGTTCAATAGGCTAATTTTTTTAAACATTCCTGTTCAATATGGGGAAATGGAGAGGAAAAATTTTACAGATAAAATATTTACTAAGACGTTATTACTATTCTCTGATAAAAAGAAACACATTCCAAGTTTCAGAGCTTCATAGAAAGACCTAGAGAAACTAATACTCTCATACTCTAAGTGAGATGCTGCATCATGTGGTTGTTTTGTTTTTGTTTTTTCTAGTAAGGAGGACTGAACCCAAGGCTTTCTGCACTGGGATACATCCCAGCATTTTTTTTTTTTTTTTTTTACCTTGAGACAGGTCTTGCTTAATTGCCCAGGCTAGGCAGGATCCTTCTGCCTTTGTCTCCTAGAATGTTGAGATTATGGGCACATGCCATCATGCCTGAATTTCTTTAATATTTTTGAATAACAAGTCTACAAATGGTAAAATACCTTTTTGTCTGGGTTCCTATTTTCTATGTTTTTCAAAAAACAATGTAAAATTATTTTGCAAAAACGGAGCAGAATTCCTGAATTAAGTCTGAGGATCTGACAGTTAAGTAAGAAACATCTCTAGAAACACAGTAAAGCAACAAGTGAACAGTAATTAAAGACCAAAACACTAATCTTTTCTTGAACTTATTTTAATTTGATCTAAACATAAATATCTCCCACAAATTTCTCAGCAACTGGTGGCCTTAGAGTAAAGTAATCAGGAACAAAAAGTTCTAATCTGACTACCACAGGTTTAGAATGATTTGTTAGGGTATTATGTCCTCCAGAAAAATGTCATATATATTCCATATCATCTAATTTACATAAGGTTTTTGTTTTTTTTACATATACTAGTGTGATATACCTGAGTAATAAAATGATAGGAAAGCCACTCACATTTATGTTTAGGATGAATTTCCTCCAGATTCCTTTTTTGTTTCATACAAATTTAAGATCTTATTCTTTCAAATTAATAATGGACAGATCTCTTAAAACAACTAGATGTATTCTGTCTCCCAAATCAAGTTATATCGTGTACCCTTCATATTAGATGTTTCCAAAAATTTTGTGTCCACTGTAAGATCAGTTGATTCAGTCTTTGCAATTATAGATGTTCCTACCTGCATTGGAAAGAGAAATACTGTTGTATAAGCAGTCCTAGAAAAATAACTACTTAAGAAAATAGCATGTCTCAAGCTCATATTTCTGTAATTATAAAAGCTACTGTCAAAGACTTTAATTTAGCATTTGAGTATATATATATACCCCTGACACAGCTTACAGCATTAAAGAAAAGCATTGTAAATGACCTGTCTTGACATTCAGTAATTTCAATTGGTAAATTTTTATTTGCTTTTCAAAAAAATAAGTTAATTAAAAATTAATTCTAAGGTATTTTGCTGTAGAAAATGGATAATGTAGTTAAGGATACTGTTCAATGAAAATTCTAACAAGTGGCACATTTTCCAAACTCTGAAAATATCAGTATATATTGGAAAATGGTGGCAAGGAAAATACGTTCCAAAATGCGGTTACTGAAACTAAGGTGGTTATTTACAATGAGAATGAATTTGTAAATACAATGAAAATATACAAAGTTATTTCTGATCCTAAAGAGATCTTTTCCCCACACATCTATTTAATTTAGTTCTGCATGGATCATACTCACTTGTTTATGAATACAAGTGATAATTAATTTTAAAGTTATGCTTAATTTCTGCAGTTTTACAAGTTACCAGAATCTGTATTTGAACAAACCAAACAATAGCTACATTTCTGTTTTCACTATTAAACTTGGATTGTTAAGGATAATGAATGAAGCTTAAAACTTGTTATTTATATACTGTATATATACCATCACCATATATAATTAATATAATTAGTGGAATACTGTATCAATACATTGTATTGAAGTTTTTGTTTAAATGAACTGTTAGGTTTTGTTTGCAGTGTAAACTGTTTAGGATCCATATACAGTATAACCAAATTAAATTAAAAATATAAATTACTGGATAGCAGTGAGGAAAAACATTGTTGCACTGTTATTCTAAATATAAACTACATATTGGGTATGATGTAACTGAACATAAATTTGATAGTGTATTTGAGTTATTTTTTTATTGCCAGCCTCTTTATAATGAAGAAATTCTCCAAGGGATGAAATACATAAAATTATCTTTTAAAAAAATTGGGAAGGTGGAGTGTTATAATTTAGTTCTAAACTGTCCATTTCCTTTACATGAAGGTTTACCTTCTATAACTGACTATTTGATGAATATTTAGTTAGACTAATGTCTGCATAGAGTTATTGTAAGTGTCTTAAAAGCCTTAAAGTAAAAAAATGACCCTTTTGACTGCCTTAAAATATTACTAGCTTTCTTCTGCAGGCATACTGGTTACTTCCTTTGGGGTCTGATTATTAAGCAATGCCTTAATATAAGTATTCCAGTGTTTCTTAAGTATAGAACTCAAAGGTCTTTTAGAGCTTTTAATTTTCCATAATGATTGGAAATTTAACTGTTAAGTTTTAAAACCTAATTGTAAATTAGTAAATACTCATTACTAGGATAACATGGGTACAAGGATGTGTCATATATACATGACTGTTAACATCAGTAAAATGTTTAAGGTTTTTTATTATTTTATATAAGCAGTTATCCAAGAAGCAGGACTTTATAACATGGGCTCCAAAGACCAACTTGCATATCTAACACTATGAATGAAAAATACAGTTATACTTCTAAAAACATTTACGTTTTAAGGGAATTTTTTTTTTTTTTTTTTTTTGGTGCTGGGGATCGAACTCAGTACCTTGTGCTTGCAAGGCAAGCACTGTAACCACTGAGCTAAATCCCCAGCCCCTTAAGGGAATTTTTGAGACAAAAGGCAAATAGTTTGTTTCAAGCCTATAAGCAAGTTCAAAGAAATGAATATGTAATATTAAAACATTAAGACTAGGGCTGAGGATTTAGCTCAGCGGTTAGAGTGCTTGCTTTGTGGTTAGAGTGCTTGCTTTGTAAGCACAAGGCCCTGAGTTCGATCCCCAGCACCAAAAAAAATAAATAAATAAAACATTAAGACTATTGCAATAATAACTATCCAAGTTTGTAATTTGTTTAATTATATTCACATTTTTACGTTCACTTTGCCTTTCAAAGCAGGAATATTTTACAAAACTGAAAGAGTACCTTTAATTGTCAAGCTGGTGCTTAAAGGTATGCAAAGTGTGATGCCTAACAAGTTTATTTCATTTCTAAAGAAGGGATTCTGAAGGGGGTGGGGAGGGTGGGAGACAGAGTTTCTCTTGGATTATTCATTAACTAATGTTTTGGCAAGTCTTCCAAGTTTTCACTGTAAATAATACACCTGCCTCTAGTTTAAAAAAAAAATGATAATACATCTAACAATGTGATTTTGCTATTTTCTGATTTGGAATGGGTGACTATACTAATTATTACATTTATTTCAGATAAAAGTTTTCACCAGTACTGTGCAATCATGACTTTTTCTCCTTTGCAACCTTGCAAAATGACCTACTGAATGTAGGTTGAGTATCCATTATCTGAAATGCTTGGGACCAGAAGGGTTTTCCAGATTGTGGACTATCTGCACATACATAATGAGATACCTTAGAGATGTTCCATATACACTTTATACACATAGACTAAAGATAATTTTATATAAAATTTTTAAGGTGCCTGCATTTTGATTGTGACCCGTTACATGAGGTCAGCTGTGGAATGTTCCATTCGTGGCTTCATGTTGGTGCTCAAAAAGTTTCCATTCCTGCAGCATTTCAGACATTGGAATTAAGGATGCTTAGCCTGTAAATCATTTCAGACATGAAGTGTAGGTGGGCACTATGTGAACTGTTTGTGGTCAATATATTATTGTAGAAATTGACAGGTATACCAAATAAATTCTATGCACATCAGATAATTGTCTTTTTATTTCTATTAAGAAATATGAATTATCTGGGGGTTTGGTGATTTAGCTCAGTGGTAGAGTGCTTGCCTAGCAAGTGCAAGGTCCTGAGCTCAATCCCCAGCACCACCAAAAAAAAAAAAAAAATATGAATTATGCCTTTTATGTAAGGCCCTTAAGGAATTAATCTTATAATTAAATAAGGTTAAATTAAATTTTGATAAGTTATACTGACCTTTCCAATACCTCTAATTACATAGTAGCAATAAAAGTATATGAGGTTGGGAGTTCTTTTCTATTAGAGTTCCATTACAGCACCAAGACAGTTGGATTTTAATCAAAATACAAATTATTACTGACAAAGTTTTAGTTTTGTTATTTTGTTTGTAGTAGTAGGGATGGAACCCAGGGCCTTATGTATCCAAGTGCTCTACAACTATACCTCAGCACCCCTTCCCTTTTTGCAACGTCTCACCAAGTTGTCCAGGCTGGCCTTAAACTTGCAATTCTCCTGGCGCTCCAAATAACTGGGATTACAGACATATGCTACTGTGCCTGGAAGTTAAAAGTTTTAAGAACAGTTTTATGAAAAACTGTTTTCAAACTTGCTTTTGAAAAGAATTATGTTAACAGAAACAGTGAACTAAGCAAGTAAAAAATATTCTTTCTCTGCCAATTTGCATAAGCCTTTGCTGAAAAGTTCTAAGATCTGATGTGTGGGGTAATGCAGAACGGTGAGAGCATGTTCCATCAGAATATACTCGGCAAACTTCAAACATTTGGCTGGTTTTACAGTTCTCTATTTAAAGATAAAATCAACAGTGGTAAAGAGAAAGGAAGTTGGCAAAGTGCACACTTCTCCATAAAGACAACTGGATTTAAATTTTTTGTTACTCCAAAAACATGACTTTACAAAATATTACCCTGGTACTGTAGTGCAGTGGTAGAGCATTTGCCTAGCATGCTCAAAGCCACAGCTTTGATCCCCAGTACTGCAAAATGTACGCGTGCGTGTGAGTGTGTGTGTGATCTTAATTTTTATAACATTAGTAAACAAAATACTGGTGCAGAAGACTTTTCCCTATAGCTTCTCAAGCTTTGCAATTACAGACATTTTAACAAATCCTCTAGTGATAAAGTGAAAAAAAAATGGCCGATTTTAATATTACTAGACTCTGGTAAGCAATTTCTCTTTCAGATCTTTTTTTTTCAGTCTTTCAGATCTTAACATTAAAAATGAAATAGAGCCAGGCATAGTGGCACACGCCTGTAATCCCAGCACTCAGGAGGCTGAGGCAAGAGAATCACTGCAAGTTCAGTGCCAGTCCAGGATACATAGTGAGTTCAAGCCCAGCCTGAACTGCATAGCAAGACCCTGTCTCAAAAAAATGAAACAGGAATAGAAGGGAGGTGAGAGGTATGTGGAGATAATCAGCTTCTTAAATTGATCACTTTTCTAACCTATGTTTCTTGGGGTAAAAAATATTGAGCAACTTAGTTTTGCTTTAGGTTAGAGTTTTAGCCAACTGTAAGGTATGACAAGGGACAGGATATAGATGTCAACACCAAGGTAACAGTAAAGCCCAGAACCTACTCCTTCTCACTAAAATCTTGGCTAGATAGGTGAAGCACTATGGGTCTATAAGAAAACCACACAATTCTCAGCCACTGTAATTAATAGTAGCCATTATGTAAGTACATAATTTAAGTACATATTAAACATTCTAGGTGATTTTGCAATTTCCATTCATCAAAGTAACCCTAAAGGAAGGTGGCATTATCTATATGAGAAATTTGAGATTTCAGGAAGTTCTAAGTCACCTACCTGCTACTCGTACCTTTAGTGATCTGAATGCTTCTGTCTTGCTCTAATACCTGTAACTCAAATTACCAGTTAGGTTTTTCACCAAAGATTTAGTGATGTTATGTTGTAGCCCCCAAATACAATCCCTCTCAACCCCCTGCTTTGTAACTAGCTCCTTATAAAACAGTTAAAACTAAAGCTCTGGGTCTTCCAAGTATTGTATTCAGCATTTTAAATATTTTAGAGTGATAAGGATATTTTGTTCTTGCTGTTTTGGGAATTTTTCAAAGACATTAATCTGCTTTATGGCAAAAAAAAAAAGAGGTCAGATTTCTTTATTACTTTCTTTTATCCCTTAGCATTTAGTTAAGTGTCCTGCTATCTTAAATGCTTCTTTCTTGATGCAGTGTGAGAGACTCCTAAAAGTACCTTTTTGTATTAGTCACTGAGTATAAAGTTCAGAAGACTATAAAGCAAACATTAGAAGAGTTTATTTCTTCTTTTTTAAATAAAGGTATATGGGATAATCGGATAGTTTATTGTCTTTGGTAGAGCCTTTAATACCGAATTATTTCAAGATCTGAGCATAATCAAGAACCATCCACCCTGGTCCTCCAGTTCTCTACCATTCTAGAAAGAGTTGATAAAAGATGTTTCCTTCATAGCTGAGTACTATCAAAACCTGCTCCATGTTTCTATATGTGGAAGTAATCTTCCTTTACCTTTAGTATCTAAATATCAAATATAGCTGGGCATGGTGGTACATGCCTGTAATCCTAGCAGTCAGAAGGCTGAGGCAGGAGGACTGCCACAAGTTCGAGAACAGCCTGGGATACATGGTGAGTTCAAGGCCAGCCTCAATTACAGAGCAAAAAATATACATATAATTAACAGTGATGGTATAATTACAGTCTTATCTTTCTTATGGGTAACAGATTCCCTCTACTCTCTAACAAAGATTGTACAACCCAGCAAGCATGTAAAATTGTTCATAACATAATGAAAAATAAAGGACTAAGACACTCCACTTTCTGTTTCATTCCAGTATTATAACAAATGAATTATCACATGGAACACAGTTTAAACTCGTGCTTTATCAAGGATTCGTAATGGCAATTTAAGCCTGTCCTAGATTCCCAGATCTATCTTGACCAGAAAACAGAAGCAGTCACTCTATGGAAACCCATTTTCCTCCCCCCTCTGAGGAGCATCTGGTAATCTGCCCCTGTGTGGCTCTGGGAATCAAGTAAGAAAATGTTTTGTGTAGTAAGCACTTAAAAAATTCTTGATAGGAAGCTAGAAAACTGATTTTACTAACAAACCAATGAAAATATTTTCAATTATTCTAAAATAAGACTTCCCGCAAGATAAATCTTGTTTGTTAAATTTAACTGAAACGGGTTTAAATAGTACTCTCAGAATAGAATATCAACATTAGAAACGACATCAGGGGTTATCGTGGTCTACTTTAACACGTGTGTTGCTATAACAGAATACAGGGTGCTAAGTGATTAATGATGAATAGATTTACTTTCCACAGCTCTGGAGACTGGGAAGTCCTAGATCAAGTGGCACACTTCTGGCAAGGGCCTGCTTCCTGCACCATTCCATTGCAACAGGTGGAAGAAGAGCATAGCTCATGCACTCCCAAGAGAAAAGGAAACCAAATTCATCCTTTTATCAGGACCCTGCTCCCTTGATAACAGTTTCAACACCTTTCAAAGGGGCCACCTCTCAACCCTGCTACAGCAGGGATTAAGTTTCCAACATAGGAATTTTAGGGGGGCACATCTGACCAAAGTAGAAACATTTCATCTGGCCTCCCATCCAATAGCTGGTTCCCCTACAGAACACTTCAAACAGCAGTTCAACACATTCTGGAAGGCAAAAACTCCACAATATAATTCAAGTACATTTCTGAACTGTATCAAAAATTCATACTCATATAATGCTGAGACATTCTTCCTTTTAATTTCCACTCATAAGTATATTTGTGTTCCCTGGAACTATTAAGTGATTAAATGAGTGATCTGTTTTTGCTAAGATAAATTTCATTCCATTCTACAAATTTAATATATTTGTATTGCTCTAGAAATACAAAGTATGAATGCTTTTGACAGTATAATAGACGATATTCCTACCTAATTTGCAACCGTATCAGCCTTAAGTTTTAGAGAAAATTATACATTATTAGTCCTTATTACTGAAACTATAAATGGTAAGGAGTTAACTCCTGAATACTATAGAGACTAAAGAATTTCAAATGCTTATCTCCTAGCTCTTTAGTAAAGCACATTCTTACCTCATTTTTCCATACACCACCAACCCTTCGGTTTTAAATACTATCTGTTTTGCTCAAGAATTGGCAAGTAGAAAGATGAGATTCCCACAGTGATTTATTGTTCATTATTCTTGTCATGAAGATAATTCACATACTTAAGTCACCATCATTTAAAAGACATTATCGGGTGTCAACACTTTAACTGACACTAGTCATAGTAACTAAGTCACTGAAATTCTTTCCTCTTACTTTTTTTTAAGTAACATTGATGAACTAATGGCAGCAGTTTCCCTTCTTTATGAAGCCTGTGAGTTTCAGTTGCACCTCCAATGAAAGTTCCATTGACAAATATTCTTGGAACCTGTTGGATAAACACAAGATAAATTAGGCCTATCCTTAATATCTGAAGTAGAAAACCATTTCAAATGATAGACTTTCACACTCTTGAGTACTATTTTTAGACCAATTTTGGAGGAAAATGAGGAGGAGGAACTTGCTCAAGGTACAGTAATAGTAAATGGCACAGCTGAGATTCAAATCCAAGACAATTAGCGCTATGGTATGTACTATAAAAGATAAAGCACTTTGACTCAAGTTATTAATAACGTTTAAGTGATTCTTACCTATGATTACTAAAGAGGAAGAGTGCACTATAAACTATAGATATATAAACAAATGGCAACAGTATATTTTTCTGGTTATGTGTATTATAGAAAAATCTACAAACTGCAAGACTAAAACATGGGAACAGGGGTTGGGGATTTAGCTCAAGTGGTAGAGCACTTGCCTAGCAAGCTCAAGACCGTGAGTTCAATCCCCAACAGTGCCCCCCCACCAAAAAAACATGGAACACTACCAAAGCACTCAATTTCATAAAACACTACTGGACATAAAAGATCAGATAAATGCCAACACAATTACCATATAGTAGGGAACCTCAATACCCCACTGTCAAAAACAGATCAACTAAACAAAAAATAGAGTTGAATCAAACCTTCAAACAAATGGACTCAGAGTGTTCCACCCAACAACAGAATAAACATTCTCAGTAGCAGATGGAACTTTCTCCAAAAGAGATCACATGCTAGCCCATAAAGCATACTTAAGTAAATGGAGAAGAACCAAAATTATCCCGTGCATATTATCAGAATGTAATGCCATGAAACTAGGAATTGATGGCAAAAGGAACCACAGAATTAGACAAATGCATGGAAACTAACTACCACACTTCTGAGTAATCAATGGGTCGCAGAAGAAATCAAGGAAAAAATTAGTTCCTAAAATCAAACGATAATGCCAGTACAACAGACTGGAACCTACGGGACACAATGAAAGCAGTCCTAAGAAGGAAGTTTATGGTTGTGAATGCCCACATCAGAAAGGCAAAGTGAACCCAAATAAATAGCCCAATGATGCATCTCAAGGTCCTAGGAAAACAAGAACAAAACCAAAGTTGGTACAAGGAAGGAAATTATAAAAATCAGCAGAAATTAATGAAATTAAGACCAAAAAGAAAAAGAGCTCCTTCTTTGAAAGAATAAATAAAACAGTTAGCCACTCTTACCAAAAAAAAAAGGTAAAGACCCAAATAAAAGCAATCAGAAATGAAAAGAGTAAAATCACAATAGACATTGCCAATATCCAGAAGGTTATTAGCAACTACTTCAAAAACCTGAACTCAAACTGGAAAATTCAGAAGAAATTAATAGATTCCTGGTTACGTATGAATTACCAAAACTGAACCAAGAAGATACAAAAAAACATGAATAATCCAATAACAGGCAATGAAATTGAAGCAGTAATAAACCTACCAACTAAGGAAAGCCCAGATCTGGACGGATTCACTGCTGAATTCAACACTGAATTCAATCATTGCTGAAGTACAACATAATGAACTCACCAAGAAAGACGTTAGGAAAACAATGCCATTTACAGTAACATCAGGAAAATTAAATACTTAAGAATTAATTAAAAGCCTCTACAAAAATGACAGCACTCGGAAAAAAAGATCAAAGAGGACATCAGAAAATGGAAAGATATCCCCCAGTCCTGGATAAGCAGGGTAAATATAGTCAAAATGGCCATACTTTCAAAACTGATAAACATTTAATTCAGTCCTAATCAGAATACCAACAGCATTCCTACAGAAGTGGAAAAAACAATCCTAAAACTCATATGGAACCGGAAGAGACTCGGAATAGCAAAAACAATCCTGGGCAACAAGAACAAAGGAGGAGGAAAAGAAGGAAAAAAAAGAACAAAGAAGGAGGCGTCACAATCCCAGATTTCAATGTATATTACAAAGCTACACTGATAATAACAGCATGGTACTGGTATGAAAACAGACGTGGATCAATAGAACAAAACAGGATGCAGAAACAATTCCAGGCACAATCAACTATCTAATCTTTGACAAGGGGGTCATAAACATGTGCTAGAGGAGAGATAGCTTCTTTAATAAATGGCACTGAGAAAACTGGCTATCCACAGGCAAGTACTAAACTAAAATCAAAATAGACCAAAGATCTAAATGTTAAAACAATCTGCTAGAAGATAGATAAAACTCATGAAGATACAGGTGTAGGCATGGACTTTCTAAACAGAACTTCAATTGCGCAAATAACATCAAGAATCAAATGTGGGTCAGTGGAACAAATTAAATATCCTATCAAATTAAAAGGCTACACAGCAAAGGAAACCACCAACAGTGAACAGACAACCTACAGAATGGGAAAAGTTTTTGCCAGCTATTCCTCAAGACAGAGAACTAATACCTAAAATAAATGAAGCACTCAAAAAAATCAGATCTCCTCAAAATAAAAGCCCTGACCAAAAAAAATGCGTAATTGAATAGACAGTTCTCAGAAGTACGAATGGCCATTAAATATATGAAAAAATGTTCAATATCTCTGGTAATTAGAGAAACGCAAATTAAAAACAATACTGAGATCCAACTTTACTCCAAAAAGAGTGGCTATCATCAAGAAACCAAATAACAACAAATGCTGGCAACGCTGTGGAGGGAAAAGGAATCCTATATTGGTGGGAATGTAAACTAGTACAACCACGATGGAAATCAGTATGGAGATTCCTCAAAAAGCTAAAACTAAAAATTTCATTTGATCTAGCTATTCCCCATCTAGTTACCTTTCCAAAAGAGTTTAAAGACATCATATTACAGTGATACATGAATATCCATGTTTATAGCAGCACGATTCATAATAGCTAAATCTTTAAAGTAGCCTATATATCCATCAGTGGATGAACAGATACAGAAAATGTGACATTTATACACAATGGAGTACTACTCTGCCATGATGAAAGACAAAAGAGTCAGCTGTAGGAAAATGGATGCACTTGAGACCACATTAATTGAAATAAATCAGATATACAAATGTAAATATCACATGATTTCTCTGATATGAGGAACCCAAAATATAAAGAGCAAAATAAAAGATGGATGTAGTCTACTGCAAATGGGAGGATAACCCACAAAGAGATGGAGGGGAAAGAGATGAAAAAAGAATTAAGATGTGTTGTGTACATGTACCAACTTCCCATGAGTAATGTAATCATTAATATACTGCAGACAGGTACTAATAAAAGAATAAAAATTGAAAAGAAAACATGGAGCACTAAAGCACTCTATTATCACGGTTAATGGAAACTGGTCCTTGTTGTGTACAAGTAAAGGAAAGAATCATACTCTTATATTGCATAGAGCTTCAAAAGGACTTAAAAGATCCATAGACAAGTGGTCATCACAACAGCATTACCCTACTCATCCCAGTCAAAATACACACACATACACACACGCACATGCACGTGCATGTGATAAGAACTAAAAAAAATGAATTAATTCTCCTGATTCCTATTCTGAGAATCCGGTTTCCAGATCTGCCATTTCTTTACCAATATAGATCTTCAGAAAATGTCTGGCTTACTTTTCCTAACACAGAGGCCTAGCCCAGTGATGGCAAACCTTTTAGGGACTGAGTGCCCAAACTGCAACCCCAAACCCACCTATTTATCAGCGTGCCAACACTGCCCCTGTGTGCACTGCCACCCAGTGCTCGGCTGCAGGGGTGATGCTGGGGTGACTGGGCTCACGTGTCAGCAGAGCAGGCTCTGCATGCCCAATGCAGTGTGCCACAGGTTTGCCACTGCTGGTCTAGAGGCCAGGTGATCCAAGTCACACCTATTACAGCAGAAAGGACAGCACAGCTGAGGACATACTCACAGTTCTTTCACCAGTCATTTTGTAAAGAGCATCCTGAAACTGGTTTCCATATTCAAGCAGATCCAATTCCACCACTTTATAATTAACATTCATGTCGTGGAAAATCTTTTTTGCCATTTTACAGTAAGAACAGGATGTTTTTGAGAAAATCACCACACAGTTATCAGAAATTGTTTCCTGAGATAAAACAAAAACTCATTTAAATTCTGGATGTCATGTTTTAGAAAGAAAATATGATACTGTGGAAAGGCTATAGATTTTGGAGTCTCATAACTTAAAGCTCAAAGTTTTATAAATTTCTATGATCTATTGTAATATGTGCAGATTGGGGCTATTATTCATTTCTAATTAACATTAGGAACAATGTTAATTAGAAATGAATAGTGCCTGGCATAGAGTAGTAATAAAAAATAATAATACAGCCAATTCATATACGGCAAATACTTCTGTGTGCCAACACTTTTCTGTCCTTTAAACCTTACCACACTCCTGAGAAAAGTCCTATTATCATCTCTACTTTGCAGATGAGTAAGCGAGGCATCGAGGCAGATAAATAATTTACCCAGAGTTCTTTTCCAATAAGTGAGAGAGGCAAGATACAAGCCTATGCAAATCTAGCTCCACAGTCCACACATTTAATCTCTGACATACTACTTCTCAAAACAGTCTGTATGTATTCAAAAAGATTTGACTGCTTACCCGTAATGGTGAGGAATGATGTATAATCTCTCCTTAAAAGGTAAGGCTTTCACTAATCCAAGTACAGACATCGGTTAGTCCTCCACTTCTATTCAGCCCTATCTACCCTTATATTGGCAAAGCTGTCCGTACAGTAACTATAAGGTATTCTTATATCGTTGGTCACGGAAAAGTTACTTCCAGAAATGCCAACCCAATGGGTTTGAAGCAGAGCTTGAAACTGTACTTTTTAAAAATTCTTCCAAGATGGTTATTTGTATCAGCCTAGTTTGGAAACCACTCTCCAATGACCATTGGTATGTACATCATACTAGTATGTACACGGCCTATGAAGTTCATGTTTTTTTCTTTGTTTCTAAATATACAGGTGTTTGAGTAATGAAAAGATTTTGAACAGACAAGTCTAGCACCCAGATAGAGTCTGAATGGATAAGTCTAGCACCCAGACATCTGTCTAGGTTGTTCTTATGTGGTGTGCGTCATAGCAGCACCTTCAAGATGAAAGCCTAAAACAGAAAACCCAGTACCCGGACAAAGTGCCTCAGAAATTATACCTACCTTTGGGTATCAGAAGAGTCCTGAGTTACAGCCTACCTATCTACAAGGTGATCAATTTTTATGCTTTCTCTTCTACTTACTCATATTTGGTATAAAAGTCTATCTGAACTTATTTTATAGATGAGAAAACTGAGGTTGTGAGGTTCACAGTATTTGGATTTCACCCAACCCCTCACAACAGCAAAGCTAATGCTCCTCTACGATGCTTCCACACTGTGACCATCATTTACTTTAGCAAGAAATGAGCATGCTGGTGCTGACCTGGGGTGAAACATGAATACAGACGTGCCAAAACAAATTGAGACTCAAGATGACAGGGTCAGGGTTTCCTGAATCCTCATACCACCTTTTCTCAAGCTCATTCTGCTAAATATTTCATAATGTTGTATTTTTATTTTGAAAGAGATAATTTCCCCACAATGTTTCCAGCACTACTGTTAAATTAAAGAGCTATGAGTTTAGCCTACTCAAATGTAGATCATGTGTGTGTATGTGTGCGCACGCGCGTGCGTGCGTGTGGCACAACAGATCAAACCCAGGGTCTTGCATATGTTAGACACATGATATACCACTGCAGTACACCCACAGTCCAAGGCAAAAATTTTTTATATGTGGTAGAAGGTGGTAAGGAAAAGAAAGAAAAAACAGGTATGTCTGAGAGGCTGCAAGAAAAGAAAAATATATGTACAAATTTTCTGAGGCAGAATTAACTAAGACTGGGGCTTGGTGTGGTGGTACACACGTGTAATCCCACCACTTAAGAGGCTGAGGCAGGAGGATCACTCGAGTTCAAGGCCAGCCTGAGCTACATAGTGAGTTCAAGGCCAGCCTGAACTGCAGAGTGACACCCTGTCTCAAAAAAACATAAAAGAATTTACTAAGATTGGCAGTAAAAGAGAGGAAATGAGAACACAGCAATACTACATATAGTATCCCTTAGTATTCCTGGGGGATCATTTATGGAGTAATTACTACATCCTATGTTTTGTGTTAGGGTAGGAAGCTGGAAAACAAATGCCCAGGCCGAAATCAGATAGCGTCCCTGGCTACACATAGCACGGCTGGTATCTGCAGTATACCTGACGTGGGTATGTTGACAAACAGCAGTCAACTTCCTAGATGCAATATGCAGTACAGTCCCTCGAGAATAAATCTCATAAATTTTGACTACTGCCGGGCATGGTGGCACATGCCTGTAATCCCAGCACCTGAGCGGCTGAGGCAGGAGTGCAATGAGTTCAAGGCCAGCCTGAACTACATAGCGAGACCTTGTCTCAAACAGAACAAAACTTTTTTGACAACCAAAATGATATAGGACTGTAATGTGGATTATTTGAGAGCAGAATTTAAATATTAATTTAGCAGTTCATTGATAAACTATATCAAGTTTAGGCAATGAGGAAGCATATTAAGTATGCAAAATAATTCTTTTTCTGCAGAGGAAAAAAAAAAAGTTGTCCTAAGTCTCCTATATTACTCACTTGGATCTGGTTCACAGGTGTAGTTGCTGACTTCTCCAAAGATGATGTGCTATTACCCATCCTAAAAGGAATTGAAAAGGATGGGGCATTAACTAATAATCTGAGTTCCACTTGAAGAAAACTTTTAAATATATCTGAGCATACAATATAGAAGAAAAATTATACTTAACAGTATAAAATATCAGTTCACAAAGTATTTGTTTACTAAAACCAAAAGCACCCTATGCTTATTTAACTAGTTTCCTAATTTTTTTACTTATTAAATGAAATCACATTCATTGTGCTTAAAGTTTGGTACCCTCTTACTGATAAATTCTTAAGCATCAAATTGCAAATATTCTGTCCTACTGATGGCACGACCATGGGTTTAAAAATATGGCTTTCATTTCCTTCTTAGAACACACAAAAACTCCATGAACACTCTGCGAAGCAGGGAACCTAGAAAGATTTAAAGATTTTTTGAACTGGCATGGTAGCACATGCCCATAATCCAGCCTACTCAGAAGGCTAAGGCAGGAGGACTGCAAACTTGAGGCCCACCAGTGAAATTTAGTAAGACCCTGCCTCAAAATAAAATTTAAAAAGGATTGGGGATGTAGCTCAGAGCTTGAGGGCTTGCCTGGCCTTGGGGTTCAATTCCTGTGCCATGAAGGAAAAAATTTTTTTTAAAAAGCATTTAAATTAAAGTATCTCAACCACAATGAATCTATAGCTCCCAAATTTTCCAATCAACAAAATGGGAATGGGCTGGGGATTTCGCTCAGTGATCAGAGTGCTTGCCTTACAAGCACAAGGACCTGAGTTCGATCCCCGGCACCACAAAAAAAAAAAAAATCTTCATCCAACAAAATGGGAACAACAGGCACAGCAGTGTGTGTGTGTGGGGGGGAATGGGAACAATAATCACTTCCACCTCAAAGGGTTTTGTAAGAACTAAAGGAATTGATATATACAGAAAGCAGAACTGGGTCTTGCACATAGTAACTATTCATTTACATCTGATATTACTACTATTCATCTCTCATTTTAAGGACTCTCATTATCTCAGTAATTTATTATCTAAAATCTAGCTGTTGGAAGCTTGTAGAAGGAGGCATTCATTAAGCAGGAAAATATTCACTAAAACCTGACCAGTTTAATGCCAGCAAATCTCTCCACTTATTCCTAGAACATTTCTTTCCCACACCTATTAATCCTCCTTGGTCAGCCAGACTTTACTGCACTGTAGAAGCAAACAAAACTTCATGATGCAAACTAACTGCAGAGTGAAATTACTAATCTCTCAAGTGCTCCAAAATTACTCAAATATCTAAGTACCAACAAACTACGGTAAAGAATTGAAAGTTTAAACATTTTTTGAAATATTCTCATAATTACATTTAAAAATTTCAATTTTGATAGAAAAATTCTCTCTCCAAGTCCTTTGTCCTTTAAGTGCATTTAATGTTGTTACATATGAAAGTAAACTATGTTTATGTTTAGTTTCATTTTACAGGTCTCAATCAAATTTTTTTTATTATAGAACATAAAACTTTAGTTCTTCCTCCCACCAGTCCCCAGACTGGGGGATCGAACCCAGGGGCTCTTTTTTTTTATGTTTTATTTGAGATAGGGTTTGATAAATTGTCCAGGTGGGACTCAAACTTTTGATCCTCTTGCCTCAGCCTACCTAAAGGCTGGGATTACAGGCAGGTGCCACCATACCCAACTGTTACAAGCAATTTCACTTTAATAAACGGGGTTTTCGGGGGGGGGGTTGATTTGTTTTGTTTTGTTGTTTGGTGTTTCGAGAAAGCGTCTCTCTGTAGTTCAGACTGGCCTTGAACTATGTAGCCGAGGCTGGCTTTCAACTCACAGCAATCTTCCTGCTTCAGCCTCCCAAGTGCTGGGATTACAGGTGTGTACCACCACGCCTGGCTAATAAGCGTCTTTTTCCAGTATATTATCCTTGGACGGTGAAACTCTGCTCACTGTACACTTAGAATAAGGAAGCTATAACAAACGTCACCTTCGGGTATAACAAAGATGAGTCAGAGCCTCGTAACAAAGATGAGTCCAGAAGTATTACAACAAATCCTATCTACCCAATGTTTGCCATCGATAATTCCTTGTCTTCCCAACAGATTAGCAAAAATACCATTAAAACAAAGGGCCTGTGTGCTTATCTCAGAAAGAGGCTAGGAGTAGGGAACTCGGGAAAGTTCTGTCACCTTGACAGGAGGAGACAGTTTGGAAAGCCGGCTGAGCTGACGAAGCTAAACGAGAAAAGAAAGGGATAAACAGCCTGGAGTCAAGAAGAACCTCTGGATGGCACAATCGACAGTTTGTTAGGTTTATCAATTAGGAAAACAAGTCCTTAGGGTACCAAGGACTTAACTGTCGTCTTCAAATTATCCACGACAGGATTTACTGTCGAAGAAGTTGTTCAGCAGAACTTTCCTAAAACAATTTTTGTTGGATAGTGAGAGATCTAGGAGGTGCATTCTGAAAAATTACCCACTTCCCTTCCAAACTCACTTAATTTCTGAAAAGCACCCTTTCCCCTTTTTCCTTCACTTTCTAGTTGAGATTGGTAAAAGCTATCCCCTGTTAAAGAGAGGGTATCCAAAGAAGAAGGGCACGATAAACATTTCGCTTCAACACCGAAGGTCTAACTAGTCATGCTATGAGGGAAATAACCGGTAACTAACTGGGAAGTATCAAAGTGCTATGTACCCCAGAGAGAGACAGAAAAACACTACCACTACGGCGTTTCAAGAACCCGTCAAAGAGTTAACAGCACGCGATCGGATCTTTCAGGAGGGTCTCTAGCTCCGGCTGGAGTTAATCAAAGAGGTCCTACGTCACGCAGCAAGATCCTCCAAGGCCGGGGGTGGGTGCGCCGGCTGGTTCTGAGACGCCTGGTGGCAGGACCCGAGAAGCGCGTCGCGGGTCGCCTGCTGCTGGGTGTTCCCAGCAGGGAAGCGCCAGGAAAGCCCTGCCCTCCGCCTGGCCAGGGACTACACGAATGTCACCATCCGGTCCTCAAAGTCTTGGCCATTTACTAGGATCTGTCGCCTTCACCTCCTGCGGTAGGGACGTCAGATTTAATGACTAAAACTAAATGACGACTGATTAAATTAGAATTTCCGACAAACGGTGAAGACCCTCGGCTTTACGCACGCCCACCCTCGTGCACTCATTTGCTGTTTATCTGCAACCCCAACACGTCACGGCGTCTAGTATTTTCCCTAACGTCCCACAGCAGGGTGGCCCAAGCGACCCAAACCAGCCCTAGAAGACAGGATGCCCAGGTTCGCCCCGCCGCCGGGCGCCACGCTCCCCTTCGCTGGCCGGCCCCGCGCCCCGCGGCCCCGCAGCCCCCACCCCCACCCCGTGCCCTCCGACTCGCCCGAGGCCTTAGCGCCACGTACCCAGAGGCCGCCGTTCCCGCAGCTCCCGCCGCCCCGCGGAGCTGCCCCGCCGAGCCGCCCCGGCTCCAGATCAGCTGCGACCCTACAGACGCCGCGCGTCGCCAGGACATGGTTAGACCGCCCCGCCGCCGCGGGGAGGCGCGCCCCGGAGCGCGGAGCTGCAGACCCCGCCCCTTGCGGGAGGCCCCCGCCCCCGTCTGGCCCTCCCCGCCCCGCAGGGCTGCCCGCGCCGCCGCCGGTCTCTCGGGCACAGCCGCGCGAGTCCTCCCTGCGCCCCGCACAGCGGGTCTGCGTGAGGGCCTGGGGGCGGGGCTTGGGCAGGGGGCGGGGCCTGCGTGCGTAGGCCCAGAGACCCCGCCCACGGGGACGACACCGCCCTCGCCCCTGCCGAGCGGCTGCTCACCTGTGGACTTCCGGGCTCGCTAGGCCGGGGCACTGGTTTTAGGGTTTGGGAAGCTCGTAAAAGGTCACGGGCGCGTGGAGACATTGCAGGAGGATTGTGGCCAACATTCTGG
The DNA here is from genome assembly GCA_004026905.1 of Hystrix cristata. Taxonomy (NCBI): domain Eukaryota; kingdom Metazoa; phylum Chordata; class Mammalia; order Rodentia; family Hystricidae; genus Hystrix; species Hystrix cristata. Next base: position 192,769 of record PVJO010000070.1, on the reverse strand, counting down.
CGAGACGGAAAACAAAAATAATGACTGTCCGAAAAAGAATCAAAGTGCTGGATGTTTACAGGAGGATGGTAGCGCAGTCACAGCTTCCTGGGAAAGGTTTCTGTGGCATGACGCCTGAGGTTAGGTCATTGACACATCAGGGAACCGTCGGATTTTACACTCACAAGTAAAAGAAAAGTAATCCGATGTGGAACGCTCCTTGCAAAGAAAGACTGAGACTGTCTCAGGATAAAAATGAAATCAGAGAACAAATGAAAATAAAACAGCCCCAAGATGTTCTACCATACCTTTGAAAATGGGCCAGAGCTGCTAATGACGAGATGGCCCAAACCATTTAATGACGGTAATAATAGCCCTTTGTGCGTCTCTGTAGAATGTCAGGGGGGTCAACCTCTATTTTTATTTACTGAGGTCACTGACACCTATTTAATGTTAAAGTCAAAGGTCACAAATGTTATCTCTGAAATTCTAAACAATTTTTAGAACCATCTAGACTTTCGAATGCAGAACCATTACACTGAGCTACACCCCCTGCGCCTTTCTGTCTCTCTCTCTCTCTCCTCCCTGTCTCTTTCTGTGTCTGTCTCTCTCTCTCTGTCTCCCTCTCTGTCTCCATCTCTCCTCCTTCTCTGTCTCTCTCTCTGTCTCTCGACAGAGTCTCGCGAAATCTCTGAGTTGTCCAAGTTGGGCTGGAGCTGTGAGCCTCTTGCCTCAACTTTCTGAGAGTCCTGGGATTACATGTGATCTCCGCCATGCCTGCCTCAGATGTTTTTTGAATTTTCGGGTTGAACTAAATTTAAGATACGTGTTACTTAATTAAGGTGCAAAAGTAAAACTTTCTGCTTTCTGACCTCTCTTTTCGTACTTTCAAAGGCTGTATTTCACTGCTTTATGAAAGGATGAAAGTTCGTTCCAAAACAAACACTTCAAAGGGTGTGAAGTCATTTTTCATATACCCTAATTTAACTTTAAAAATTAACTTATGCTAGCTATAATGTTGTGGGTTTTTTTTAATCAAAAGACAGCTATTTAAGAAATTTACTGTGTTAACTTATGTTTTCAAGTAGAATTTTACCTTATTATCTCATATTGTTTTATGAAATAAAGACCATTGTGCACTGAAAAAAATCGTATTACAACTTAATACTCTGTAGATGAATGATACTAAGCACAGAATTCACTGGACATGTTTTTCTTTGAACAAGAATTCCAGAATGCAAATACTGTTATGCCTGTTTTAAGTATAATATATTGATAAATAATTTCTTTATATCTAATGTACAGCAGTGTGAATGCACTAGATAATACTATATTATGTACTTGAAATTCGCTGTCTATAGAGCTTAAGTGTTCCCACCAAAAATGGAACAAAAGCAACTATGAGGAGGAAAGGGTATGTTAATTAGTTTGGTTACAGTGAGTATAATACAGTGTATTTTAAAACATCTAGTTGTACACCTTAAATATATATATTTTGTGAGTTATACTTCAATAAAGGTGAAGACTTTAAAAAAAGCAATATGCTGGCTTTTCACTTACATGTACAATGTGAACATAATAAAGGATAGCTAGCATCAGTAGATCAAGAATGTGATGGTAAATACAGCCTATAATTTTTGTGTTTAATACATTTTGTTGTAATTATTTACACATTTAATTGTACAAATTAATGGGTTTCATCATGACATTTCTGTGCATGCATATACGGTGTTTTGATCATGTGTCTTCTCTCAAGTTCTATAATTTTTTTCATGCCTCAGCATGGTAAAGAGATAAAATGATAAGAGAAAAATTCTGAGATGTTCTAAATTTAAGGGCCAGAGAATAGAGGGAAGGAAAGATAAAAAACGTTAATCAGTTAACAACCACAAGTCAATCCAACAAAAAAAAATATCCCACAGGGGCTGGGCATAGTGGTACACCCCTGTAATTCCAACACTCTGGAGGCTGAAGCAGAAGGATCACCAAATTTAAGGACAGCCTGGACTACATAGCAAGATCTTGTCTCGAAAAAAAAAAAAAAATTGGGGGTGTGCTGGGGATCAAACTCAGGGCCTTGAGCTTGCTAGGCAAGCTTTCTACCACTTGAGCTAGATCCTCAACCCCATAAAAAAAATTTTTTTTAAAGAAACAAAAAGGTATCCAACGTTCTAGAATACCGTATATGTTTTGTTGAAACCTTTGCTGAGGTGACCAGAACACCAGCCACCATCACATTCTGCTTACAACAAGTACTTCTTATGAACTGTCTTCCTCTCCCCAAACTTTCCTGGCTTCCCGTTATTCACCCCTGTTTTCTATAGCCAGCCTAAGTTTGATGTGAATTATTCATGCTTTCCTTCCCCAAGTTATCATTATAAAAATGATAAGTCTGGCTTATAAGTCTGGAGAATGTATTTGCAACTATCATCTAACTCTGCTGCTTGTAGCTGTGGAAACTTGCCAAGCTGTAACGGCCCATATAACCCTTTTTATTTTGGAGAGCCCTATGTCTCAAGAGTTTTGGTTTAATAGTATCAACTAAGAGAATTGAGATATCTTTAAAATTTCTTTCAAACTTATTTTCGGTAGTTTAAATTGTTACAAATTTTGTTTGACACCATGAGTAGTTCTGTCCCCCATCTAGAGTTGAAAGGCTCTAAGATCCGTAAATTATGAGATGTAAGTAATTTAAAAGGTCCTTAGGAGTGGTCCATTACAGCAGATCTAATCTATGAACCTTACACATCTGAGAAACCTCACAGGATTTTTCCTCCCGAGAAACTTATTTTTTAAAAAGAGGATCATGATTGTGAGCCCTCGAGGGTCGTCGGCTGTTTTACTAGTTTCTTAGGGCTCCTTTAACAAATTACTATAAACACATATGTATTCTTTTGCATTTCTGTAGGCCGGATGTCTGAAAGGTACTGAAAGAGAGAGTCCATTTCCTTCCTCATCCACAGTCTGATGGCTCCAGGTGTTCAGGGCTTCTTTCTGACAATCTCTCTTGAGTTTCTGTCTCCATCTTCACATCAACTTCCCTGTATGTTTCTTTTTTTTGGTGTGGGAGGTTGCTGAGGATCGAACTCAGGGCCTGTGCTTGCTAGGCAAGCACTCTAAAACTGAGCTAAATCCACAACTCCTTTTGTTCATTTGTTTGGTTTATTTGGTTTTTTTGTGACAGGGTCTCACTGTGTAGCTGAGACTGAAGTTGAACTCACTGCGTAGCCTACGCTGGCCTTGAACTCGCAACGATCCTCCTGCCTCAGCTCCCCATATGCTGGTATTCCAGGTGGGCACCACCACACCTGGCCCCTGTATGTTTCTGATAAAGACTCTTGTGATTACATTTAGGGCCCACCTGGATATTCCAGGATGATTTCAAGTCAAAATCCTTAACTAGATTATGTCTGCAAAGACTCATTTTCTGAATAACCTTACATGCATAGCTTCCAGATATTAGATGGGATATGTGGAAGATAGGAGGAGCATGTGTTCAAAGTACCACAGCCACAGAACCCAAAATGCTCTAGAAAAAGTCCGATATTCGTTGAAGTCTTGCGTATTCTGTTAAAATTTTGCATTATACTCATATTCTCTTGTTGTACTGTGTTATTTCATTATCTACCACCTCAGTCCCTGCCCTCTACGCAGGATACAAAGAAGGTTGTTGGTCCACAGAGATAACATTTTATCTGTTCTCCAATTTTTTGAACATGATGTAAAGTTCATGGTTCAAAAATAATGCCTTATTACTTTTACTTTGGCATTACTGTTAAATACGCTAATTTAAAAATATAAAAACAAATTTCTGTGTGCCCTTTGTATCATTGCCCTAGACTGGACAATGTCCCACCCTTCTGTTTTCCCCCCAAACACACTGCAGTTGTAATTTAAATCACACTAGTTGAATTTCATGGTAAGCTTTTTCACATTATAGAGTTTCTCATTCTATGAGCCCAAAAAATACAGTACAGATTATTTCAGAGGAAACTTGAGATGGATTACATATTTTGGCAAAACACTTCCAATTCTCTGACAGCAGCTGAGTGTCCTACGATTCGATTCAGTTATGACATTGCCTGGAGTTCACACAGACCCCGTAGGCAGACGGCTCAATCTAATAAGACTCCCCTGCCCATCAGACACACCAGCCACAAATGGGGTTCCTAGGCTCTCTGCACTTCTGCCTGGCTGACTACAAATTCAGATACTACCATGATTCCCTCTCAGTTTCGGATATTCTGTAGACTGACTCACTAAATTTATGAAAGTGCTGTAGTTACCACTAAAGTTTTGTTATAAAGGATACAAGTCAGGACAGAAAAATGGAAGAGTTTATGCACAGAGAAAGGGGTGGTGGGTGTGGGTGCTGAGTACAGAGCTTTCAGGCTCCCTCTGTTTTTAAGCACACTCTCTTCCCAGAAAATCATCATGTTTACCAATCTGTAAGCTCTTTGTAAACTTGTCACTCAACAATATTCACAAAAATTTCATTCCATAGGTACAATTGATTATATCATTGGCCACTGGTGATTGAATTCAATATCCAGCCCCCCCACCACACACACACACATTGGAGGCTTGGAGGCTTGAAAGGTCCAACACACTTAGCATGGCCAATTATAATTATAACAGTAAATACAATAGCAGAAATAAGTTAGTAATGACATGGAAGCAACATTATTGGGACAATTGTACAGGTATTGCTGAGAAGTTTCCAGTGTGCATTTTATTGCCTATGGATATAATCTGGGCAAGACTGTAAAGGTAGAATATGGACAGAAGCTAAGGCCTCAAGGCCCCTTTGAATACCACCAAATATTTTTAAAGCAAATTCCTCAGGGAATAAGTAGCAGCTTTTTCTAGGTTGTCATTTGCTTAGTCTCTAAATGGGCTGAGGCTTTTTCTTGCGGTGGAGCTAAAAGTTTATAATCTCATCTCCCACAAATTTTAGGAAATGTAGAGAACTAATGAAGTCCTAAAAATAAAATTATCAAAGCTCTCAGAAAATTTGTCTTTCAAAGGCTTTCATATTGCCATTATCATTCAAGATAATGGCAATATGATCTGCCCATTTTTGGACCCACAGATTATTTATCATGTAAAAGCCTCCCCATATCCATGTATTTGAAAAATTTACTTCAGATCCTAAATTCCATCCATTATGGACCTTAAGAGATTCATATCATCTCCAGAATTATCAGATTCAAGCAGCATTTTCAAAATACATACACTAACAAACCTTGAATGATCTAAAACCTATGGATTTGGTCATTTGGAAAGGCATCAAAGTAAGACTACTCTTTGCAATTGATAGAAAGGACCTTCTCGGTTCATACTGCTTACAATTGAAGTAGTAAAACTCCAAGGTAATGGTCATGGATCTATGATTTTCAATTAAAAGTAACGTGAAACTTTCTGATTGCTGGACATCTATGAGGAAACTTTAAATTAAGTATTGTTGGGAATTCTTTAGGTGCTCATGACTGGAATAGTCTTATTTATTTGCCCAAGACAAATAAGTAAGACTTTTTTTTCTAATTAATTTTCTAAGTTTTAGTTCTCCAGCTAATATTGCCTATTATTGTATTTTTACACCTTTTACTGAATCAACATTGGTGGGGTAATTTTAAGAACATTTACATAAAAACAAAAATCTACAAATTCCAGTTGTTCGTAAGTGTTACATTACTAATAACATTTCTTACTACTTGGTGTTTAGGAATCATTAACCTCAAAACAACATAATTTATTCAAAAAGAGAGATTGCTTGGACATTACTTGTGTTTAAAATAAGATTAAGTATCATACGGAGGGACTATAGTTAACTTTCTTAATTCATGATCAAATTTTAACTTCCTTAAACTCATCCACCCATTTATTGACTCAGTATTGACTAGCAGTCTATTATGTGCCAAATAATATGCAAGACATAGGGATCTGACACCAGGGGTCTACAGTCCTTTGGTTTTGTAGGACGGTGCAAACAAGTAAACCAGTAAGTGAAGCCAAGAAATATAGTGTTCTGGTAATGGTTATGAATACAGAGTGTGTGGGTTAAACAATAGTAGTCAGTTTTTTATAGCACGCATATTTGGGGTGAGGTTCAGGAAAATATTAAAGGGTGAGGACATTCGTGGGACGGTCAAATTTCTCAAATAGTTGCCAAATGGCAATACATGGTGTAGGAAATGACCATATACCTCTCTATCTGTAGCACTCTTTGCCACACAAAACTCGATTTTCCCCGAAATTATTTGGTTATGTCAACCACAAAGTTGCCATTTCTCTCTCTGATATAACAAGAGGAATTTAAAATATATGGGACTCACGGGGTGTTTGGTTGAGGTACACAGGCCATGGTACATTTGATTCGTTTCAACGTTTTCACGCCGCAAGAACGCCATTGAGTCTTCTGAGTGCCATTAAAAATATGAGGTAGTTCGAAAGCGTTCTAATCTGTACATTTTGGGGTTTCTGTCAAAGCAGCCTTCCTAACTACGACTAGCAACCCTTTGGGATTAGCTGGAGAATCCAGGAAGGAAAAAGTTACCCTCCAAGAAAAGGAGCGAGACGACTCCATACTTATATTGTTGACTTGCTAGACGCTTTCGCTTTATTCCCTTACTTCATCCCATTTTCTCCATTCAACTGATGCTTTGAGAAGGTACGAAACGAGATCCAGGTACACAGCCCCTAAAAACAGCGGCGCCAAAATCGTCCCACGGACTTGGTCTTTTCCACTCCACAAATCCACCTAAAAAGCACAGCAAAACAGAATTAAAAACCTAAACGCCGAACGCGAAGCTCCACTCTCCGAAAAGGGCGTACTCGGATCACCAGGACCCATGGGAAGCAGGGAGCCGGCGAGCCTCGGAGCGCTCACCGCGCGCTCTGCGGACTGAAGCGCCGGCCCGTGGCGCACGTGCGCGCGCGCGCCTGCCGCTCCCGAGCGCGCTACGGAACACGGGTACGTGCTCCCCCCGCGCGCGCGCCCGACAATGTTTCCCGAGCGCGCGCCGTACGTGGGCGCGGTGTCCCGGGCTCCGCGCCGACTGCAGACTGGGAGGGGCATTTTCCCTGGCGGTCGCGGCTCCCCCTGGCGGCGGCCGTGCGGCGCTGGCGGCGAGCAGTCAGGCGTTCTCCGCGGGCAGCCAGCGGCGGGGCCTCGCCTCCTAGCGCGGGGTCCTTGGCGGCCTGGGTGGCTACTGCCCCTGCTGCTGTCGTAGGCGAGGACGGCTGTTAGTGGTGCCGCTGTTGGTTCGCGGCGGCGGCGGCGGAGGAGGACGAAGGCGAGGCGACGGGGCGAGGAGGCGGCAGGCGCGGCGGCGGCGGCGGTGCCCGGGGCCGGCGTCGGCGAGGGGGGGGAAGATGGCGGATGTGCTCAGCGTCCTGCGACAGTACAACATCCAGAAGAAGGAGATTGTGGTGAAGGGAGACGAAGTGATCTTCGGGGAGTTCTCCTGGCCCAAGAATGTGAAGACCAACTATGTAGTTTGGGGGTAAGTCCGGGATGGCTTTGGCCTAAGGGTGTCAGGGCAGAGTTGAGCGCCCCCCGGCGACCTCTTTCTTAACCCCCCCCGTTTCCCGTGGGAATGGGGGGGTAAGAAATGGGTGCTCTGGGAAAAAGTTTCTCTCAAGAACCGAAGTTGCACTTTTAGGGTGAGAAGGGAAGAGGTGGATCTGCGACTGTAGCAGTCCATCCCTTTTAGTCTTTGAGAAGCCGGAGGGAAAGGTGGCATGGGAATTTCTGGCTTTATCAGTTCATTTTTACCAGCGTGTACGGAGCGCCAGGGATCGAGCTGTGGGGCACAGCGTACCTGAATAGAGGTGCACAAAAGCGCACACTGGTGCTGGGGACGTCTCTTTTTGTATTTGATTTTTGCTATCGTCTGCCCAGTGTTGTAACTGACTCCGCTGGTCCTGGCAGCTCCTGGTCAATTTCTTCTTTCCTAACTGGGGAGGATGTTACGCCTCAGAGAAGGGTCTGCGCTGCGTGAGCCAGGACGGGAAAAAGATTTGTTGGATTGGGAAGTTACCACAATCAGTGTTAACACACGATCAGTGTTAAGAGGTGAAAGCTGGAGTTTCTGGGGCGCAAAGTTACTGGTGAAATGGAGCGAGTTTTGTGAGCGTAAGAAATTGGTGATGTGTGCTTCTGCAAGTGTTTTTAAAAAGAAATGTTTTATAATCTTGATTTCTCTGGGGTTTTGTGATTTAAGCCATTCTGGAAAACATCTAGAGATACGTTTAGTAATCGTTTGGGGCCTCTTTAACACCACTGTCACTGGTGCTTTATTTGAGCACCTGGAACTTCAGCCCAGAACTTTGTTACTCATGTTGTTTTATTGAATGGAACAAGGTTTGTGAAGAGTCGATGAAAAACTGGAAAATTTTAAAGTTTTTTTCTTTTGCCTTATAATTTAATTCTCTTTATGAATGTTGATTAAATGACATTTTGGGGTTCCTGTGTTTCCCCCTTTCAAAGAAATTGCATAGACAGAATTGTGTTTGATTGAATTTTTATGGATATTTTTCTTTAAAAATTGGTCAGAGTGCTCAAGGTGTAGGGTAGTTTGATCAAAGAAGTAGAAAAATTCCTAAGATCTTGGTTTCTGCCCCAAAACAGGTTAATTTAATTTGAATAGAAGAGCTAATCAGATGACTTGATATTACTTGCTTTCTAGTTTGTAAGAAGAGAACAGTTACTTCTAGTTGGAGGTATTTAGGGAAGGTTCTATAGAAGTATGTTTGACATGTTTGCATCCTGCAGCGTTTTCTTGAATAAATGAATAAGCTTTAAAGAATGGCGAAAAATTTTATGAGTGAAATGGTGAATTAGTGTTCCAAGATGGAGGAACTGTGTACCCAAAGGCAACGAAGCTGGAAAGAACATCTTTTGACAGCAGTTCATTTTACTCAGTGAAAAAAGGAATGCTTAAAACAGATTGCAAACTTTTTCTTTTCCTTTTTTTTTTTTTTTTTTTTTTTGAGGGTCTTGCTCTGTAATTCAGGCTAGCCTTGAACTCACTGTATAGCCTAGGCTGGCCTCAAACTCTCTGCAGTCCTACTGCCTCAGCCTCCTGAGTGCTGGGATTACCTGGGATCACAGGTGTGTGTTACCACACCCAGCTCGCATACTTTTTCAACGGTGAATCATATTGAAGGATTATTTTCGCTTAGGGTGCGTGTGTGTGCGTGTGTGCACGTGTGCATAACTATACATGTGTAAAACATTAAGCAGTATTTCTTATTGCATGTATGACATTCTCTTTTTTGTTTTTTCGTATATCGTAAGTAAAAACCTGGTTTTATGTATATATATATATATATAAAATATATATATATAGTTTTTTTTTTTTTTGAAACAAGATCTCGCTATGTAGTTCAGGCTGGCCTTGAACTGACTATGTATGTAGTCCAGGCTGGCTTCAAACTTGTGGCGATCCTCCTGCCTCAGTCTCTCAAGTGTTGGGATCCCAGGTGTGTGCCACCACACCCAGCAACCCTGCAGTAGTTGTATTGAATGTCTTTGTGCAATACTTGATGTGCTTTGTGGTTTGAAATACATTGATTTAAGGGGAAAATGATATTCACATGAATTCAAATAATACATTGGAATTAATGGTGGGTAGTTGTAGGGGGAAGGTTGGAACTGGACACTAAGTAACCTGTGCTTCCATTAGAGAGCTCTACCCCTAGGATACATTGTTTTATTACAGGTAGAATTGTATTTCCTTTTGGTGTTTTTGATCTAATTCGAGGGATGTGACCAGAATCGTACCTCTGGCTGGATATAGTGGTGCCCATCTATAATCCCAACACTTTGGGAAGCTGATACAGGAAGATCACACGTTTGAGCCCAGCCTGAGTGATTTAGTGACTCCCTGTGTCAAAAACAAAAACAAAAAGCGCAACAAGGGATTGGGGATGCTGTTTATTGTAAAGACCCTGACTTCAGTTCCCTCTGTTGGATGGAGGGAGGGGGTACAGTACTTGTGAAATTCATTGTGTTCACTTGTGAGAATGTTGTTAAGGATATTCAGTGGTATCTTGTTTATTAGAAAGAGCCACAAGATAAACTTTCTCTAAGTTCAGTAATAATGTTAATTGTACTTATCCTGAACAGGTTGATTTTTTTTTTTTTTTTGGTTGATTGTTTTAAAGATCTCTTCAATCTCTTTAACTGGTTAGCTTTCTTCCTCAATTGAAAAAGCCCAGAGCCTACTTGGGGACTAATTCTAAAAAGTATATATAGTACTTTAGAGTATGAATTTGTGTACTTTTGTATTTCTTTCATTTTGTTATTGTTTCCTTTTTGCCCTAATGACAGTCCATTTATTATTAGATTTTATGCTTTATGTGCATGTTAAGTAAATTGTTGGCTAGCCAGATGGGTGTAGGTAAGTGAATACATCTAACTAAGCCCAAAGAATTCAAAGTGTGAATATACATCTTGCCTTATTTCAGGACTGGAAAGGAAGGGCAACCTAGAGAGTACTACACATTGGATTCCATCTTATTTCTGCTCAATAATGTACACCTTTCTCATCCTGTTTATGTCCGACGTGCAGCTGTAAGTAGAACTCATTTTTTTTTTTTTAAACTTCATAGGTATTGTTTGACATGGATAACTTCTCTCATGGGTTTAAAATGTATGACTGTTTCCTGGAGGGCCAAAATTAGGCTACTCTGTGACTTATACAGATTTTTAAATCTGTTTATAGCAATGGAAGACCCCCTCCCCTTAAATTCTGAGTCAGGGTCTCCTTAAATTGCTCAGGCTGGCCATGAACTTGAGATCTTCCTGTCTCTGCCTCCCAAATAGCTGGGAATACTGGCATGTTCCCCTGTACTTAGCTACAATTTTAAGTTTTAAGGATACTTATAAGGGTGTTTTAAAAAAACATATAAACCTGTGGATGGAGTCTGTTTTTTAGAACTCTCTTTGAATCTCAAGAAAATTTTCTTTTTCTCATAAGAATTATTAGCAGTACAGTACAACTCTTTTAAGAACTAACCCTAATAAATGTAATGGTCATATTCATACCATCTTGATTTGTTTTCAGTTTTGCCTGCTTTTTCAGTGTTTGAAAATTTTTTACTTAGAAAATCCTTAGAAGCATTGTGAAAATAACTGATTTTACAGAGATTATGATAGTGAGATTTTTCCATCTATAGGGAAGTAGAATGTATTATAATTGAGTAAACAGGCTTCAGGGTTTTTTGGGTGTGATCACCATTTTACATTGCAGTTTGCCATAAATGCTCACATAAAATGCCCCCAAAGGATGATATTTAGTTTTTTTAATTGAAGCCCTCAATTTGTTTTTATGGAGATCAACATAAAACATTTTTCGGGACATAATGAAATAAGCAAATATCTGCTTTTAGTAATTTTTGTTTTAATTTATAAATACTTACTTTATTGAGTTATATTAACATGTAAATACTTTTTCTAACACTTTTTAAAAGTTTTTTTCCAGAGTTTTCAGAAACAATATTGTGTCTTTCATTGCTATGGTTATGTTTTGAGTTATCCAACACTCTTGCTGAATTGCATTAAACTGTCTCAAATTTACTTTTGTAACCTTTCCCACCCTTCGTGTTAGTAATGGGGTTACCAGCTTATATGAGGTTTTTTTTTTTCATTTTTCATTTTTCATTTTAGTGGTACATTTTAGATGTGCACAATGAGAACATTCATCATAGGGCATTTGTACCTATACATGATATAAGAGTTTCTTTTTTTCCCATTCCCCTCCCCTCAACCCCTCTTCCCCTCCACCCCTCTTCCCCCCCTTATTTACAAATGCTTTTTTCCATTTTTTTCCTTCATTCTTCCTTTCCTTTCCCTCTCCCCTCTCTCTTGTTCCCCTTCGCATTTGAACAGTTTCTACCCTTTTCCCAATATATGCGAGGTATCTTTTAAACAGTGCCTTGTCACTTAAAGCAATTGAGAAAGTATTGTACCTTCTGATGGGCTTTGTAAGTATTAAACCATAACACTTTGCTTTTTGAGCAAGAAGTACAGTATTTACTATTAAACATTTACTTAATGATAATGAAATTGATGTGAAACTGCTTGGGAAATAGTGGAAAAAAATAATGGGATCTCTATAAAATAATTTTACCTTCTGTGGGACCTTTAAAATGAATTAGCTGGTGTTAGAATGTTTCATTAGGTACAGGTATTCTTTTTGGGGTCATAAAGGTAATTTAAGTACTTGGTTTAGATATATAAATTACGTTCTTGTAGGATGGTTGTAGTACATAACTATAACTGTTACTGTGGACCTTAGGACCTTTGGCCACGTTAGAGTTAACTTTTATTTTTATTTTTAATTTTGTTAAATTAAAGAGGCAGAATTCTAAAATTCTAGGATTCTGAAAATTTGAGATTGTTCTAATTCCTTTATGTTATTTGCTACTTCTTGTGAGCAGACTGTTTCTAAAATAGCTACTCCTAACCTGTAACTCTTACTTAAGTGTGAGTAGACTTACATCTTTTTCAGTTAGCTGTATGTGTATACAATTCAGGAGTATCCAAATGATGTGGGATACAGACTTAGAAACAGTAATTGAAAGAAAAATAATTCAAGTATTTTAAACTATTTATAATATTCCAGGTAGACTAGTTTAAAATAACCTGCAAGCTCACACACAAAACAACTTTTGGGGTTTTAAATTTGTAAGAAGAAACTAAAATTAAGCTCGAATTTAAAAAAAAGAGTACTTTTTGAGTGATTAAATACAGTTCAGTTAGCTGGGCATGACAGTGCACATCTGTAACCCCAGCTCCCTGGGAGGCTGAAGAAGGAGGATTGCTGAAAGTTGGAACCCAGTCTGGGCAACTTAGTGACTCGGTGGGACCTTGTTTCAAATTAAAAAAGAGCTGAGAATGAAGTTCAGTAGAAAGGCCCTGGGTTCAACTCCCACTACTACCAAAAAAAGAAAAAAAAATATATAGAAAGAAAGACCCAGATATAGTTTAAGTATCAAGGAGTAAGTGTAGAATGTCCATTTAGGGAAATGTAAGCAGTATTTATGATGAGATAATTGGCCAGTGATAGAGTTCTTATTTACTGTTGCTCATATAAGATGATAAAGGATTTAAACTGTATAATCCCATGGCTACAAGTTTTTCTTGTACTCTGTTTGTTTGCATTAGAAAAATGACATGGAAAATTGTAGTGATAACAGGATTCATTGAATTCATGGTCCAAAAGATGACGTGGTACCTAAAGTATACAGGTTTATTTGTTTTGCTGACCTCTTTACAACTTGCTAATGTAGATAATTAAAGACAAACTATCCATTTTCCTAAAATGGATTTTTTTCAGATTTAATTTTTTTAATCATTCCCCCCTGCTCACAGAATTTATACACACTCAGATAAAAAGAAATACGTAATATAGAAGGTAAACGCTCACCATTAACATTTTTCTGTATAGTCTCCTGTAATTTTTCTCATGCCTAAACAACATGTACCATGTACTTGTTGTTAATTATCAAAATTTAGTGCCTTGTTTAGTTTATTTGGTAGTGCTCAAGTAAAATATTTTGAAAAGGTCTGATTTGTGTGTGAGAAAAGAAAGCCCTGGAGACATCGCATAAAGTAGGAAAGAACAGGACTGGAAAGCTACTGGTCTTCCATGTGCAAACCATCATGAGTGCAGTTGAAAAGTAATGAAAACGAATAGAGTTATTGCTTTCTTTCTAATAATTATCTTTAATACATCTTCCTGTAATTTCAAAAATAAAATTACTAAAAGCATGGTAGCTGAAAAATTTTAAAGGTTTTTAAGTTTTTAGCCTAACATTTTTTATAAATGAGATTTTAAAATATGTGTTACCAAAGCATGTTGGAATAAATTCAGATTATTTATTTATCAAGTTTAGCATAGTTATTATGTATTTAATATCTAATACTTTTTCTTTTTTAAAAATTCTGGCTTCAGACCGAAAATATTCCTGTGGTCAGAAGACCTGACCGGAAAGACCTGCTAGGATATCTCAACGGCGAAGCCTGTGAGTACTTTGTGCATTGCACTCACTCCACTCACTGTGTGACCCAGGCTGGGCTTGAATTCCGGTTCCTCCTTCCCTAACCTCCCAAGTGCTAGAATTACAGGTGTGTGCCTTCATGCTTGGCCCACTCTTAAAAAGGTACTATTTCATGGTTTGGGGTTTTTTTTTTTTTGGTTAGCTTTGCTTTTTTTTTTTTTTTTTTTTTTTTAACTACAAAATGAAAAGTAGCAGCAAGAGAATTTATATGCCCACTAAAAAATTACCCTATCTACAGCTATGTCCATACGTTGTTCTTTTTAGTTACCGTGAATACACTGTTCCTAAGGCTAGTCACCCTTTTCCTCTCTGTGGATTGTTTCCACACGTTGAAAGACCTGACTTTCTTAAATTACTGTTTTTGTCTTTCTTTATCAGTCTTCTCCTTTCTTCTGCATCATTATCTTTTAAAGCACATACAGCACATTTTTGGATAATTTACTGCTCCATTTGTCATCTGTTTATTTTTTTTTTTTTTTGTCTTCTGCTTATTATGACAAAATTCTTTGCAAGAGTTGGTGTGATAACACTGCTTCTGCTTTTTTACGTATGATTCTTGAAGCTTCTTGCAGTCTGGCTTTCATCCTCACTATCCTATTAAGATCACTATTTGTAAGGTCAACAGTAATTTAAGGATTGCTATGTCCTTTGGTCTCTCTTTCCTTCCTTGACTTGTCAGTGGTATTTGGTACCTTTCTTCACTCTTGGCTCTCTTCTCTCATAATCTGCCTCACTATGTTTTGTGGTTTCTGTGCCCGACCTCTAATTCTAGAAGTACTCTGCGACTTGACTTTTCTTTTTTCTCTTCTAACCTTAAATCTCTAGGTTACCTTTTTTAGTTTTATGCTTTAAATATCACATATATTCTGATGGGTACAAAATGTAGTTGATCCCTGAGCAAATGGGTTTGATCTGCTTAGGTCCACTGGTAAGTAGATTTTTTTTTTTTCGGTGCCAGGGATCGAACTCAGGGCCTTGTGCTTGCTTGGCAAGCACTCTAACCACAGAACTAAATCCCCAGCATCTTTGTCTTATTTATTGTTAATGCCCCATCATTTTAAACAGTGCTACATAGTAGGTCCTTAACAGAATAAATGAACATTTACTAATTTCCTGACTTAAAGAGTACAAACACCTAAATCAGTATACTAGAACTGTTTGGTCTTACCTTCTCTTGAGTGGAATTTATTACGTTTAAGTCATTAATACCTGTTTTGCCACATGTTCTGATGCAGCAAAACAGGTATTAATGTATGGGAGTCTGGCGCATAATGGGAAAGTCATTATCAGGAGGGTTTCTTGCACTGTCATCATTCAGCCATTGCTTTTTTTTCCCTTTTCTTTTTTGGCGGGGGGAGGCTAGGGATCGAACTCAGGGCCTTGTGCTTGCTAGGCAAGCACTCTAACCACTGAGCTGAATTCCCAGTCCAGCAATTGCTTATTGAACGCTTATTCTTACAGGTGTTATTCTGGGTGTTGGACAAAAGGTAAAATCCTCATCCTGTACATGCTTATTCTCATGAAAAGGATTAAGGAGGGATTTGCAAAGAATATGAAGTTGGGAAGGATGAGAGAAGGGTGTTGTTTTATTTTTTGAATCAAAGCAAATTTAATTCTTTTTTTTTTTTTTTTTTTGGTGCTGGGGATCGAACTCAGGGCCTTGTGCTTGCAAGGCAAACACTAAGCAAATTTAATTCTTTAGAGCACCATTTCCTAAACTTTTAAAATGTGAAGACCATATGGTAGACATGTTAAAAATAAGTTTTGGTTTGTTTTGCTTTAAAAGATCTGGTATAGGGTCAAGGATTCTTTGGTGTTCCTAAACATCTTAAGCATCCTATCCTGATCAATAGGTTAATTTTGGGAGGAGTACTTCAGAGTTTCTTTTCTTTTTAGATTCCGAGAAAGAGTTGCCATTTATCCATTCATGTCATTTCCTGCAGTTTGTGTAGGACTAGTAAATATAATCAAGTATATTGCTTTGCTAATTGGTAAAAGTTGTTAGTTTAATGCAAAAATGGAACAAATGTTAAAATTTTGTCATAACAATTTAAACACTTTAGCTTTTAACTCAATTTACACATTTAACATGATCTCAGTAAGAAGATGGTTTTTCTTGATATGTAGAAGTAGAAAAGATAAATGAATGTCAATACTTTGTAGAAAAGCAATGAGGAAAGGCTGATCTCTCTATATTTTAGAATTTAAAGCCCTGATAATTTTAAAACTTGAGAGTAAGTAGGTACAATAATAAAAGTTTTATTTGTCACATTAGAATTAGCACATGTGAATTGTACAGATAAGGAAAGAGACATGTCAAATCATTGGGGGAAAGGTGGGATTACTCAATTAATAGTTCAGTAAAAGTATAAGAAACAAATACTACATGACAAACTGGGAAAAATTATTTAACTTGTAGGAAAAGGGCCAGTCCTTTTGGTCCTGGAAATGTGTGCTGAAAACACCAATGACTTGATGAATTACAGTTATATAGTTAATAGGAAAGATGACGAAGTCATATATAAATATGCTTAATTTCATTCATAATAAATTACACTTAATTTTAAGAACATTTTTAAAGAAACTGTCAATTTGATAATATGAGGAATCATATTCTGTATTGTTGGTACAACCGTTATTGAAAAAATTGGCATTCTTGTAGTATTGTAGTTATGGCTCAGAAATCTTACAAATGGGACTTTGTCCCAGAGGTATATTTGAAAATATATGAAGTGACATATATGTGTGTGTGTGTGTGTGTGTGTGTGTGTGTGTGTGTCTATATATATATATATATATATAAAGTTTTATCGTGATTACACTCTTTATGGGAAAAAAAACTGTTAGAATTGAACTCATCAATAGGGAACTAGTTAAATAAATTACTATTAATTTATGAAATAGCACATCTCATATTTATAAAGAAAGAGTTAAGGAAATGCTCCACATACTAATGTGGGGGGTATATAAATAATATGGTGAGGTAAACAAAAAAGTGAGGTTCAGAACATTGTGTATACTACTTTTTGTGTTTTAAAAAAGTAAAAACAAAAGTATAGTTGTATTTAGTGTATCTAGAGAAGCAAACTTTAGAAGGATATACAGGACATGTAATGTGTTTACACAGTGTGGTAGGAATTAGGTGGATGATGACAGGCACACCTCTTTTTAATAGTTTTGTTATTTCGAACCATTCAAAAATTGAATAATTTGGGGCTGGGGATTTAGCTCAGTGATTAGAGTGCTTGCCTTGCAAGCACAAGGGCCTGAGTTCGATCCCCGGCACCACAAAAAAAAAAGAAAAAAAAAAAAAATTGAATAATTTAAAAGGTAACTGAAAGTTTTTATCATTTGTGTATAAATAAAAGTCGTATATTTCATATGAATGCTAACTTGAAAATATGCCCTTATATATATATATATATGTTTCTGTATATACTTTATTTTTATTTTATTTTTTTTAAATTTTAGTGGTACATTTTAGATGTACACAGTGATAGCATTCATCATAGGGGATTTGTACCTGTACATGACATATCTTGTTGCTTCTTTTTATACTTATCTTTTTAGATATACTTTTTTATGTGCAAGTGTTGTATTGTTGGATTATTCTTTGAAGTGACCAGTTATTTTGGTCGTGACATCTCAGTGATTTGTAAGTTAAATTGTCAAAAATAGTCTTCTTACAGAACTGCTTTATAATTAATTTTTACTGCAGAAATCTCCATATGGAAATAAGAAATATAACCAAGCTTGAGCATTTCACTTGTGATGGTGTTCAATATATGTGTTCAACTATTGACCTGCATATACGCATCTTTTTAAATTTTCAGCAACATCGGCAAGTATAGACAGAAGTGCCCCCCTAGAAATAGGTCTTCAACGATCTACTCAAGGTATGCCTTGTCACGTGTTTATTTTGAACTTTGAAAAACTCCTCCTGAAACTGTACATTTATTTATTCCTTTTTTTCGTATAGTCAAACGAGCTGCAGATGAAGTTTTAGCAGAAGCTAAGAAACCACGAATTGAGGTAATAGAGCTTTATATTATATTATTTTCTTTCTTTTCTTTTTTTTTTTTTTTTTTTTTTTTTTTTTTTTTTTTTTTTTTTTTTTTTTTTTTTAAATTCCTCAGGGCTTCTAGCATTCCAGTAAAATTAGGGTGAATCCTAAAGTGCTGACTGGATTGTAGACTCACAGGGTTTGGTTTTTATGTGAACACCTGGGGTTACTCCTCTGCCTGCTGCTGCTTCTTGGGCAGCGCTACAGCAGGAACTGCAAGCTCCTAGGTCCAGGCTGGAGAGCTGTGGACATAGAGTGAAGAGAGGGTTCTGGCTCCTGTCATTTCCTATTTGGCTTTCTTCAGGGATGGCCACATCTTACTTTTTCCTTTTCTTGGGCTCTCTCAGGACTCTGTCTAAAGTGCATCATGACTTCTGAGCCTGTAAGAGAAGCCAGGACCCCATCACCTAGGAATTAGGGATCTAAGGGGCTGAGACTTGGCATCCCCAAGAGGGAAGAAGGGGAGCATGCTGGTGGAGGTGGGGTTCCGGCTTCAGCACTGGTGATTGAACTTTATTGTAAAGATGACTTGTACTGTTTCTGAAACTGAGATTGTATATAATAATAATTCTTTGTAGTAATTCTAGGTAGTTTTCCTCTTGGAATTTTTTGTGGTAAAAGGAAAGGTTGATTAATAAGTAGCTTGTGCTGTAGTGCTAGTTCTCATATACACAAGCTTTGTCAAACCATTTTATTTTTATTGTTTTTATGTTATTGGTGAAAATACTGGACTAGTTCAAGGATCAGAAAACTTTTTCTATAAAAGGCCAGATAGCAAATGTTTTCGGTTTCCTGGGCTATACACTATTGCAACTATTACATTCTGCTATTGTAATTTGAAAGCAGTCATAAACAACACATAAATGAACAGATATGACTGCATTCCTATAAAGTTTTGCAAAATGATGATAGGCCAGAATTGGCCTTTGGGTTGTACTTTGCTTATCCCTAGAATAAGGTAATAATATAATTTGCTTTACTTTTCAGAGCTGGGAACATGAAGGGTTTATAAGTTACTTCTTAAAATACTGACACAATGGGTTCCAGATTTCGTGCTGTATTTTAGCTTCAAGTAGAATATTGGTTAATTAGGATAGTTGTGTGAAATAAAAGCCATGTAAGAAATGCAGTTATCAGCTGGGTGTGGTAGCTCATGCCTGTAATCCCAGCACTTGGGAACCTGAGGCAAGAGGATTGAGAGTTTGAGGCCATCTTGAACATAGTGAATTAAGGTCAGCCTGGACTATGTAGTGAGATACGTCTCAAAAAAAAAAAAAAAAAAGAAAAGTTTAGAGATCTGCTGGGCAACATGGTGGCTATAGTTGGTAACAATGTATTCTGTTGTAGAATTAAGTATTTTCATAAAACATAAGTCTGTGATGATACTTATCATTGGTAGTACATATGTAAGTTCAGTGAGCCATGGAACAATGTATACATATTTAAGAACAATATTCATAATACACTTTTGGTCAGTTGAAGAAATTGGAAGTAAAGTTCATTGATAAGCTGGTAGACTGAATAAGATAGTTTTAGGAATTTTAATTTATATATAATATATATTTAATTTTAATTATGTGATTATGATATTATTTGTGTAAATTGGTAACAAGCCTTATATCAGTTACATATATAGACTCGCCTGAAAATGGAGGCATGCTTAAAATCTGACAAATGATGAAACTGATCATATGTCAATTAATGGTAAAAAAATAACACTTGTCTTCATCACTAGTGTTATTAACATTGCTAGAAACCATTGACCTTTTCATTTCAGACTCCTACCAGAATAAAATAGTTAATACATTTATACTTTTCATGTGCATATAAACACCGAAGCATCCACAATTAAGGTAATTCTTGATAGGTTGATTGGTAAGTATATACAGTGGACTCAATGACAAAATTCGGTGCTACAGTAATGTAATTTTTAATGAAATACATTCTGAAACACGAACTTGAAACTTTTTAAGTAGCGACAATAATGATAAATGGCTCATCATTTTTGCTGTGTACTAGGTGATAAACTAAGTATGTATACTAACTCGTGTAATACTTATCATACTTTCTCGATACTAGGGTTAGTTGGTGATACTAGGCTTAGCATCTATGAGTAAACAGAGGCTCCATAGAAAAGAAGTTACTTGCTAAGGCTGGCAGAGCAAGAATTAGAACCCAGGAAATCTGGCTCTTACCCACTTCAATGTACGGGGCACCAATTTTTGTGGTAGTAAAACTTTCTGAAATGTTGGCCAATTCTGCCTTTATGAAAGGAGATTATGGAACACTGTTGACAAAGTGAGTGAATTTAAGGATACCATTTGTTTAGAAAAATCTGAACATTACAGTTGGATGATTTTTTTTAAAATTCAGGGTGTTAGAAATGCTAAATTGCTAGGATTCTAGTAAATCATTATTAGGAAGTAGCATAACATTCTTTGCAGATCATTTATATAGCGTTATAGTGAATTATATGAACAATTATATTATTCAAGCAATTTGGTTTCCGTATACATACATTGAAAACCATCTAGGAAACCTAGGAAAAGGAACTATCTAGGAAAAGGAAATCTTGATGGCAGGGTTTTTAATTTGATTAAAATGTAGTCTGTATTGTTTTTAAAATTAGCAGTTCCTTCAACAACCTGCGTATTACACCTTTGTTGCATGTGGCAAAAATCGAATACATTTGCTGAAGTATCCTGTTCATTTCAGTTGATGGGTCTGTTTCAGGAATTTTAAATGATAGATTGTTGTTAGGGTATGAGTTGAAACCAAATATCTTTTTGAATCTCTTGAGTATGCTGGCACTTTTTATATAGTTTAATATTTCACTAACCATGAACACTGACTCTGGTCCTTATTTTATTTGTTGAATATGGGCATTGAACTAGAGTCGAGCTAGTTTTGGTTTTGAGCAACCACCCATCTTTCAAACTAAATTTTACTTGCCATCCTATTATAAATAAATAATACAGTTGAAAGTTAAGGTATTAAGGTAGAATATCGCATAAGATGTTGAAGTAATAATGAAGGGGTCACTTTGTAGGAAACTTGTAATGTTCTGAGGAATATGTTTTCAAAGTCACTAAAGTTTTACTTGTAGTGTTGTGATTTGTGTTGTTGGATTTTTGGACTTGCAACAGCAGACTCAAAAAAAAAAAAGATCTAGTTCCATAATGAAATTTTTGACTCTGACAAATGCATCCCATAAAATTAATTTAGTTATAAGCTTTCTCAGAAAAGTTTTGTTGTGTGATACCTATTTGAAGATAGTTTTTTATGTATGTGTGTATATATATGTTATGTAGTTTTATATATATGTAAAACTTCTATATACGTGTTATATATACATACAGTGAGGAGAACAACACCATCCTAGAATTAAGTATTAAGCAAGCTTTTACATATGGTCTTGGGCAATTTTTTCACTGTTGGACATTGCAAAAGCAGCATATATATGTTAGAGGAAATGTGTTGCTTTTAATACAGTATTCAATGAATTTCAAGAGCTATCTGATATTTTATATTAAAATGGGCTTTGTCAACAACTAATGAATGGCTAAAGAAGATGTGGTTTTTCTACACAGTGGAGTACTACTCTGCCTTAAAAAAGGATAAGCTAGAGACTTTTGTAGGTAAATGGATGTACCTTGAGAACATACTCTTAAGTGAAATAAATCAGACAATCATGAGTACATGTCGAACTGTTTCTCTAATATGAGAAACCATAAGTGTAAATAAGGACAAAGAGGTGTAATAGATATTATGTAAAAGGAAGATAATATTCAGAAGAGAGAGAACTAGAAAGGAGGAAGGGGGAAAAGAAGGAAGGAAAAAAGGAACGAAAGGGGTAAGGGGGAGAAATGGAAAAATATAAATAAACGTGTAAATAAGGAAGGGGGGAGCAGAAGGGAGGGATGTGGAAGCGGGGGTGAACCAAGATGACATCATGTACAGGTACAAAAATAACCATGATGAATGTGACCATTATGTGTACAATGTACCAATACTTGCTCTTGGTTAAAAAAAAAAAAGGGCTCTGTGTTATTTTGTCCACTTGTGGATTAATGTATTCTCAGCACAATAAATTAAGCTAAGCCAAGTTATAATGTTTGGCAGATTAGGTGTGTTAAACACATATTTGCCTTACAGTATTTTTAGTTTATGATGGTTTTAACAGATTGTAATACCATCACAAGTTGAGGAGCATCTGTAGTTAGATCCAGTCTTAAATGATCCAGTATATCCTTATTGTTCTTGTCTTTGTGTAACTAAAAGTAATGCTAACATTGGCCTAAGTATAGACTTGGTGCAATGTATTGGTAGAAATTTTGGTAAAGGAAAGTTATATATAGTTATTTTTCTTTCTAAATGTTAAATAAAAATTTTAAAATATTCATTAACTAGTGATTATTTCCAGGATGAAGAGTGTGTGCGTCTTGATAAAGAGAGATTGGCTGCTCGATTGGAGGGTCATAAAGAAGGGATTGTGCAGACTGAACAGATTAGGTAAGGATTTCTTTAGTAGAAAGTAGGTTTAGTTACACATAAATGTTTATGGAAAATGGGTTATTAAAATGCTTTCCACATTTACATTTACCTCTATCATTTGTTACATGCTTTTGTTTCCCTGTATTCTTTTTTCTTTTAATATGTTTTTGTACCCTATGCTCAAAGGACTACAGTTGTTGTTTAATATCTGAGAGACTAAGGTTTCATAAATCCACAGATGTTCAAGTCCTTTATATAAAATGGCATGATATTTGCATATAACCTAGCCACATCCTCCTCTTACATTAAATCATCTTTAGATTTCTTGTACCTAATACAATATAAATACTATATAATAGTTATTGTATTGTTTGGGGAGTAATGAAAAAGAATCTGTACATGTTCAATACAGACTTTTTTTTCGAAATATATGTATTTTGTTTTGTTTTGTGTTTTTGAGACTGGGTCACACTGTTACGCGGGCTGGCCTTGAACTTACTGTGGAGCCCAGGCTGGCTTTGAACTTGCAGCGATTCTCCTGCCGCAGTCTCCCAGGGGCTGGGATTAGAGGCGTGCAGCAGCACGCCTGGCTACTCTAAATATTTTTAGTCTGATGTTGGTTCTCATGCAGATCTCCTGGAGGGCTAGCTGTATGTGTGGACATGTGCTGTAATAGGGGAGATTGGAAGCCATTATGCTTATTCTGCATTCTGGAAAGCCACCTTCTTGATTATTTTACCAAGTTTGTCTTTCTCTTTAAAAATCACTTCATAATCCAAGCCACTCATTTTGTCATGTAACCTCTTTTGATTTATAAAAGAGGTCTGCGACCTATTACATAGTTGACTGTCTTTATCCTTTGGTCGTGTATTTGTGAATTTAACCAATCTCAGATTGAAAAAAGTAGGTGTATGCTGAATTTGTGTAGACATTTCTGTCTTGTCCTTACTTATAAATAATACAATATAGCAATTTAAAGCATTTGTGTTGTGTCAGGTATTATAAGTAGAAATGATTTAAAGTACATGGGATGATGTGTGCAGGTTATATGCAAGGAACTTGAGCATCTGTGAATTTTGGTATCTTCAGGGAGTCCTGGAAATTATCTCCCACAGTGTTGAGGGACAGATGTATCAATATTTTGACTTTGCAGGTAATGTGGTTTCTTTTGCAACTACTTAACTCTTGTGGTGGGGAAAGAGGCCATAGATGCCACTG
Source organism: Hystrix cristata (assembly GCA_004026905.1). Classification (NCBI taxonomy): domain Eukaryota; kingdom Metazoa; phylum Chordata; class Mammalia; order Rodentia; family Hystricidae; genus Hystrix; species Hystrix cristata. The sequence goes on along the minus strand of PVJO010000070.1, from coordinate 168,945 downwards.
AATGAATAGGTATGACTGGATTTCTCCTGTGGTCCTAATTTGCTCACTCTTGATTTTTAATATCATTAAACTGATTTCATAATATTTTTGTTGGCACAATATGATCTTTGTGAAAATTTTATCCAAATTTAAAACCTCATTGCAGATTTGTGTGTGTGTGTGTGTGTGTGTGTGTGTGTGTGTGTGTGTGTGTAGTGAACCCAGGGCTTTGTGCATGCTAGGCAAGCTCTCTACCACTGAGCTATACCCAGCCCCCAATGCAGATTTTTGAAAACTTAATTGAAGTAGAGCTGACATAATAAACTTTGCATATTTAAAGCATACATGTTGATAAATATTCACCTACTTTTATGTATTTGAACCCATTATCATGATCAAGAAATGAACATAACATCACCCCACAAAATTTCTTGGATAGCTTTTTAACCCATCACCTATTCCCGCATCCTTTTTCCTAGCAATGATCTATTGTTACTATAGACCTTTGTTTTTTCCAGAATTGTACATAAGTGAGATTGTTCAGTATTGTGTGCATGCGTTTTCTTTTAGTATAGTTGGTTTGAGATTCATTGTGTTGTTAGATGTAATTCATTCCTTTGGATATGAGTATTCTTCCATTATATGCGTGGACCACAATTTGTTTACCTAATCACTTGTTAATAGATATTTTACTTGTTACTATTTTTGATTACAGCTAAAACTGTCAGGAACATTTCAGTACACGATTTTGTATGGACATATATCTAGATGTTCTTGGGTAAATATCTGGGAGGAATGGTGACGTCATGTGGTAGTATGGACTTAACATTTTAAGAAAGTGCAAAGCTGTGTGTCACAGTGATCTTACCATTTTACATTTCCATCATGTGAAATTTCTTTACATCCTTGCTAATACTTGGTATGATTAGGCTTTCTAATTTTAACAACTTTAATAGTGTGGTGGTGTCTCATTGTGGTTTAATTGTGCAGTTTCCTGATTATTAATGATCTTGTATAAGTATCTTTTCACATTCTTAATTTGCCTATCATTCTTTGTGAAGTGTCTTCAGTTTTGTTTTATTTGTTATTTTATTATTGTATTTTTAAAAGTTACACATTCTGGATACACTTATTTTTTTAAAATCAATGCTTTGCAGGTATTTTTCCTTATCTGTGGTATGTCTTTTTATTGAAGAATAGAAAATATAATTTTTCTGAATTATAATTTCTCAATATTCTCTTTTTGTGAATTTTGCTTTTAGTGTTATGTCTAGGAAATCTTTGCCTAAACAAGGGCAACAAAGATTGTGTCCTGTATTTTCTTCGTAAGTCTTACATTTTGGGTTTTATATTTAAGTCTGTCGTCTACTTTCAGTTAATATTTTTTTTAGTTTGTGGTATGTGTTACTTACCAAAGTTCATTTACTTTTTTATTAGAGGTGTTGAAGGTTAATTTTGTGCGTACAGATACGTAATTGTTTCAGCACTGTTTATTCTCCACTGAAACGTCTGTGTAACTTTGTAAAATGTCAGTTGTCAGACATGTTTAGGTTTGCTTGTGGACCTGTTCAGTACCATTCATCTATTTGTCTTTGCCAGTACCACACTGTTTTAAATGTTTTATCTTTATATGTCTTGATTTTATGAGGTATTAGCTCTCCAACTTTGTTCTTCTGTTGAAGGATTTTTTTTTCAGCAAAAATAGAAAATTGTTTTATTAATTTATTGCCATAAAATTTTGTTAATTCAGACATTATGAACCTAGAATTTTTTTTTTTAAATTTTTTTATTTTTACCAAGAACACATATTAGTACATTATATACATAATGATCATAATCAACATGGTTATTTTGTACCTGTACATGATGTATCTTGGCTTTCCCCCCTTCCCCTCCCCTCCCTTTCATTTATCCACCCCTCTCTATTTGCAACAAGTTTATTTACACTTTTCCATTTTGTTCCCTTTCATCTTACTTTTGGTGGATATTTTTGATACTTTAATTCTTTGTATTCTCATGTGAATTTTGGAATTGTCAGTTTCTACAAGAAAGCTTGCTGAGATTTTGATTGGCATTGAATTGAATTTATATACCAATTTGGGGAGAACTGACATCTTAAAAATATTGAGTCTTTTCAGTATTTCAAGATAGTATTTCTCCATTAGTTAATGGAGAGATGTTTAGTTCTTTTAATTTCTCCCAGCAGTGTTTTGTAATTTCAGTGTATATAGGTGTTAGGTATATTTTTGCCTGTTAGTAGTATTTTTTTAAAATGCGAATTCCTGATTGTTGCTAGTGTAGAAATACAGTTGTGTTTTATGTATTACACTTGTATCTTGTGACCTTTAAAAATGCATTGATTAGTTCTTGCAAAGTTTTTGTAGCTTTCATTGCATTTCCTACATATATAATCATGTTTTCGACAAATAATAGCATCTTTCCAAACTTGATGCCTTTTGTTTTTTGTTTACTGGAGAGATTCTCTAATGTTGGCTAGAAGATTTAAGATTATATATTCTTGTTTCTGTTTTTAGGGGGTAATATTCAGTATTTAACACAGCAGGCTGGTAGCTTAGATATTTTTGTAGATTCTTTTTAGCAGGTTGAAGAAATTTCCTTTTTAGGTTGCTAAGAGGTTTTTAAAAAATTTAATCTGAAATGAATGTTGGACATTACCATGTTTTTTCCCTAGTTTTTCTTTTTTATTAATATGGTGAATTTTTGAAAGTTTACATTTCATAGATAAACTGTACTTCTTGTTTTATCAGTTCTGTATTGTTGCTTAAAAATTAATCAAAAACATAGTGACTTGAAGAATGCACACTTATTGTTTGAGAATTTCTGTAAGTCAGGAGCTTTGGCCTCATGGCCTAGGTGCTTTCTCTGCCTCACGGGCTCCTACAAAGCTGCAGTTAGGGGTTGGAATGTGATTTCATCTGTATTCTTAATTGAGGAGGGATCTGCTTTCCAGCTCACTGGTGTGTTGTCATTTCTTTTCCTTGATTTCTTTTTTATGGAATCCGTGCTTTTTCCCTCTGGTTACTTTAAAATTCTTTTCCCTTGCTTTTTTGAGGGGGGTTTGCCATCCTGGGGGTTGAACCAAGGATGTTTGCCCTGAGCTGCATCGTCAGCATTGTAACTATTTTTTTTTTTTTTAAAATTTGATATAGAATCTTACTGAGTCAAAAAGTTGCCCAGTCTGGATCCTCCCACTCACCTCCCAGAGTACTGGGATTATAGGTGTGTGCTACCACTCAGGCTCTATGGCTTGTTTTGAGCCATTTAGTTATGGAAAGGCTTCAAGGAAGTTTTCTTTGTTTCTTGTGCTGGAAGTACTTTGACTTTAATTGGAGAATTTTTTTCATTAGATTTAAAAAATTTAGGGGCATTATTTCTTCCAACTTTTTTTTCTGATTCCTTCATTGTAGAAATTAATAGTTTTCACTGTTTTTTATATATATGTAAATATGAATGTATGTGTATATACATATTTTGTATGTATATGCATATACATTTATATATGATTAAAATCTTATGTATTTATACATATGATTAAAGATACACATATATCTATATTTATATGTGTCCTTGTATATCTTTAATCATATCCACTCTCTCTTCTGCTCTCTCTTGCTGTTACCTCTCTCCTCCTTTGTCTGCTCTCCCTTCCTAATCTTTTACTTTCAGGTCATCTTTTTCTTTCTTCTTTTTCAGTTTTGGCATGTGAGAGAGAACATTTGTTCTTTGTCTTTCTGTGTCTGGCTAATTTTGTTTAACACGATAACCTGCAGTTCCATCTATTTTCCTGCAAATGACATAATTTCATCTTTATGGCTGAATAATATTCCATTGTGTATATATGATGTATTTCATCATACATTAACCTGTTGACTGGCATCTAGGCTAATTCTGTAACTTGGCTATTTTGAGTAGTGCTAGAATAAAGGTAGGTATGGAGACATCTCTTTGTGAGCTAGCTTTATTTTCTTTATGTATATGCCCAGGTATGGTAGAGCTGGATCTTAAGGTGGTTCTATTTTTAGTTGTTTGAAGAGCTTCCATACTTTTTCCCACAGCAGCTGTACTAGTTTACATTCCCACCAACAGTATATAAAGGTACCCTTTTCTCCAAATCCTCATCAGCATTTGTTACTTTTTAAAATAATATTTAGATTGTTGTGAGATGGAATCTCAGTGCAGTTTTGACTTGCATTTCCCTGATGGCTAAAGATTTTAAACGTTTTTTCATAATTCGTACTGCTTCTTTTGAGATGTGTCTCTTCAGATCATTTGCCCATTAATTGCCTGAACTACTTTGTCTTTTGTTGAAACTTTTTTGAGTTCTTTATATATTCTGGGTATTAATCCTCTCTGTCAGATGAATAGCTCGGAAAGATTTTCTTCACTCTTTTTGTTGCTTACCTTGCTGTGCAGAAGTTTTTTAATTTGATGTAATCTCATTTGTCAATTCTCACTTTTATTTCTTAAGCTATTAGAGTTCTTATTCAGTAAATCTTTGCCTTTGCCTATGGCTTGAAGTGTTCTGTTTGTATTTTTCTCTAATATTTTTAAAGTTCCAGGTTTTACATTAAGGCCTTTGATTGTTATTTGATGAAAGGTAGGGAGCTAATTTTAATCCTCTGTGTATGAATATCCAGTTTTCCCAGCACCGCATGGTTTAAAGAGGGCATCTTTTCTCCAGTGTATGTTTTTGGCACCTTTATCAAGAACCAAATGGCTGTAGATACACGGCTTAATTTCTGGGTCCTCTATTTTATTGGTCTACAGTGTGTAGTGAGTTTTGTTTTTGTTTTTCTTGTCTCTCTCTTCTTCCCCTACCTCCCCCCTACCCAAGAACTGGAGATTGAACACAGGGAATGCTGAGCTATATCCTCAGCACTTTTTACTTCTTTTTTATTTTGAGACCAAATCTTGCTAAGTTCTTTTGAGAATCTTCAGGAGAATCTTTAGGGTCTTCTGAATATACAGTTGTATCTTCTGCAAACCACTTTCTTATTTGTATCCCTTTTAATTCTTTCTCTTGCCTGGTTGCTCCCGCTAAGATTTTAAGCTTTGAGTACTGTATTTAATACGATGATGAGAGTGAATGCCTTTGTCTTGTTCCTAATTTTATTTTATTTTATTTATTTTTTTTTTTTTGTGGTGCCGGGGATCGAACTCAGGCCCTTGTGCTTGCAAGGCAAGCACTCTAATCACTGAGCTAAATCCCCAGCCCTACCGCTGTTTTTAATACTGTAGCTTTGTAGTATAGTTTTAGGTCGGGGACTGTGATGCCTCCTGCTTTTCCCCTGTTGCTTAGGATCGTTTTTGCTATTCTTGGTCTCTTGTAGTTCCAGATGAAATTCGCGATTCGATCGAACTCAGGCCCTTGTGCTTGCAAGGCAAGCACTCAAATCACTGAGCTAAATCCCCAGCCTCTTGTTCCTAATTTTAGAGGGAATGCCCTCAATTTTTCTCCTGTTCATTATGATGCTAGCTTTGGGTTTGTCGTAGATGGCTTTAGTTAACGTTGAGGAGTGATCCTTCTATACCTAGATTCTTGAGGGCTTTTATGTTGAAGGAGTGTTGAACTTCATCAGAGTTTTCTGCATCTTTTGAGATGATCATGTGATTTTTATTAGTGATTCTGTTTATATACTGTGTTACATTTAGTGATTGCATACTGTATATTGAAACATCCTTGCATTCCTGGAATGAAACCAAGTTGATTGTGGTATATGATCCTTTTAAGTCAGTGGCTAAATTCAGATCGCAAGTATCGAAGATTTCTGTGTCTTCGTTCATCAAGGATATTGATCTTTTTATGTTTGTACTGAGTTTTAGTAGCAGTGTAATATAGGCTTTGTCGAATGAATTTGGAAGGGTTCTTTTCATAATTTTATGGAATAGTTTGAAGAGCAGTGGTGTGCTTTAAAATTGTGGTATAATTCAACAGTGAATCTGTCTGGTCCTGGGATTGTCTTTGTTGGGAGGCCTTTTTATTACTGCATCAATCTCTGCTTGTTCTTATCTATTTAGGCTTTTTATTTCCTCTTCATTTCAATTTTGGTAGGTCGTAATATTCAGAAATTGGTCCATTTCTTCTAGATTTTCCAGTTTATTAGTGTATAATTTTTGAAAGTATTCCCTAATGATCCTATCCTATAGGTAGATTTCAGTAGTATCTGTTGCAGTGTCCTCTTTTTTTGTTTGTAATTTCATACGTTTAGTTTGTCTCTTTCTGTTTTGGTTTGGCTAAGGGTTTGTCAGTTTTGTTTGTTTTTCGATCTAACTCTGATTCATTGATATGTCTCATTTCTGCCTTGATCTTTGTTGTTTTTTTGGTTCTCTTGATTTTAGGTATGGTTTGTTTTTGTTTTTCTAAGGCCTCGAGATGCATCATTAGGTTATTTGAAATTGCTGTTTTTCTGATGAAGGGATTTAAAGCTATAAACTTCTGTCTTATGATTGCTTTTACAGTGTCCCATAGGTTCTGGTGTGTTGTGTTTCCATTTTTATTTTATTCCAGGAATTTTTAACCCCTCCAATTTTTTTCAGTGACCTACTGTTCAAAATGTATTGCTCATTCTCCATGTATTTGTGTAATTTCTGTAGTTCCCCTTCTGTTGATTTCTAGATTCATTCCATTATAATCTGATGAGATCCAAGAAAGTATTTCACATTTTCTGCTATTTGTTAACATTTGCTTTGTGATCTGAAATATCTGTTTCAGGAAAAGTTCTATGAGCTGATGTATTTTGCAGCCATCGAGTTGACTATTCTATGGATGTCTGTCAAATCCATTTGATCTATAGTTTAATTCTGATGATTATTTGTTGATTTTTTTTTTTTTTTTTGTCTAGATCATATGTCTTTTGGTGAGTGTGGGGTGTCAAAGTCCACGCACTCTTATTATATTGAGGCCTATTTCTCCTTTTACATCTAGAGCTGTTCGTTTCATAAAATCATGTGCTCCACTGTTTGGTACATACTTAAAATTGTTAAATATCTTCTTGATAGATTGTTCCCTTCACCAGTGTGTAATGATTTTGTCTCTTCCTCTTTTGTCTACAGGCTTGTAGTCTTTTTGTCAGATATGAGAATAGCTGTGCCTGCTAACTTTTGGATTCTGTTTGCTCAAAATGTCATTTTCTTTTTCTCATTCAGTTGTGTATCTTTGCCGTTGAGGTGAATTTCTCAGCTTTAATCTATTCATCCAGTCTTGAATTTCTTTCTTTTTAAAAAAAATTTTTTTGGGGTGCTGGGATCAAGCTCAGAACCTTGCGCTTGCTAGGCATGTGCTCTACTACTTGAGCTAAATCCCAACCCCAAGCCTTTATTTTCTAATTTGAGAAAAATTAATGACCATTTAAATATAGAGTTGGGGATTTAGCTTAGTGATTAGAGTGCTATACATACATATATATATATGTATGTATAGAGTTTACTGAAAGGTATATGCTTATTCCTGCCATTATGTTTTTTTTTCCCCCCTGGTTGTTTTGAATAATCCATAGTAATTTCTTTCTGTTATTTGTCTTAGATGTTGTTATTTTACTGAGTGACTAATGTTCGATTCTTTCTGAATTCTCATTTGTTTGTCTATCCTTCTATTGAGATGCTTTCTTTTTTTTTTTTTTTTTAAAGGTTTTTATTTCTTTCTTTTTTTGAGGGGGATGGTGCTGGGGACTGAACTCAGGGCCTTGCGCTTGCTAGGCAAGTGCTCTACTGCTAGTCTAAATCCCCAACCCCCTTTCTTGTCCTTTTGTGACTGTTTTATTTTGATATCTCTTTGTGTAGGTATCTTCTGTAGTGCTGGTTTAAAAGTAATGGATTCTTTTAGTTATGCTTGTCTTGGAAGGTCTTCAATCTCTTGATTCTGAAAGATAACTTTGCTGGGTATAGTAATAAAGTTTGCAGTTATTTTCTTTCAAGCTTGAAACACATCATTCACTGTCCTCTAAAGAGTTTCTGTTAAGAAATCTGCTGTTATTCTGATAGATTTGTGTTTTGTAAGTGACTTAGTGCTTCTCTTTTGTAACTTTTGGTATTCTTTTTTAAGTATTTTTGGTGTTAACTGTAATATTAATGGAGAGGTTGTTTTCTGATAATGTCAACTTGGGGTTTCAAATGTGCTCTGTACATGAATTTCCATAGCTTTCCTGAGATCTGGGAAAATTTATGCTCTTATTTCACTGAATAAGTTTTCTATGCCTTTACTGCTTCTTCATCTATACTGATTATTTGTAAGTTTTTTCTTTTTTCTGTTTCTTTTAATGCTGTCTAGTAAACCCTTGTTTCGTGTATTTCAACTTGTCATTTCAGAGCAAGAAGGTTAATTCAGATACTGCTACTACATCTTGGCTGGAAGTAAGACTCCAGTGGTTGAAACTCCAGTGCAAGCCTGATTATAGTTTAGAAAAGTATTTAATTTAGCTAAAGACATGCTAGTTGGTATGTTTTAAATTTTAGGGTAATGTTGTACAGTATTAAAGTGAGTCAAATACCAGATACATAATGAGCATCTGCCCTGAAGTATGTTCATACCTCTCTAAATAAAATTAGCATGTTATATAGTACTACTGTATTTAAACCAGCAGGAATTTTCATCCTTTTTCCAGATCTTATGTAAGCGTATTTCAAGATTTTCATCTTGTGACTAAAGTAATATTTTTGTCTACAGTAACTAAGGTACTCAACCACTTTTAAATTCTTTGTCTCATTTTCCGTTATTAAAAAAAAGAAACTATACTCAACATTACATTACCATCTTATGAAGACTGGGCTTTCAGTGTTAAAGTCTCTATAGTTTTGAAAGCATAGCCTCTCTTTGCGACTTGTCAGTTAGAAAAATCAAAGGAATGATAAGGAAAATTGCAAAACATGGTTTCATCTTCTAGAGATTGAAAAGATTATGTGTATTTGTGGCATATAAAAATTCTATTTCACCTATAAAGTATGTCATGTTTTATGGCATGTTATGTTTGAAACCTTGAAATAAATTTCAAGGTAAACCTAAGGTTTGAACTTGACAGGATATATTTTTCACCCCTTATCAAGTGACCTCTGTTTGTGTATAGTTTCTGTAGATGATATAGATTAGCTGATGAAGTTTCAGAAAACATCCCATATTAATGATTCCAGTTCTTTTCAGGGGAAGAGATGAGAAATATGCAAAAAATTTGGTGCATTGATCCTTCTAAGAAATGACTAATTTCCATGTAGATTGTCTGTATATGAGCCCTTGTCTGTAAAAATCTTATGATTACAAAATAATAAGTATGTTAGCTTAACAGATAAGAAAACCTTAATTAATGCCACAAGAAGCTTACAAATGTAGCAAAATATGTGATGTGCTCAAGAATTCTTTGCTGTGAAAATTTAAGAAAAAATTGCTTTTAGGTCTTTGTCTGAAGCTATGTCAGTGGAAAAAATTGCTGCAATCAAAGCCAAAATTATGGCTAAGAAAAGATCTACTATCAAGACTGATTTAGATGATGATATAACTGCCCTTAAACAGAGGAGTTTTGTGGATGCCGAGGTAGATGTGACCCGAGACATTGTCAGCAGAGAGAGAGTGTGGAGGACGCGAACAACTATCTTACAGAGCACAGGAAAGGTAATGGAAATGTTTTCTTGTTCATAGAGCGTGTGTAATCTGTGTTTAGTTCTGAATTGATTAAAATTTGCTATTACCAAGAGGTGTTAGGTTTTAGGTATTTTAAAGATGAGAATAATGGAGATTTTCAAGTGGCCCTCTTTAACATTTCATTTGTAGATTTGGTTAATGATCATCAAAGAAGCTGATTAAAACAATCTGAATCAAAATGCAAGCCCTTCACACATCTTTTCTAGATCAGAGTGGCCCAGTTTTCTTGTTGAATCCTGTTTTTGTGTAAGTTGATGGCAACCTCTCTAGTCAGTACAGCTAATACTATCATTAATTTATTTCTCATAACTTAGAAAAATTGTAACATTTATTGAGTGCATTTTGTTCACTATAGTTTGTTGGGTGGATCTAGGAATTTTTCCATTAATTCTTTATTACTGGAGATTTTTTCATTTTGTTTTTGCTCCATGATTATGAGGTTTTCCTCCCTCACTTGTCTTGTTCCTCCTTTCTTTTTCTTACTTTCCCTCTTCCACTGTCGTCTTCTTTCTCTTTTTCCATTTTTTCCTTTTCACTGTTAGAAATAATGTATTGAAAACATCTTTGTAGCTGGGCATAATGGTATATGCCTGTAATCCCGGCTACTCAGGAGGCTGAGGGTGGAGGATTGTAAGTTCGAAGCCAATGTGAACAATGTAATAAGAGTCTGGCTCAAAAAATAAACAGTGCCAGGGATGTAGCTTAGTTGTAGAGCACTTCTGGGTTCAGTATCCAGTACTGCAGTAGCAATAGCAACAAGTCTTTGTACATACAGTTTTCTGAGCTTCTGCTTACACATTAGAGGATTGTTTTTAGGAAAAAATTGTTAGTCAAAGGAGATGCACCTTTGAAATTTTTAGAAATAAAAATTTGAATGATGCTGGATGGTTTACTAAAAGCATGCATCAACTTTGTTTTGTTTTGTTTTGTTTTGTTTTTCAACTCCAGGGGTTGAGCCAGTGCCTCAGAAATGCTAGACAGGTGATTTCCCACTGAGGTGGCTCTCCAGCCTTCAATTCTGTTTCATGTGCACATTTTCCATGTGTGTTGTATTATGCCCTCCCAACTCCAATTTTCTTTTGGTAATTGTTCACTGATACATGGTTGCTAATAGTGATGATGTACAAACGATTTAGAAAATATAGATTACTAATGAAACTGACTTTAACATTTTTTGAAGTAGGTTGATTTTGATTCTAAAATTCTTGAATTTTGGCCATAAATTTATTGTGTCACTTAGCAGGAATAAAGCTGCTAGAAAAAAGTGTATAAAGAAAAGAATTATTTTTATTTCTTTTTGACTTGTTTAACGAAGTACTTTTTTTCCCCAACCCAGTTTTAATTGTTACTGATATTATTAATTTTAGCTCGTGTTATGGCATATAATGTTTACATTAATTGAGATTATCAGGTTCCAGTACATGGTGTATCTTTATTCTTATTTCCCCTCTCCATCCTCTTCACCGCTCACACTTGTTCTCTTGGTCTTCCCTGTTGCAAGAAATCCATCCCCTTGTCCCCTTCTATCTATCCTTCGTTACTCTCTTTGTTTGTACTTAGCCTTACTCAAATGAGAGATACCGTTACAGTTTTTAAGTTTGTGTATCTGATTTAACAAAGTACTTTTAAGGATCATTCTCCAGAGCTTAGAATTGTAGGGAAAGCTGAAAATAACTGAATTTCTATTTTCGATTTTTGTTATGTATAGCAAAATGACCTGTTACACTCATTTCATTGTCTAATATGGCTAGTGCTTGAATAATATTGTGACTTATTATAGTGTTCATTATAATTATTAAAAACTTTAACTCATAGTAGAGAAGTAGATGTAATGCGCCTCCTTATTTTTAAACCAAATGCTAAATTTTCAAATAACTGAGATGAAGAATTTTCTTCTGAGCTCTAGGTGGCAGAATTGTACCATAATTTCAGAATTTAAGTGTTCTGATTTAATTTAATGTTGTTGATACCCTTGCCTCTTTTAAAAAATAGGTTAATGATTAAAGAATTGCTTGATAACTACATTAGCCTGTACTGGTTTTTAACATTTTTAAAAATCATAAATATTTTGATCAATAATCTCTAGATACTATTTTTAATTGCTAAATTAAAAAAATACTCTTAGGTACTTAGAGCTTTGTAGATTTTTAGACAGACTTTGATTATTATCAGTTACCAGGATTTTCTTGTTTTCTGAGTTTCAGGGAAAAAAAGGTAAGAACTTCTGTGAGAAATACAAATATATCCTTTTGTATATAGTTATGTTGTTATTGCAGGCGCCTCCGGTAAAGGAAGCTGATTTTATAATGGCCTTAAAACACATTTTTAAACTTCTATAAATAGGTATATGTCTTATTCTGTTTTATGCTACTGTAGCAGAATATTAAACCCTGAGTGATTTATAATGAAATGTACCTCGTTCACAGTTCTGAAGGCAGGAAATGCAAGATCAAAGGACTGCAGCTGGTGAGGGCCTTTACACTGCATCATAAGATGGCAGAAGGAGGAAGGAGGGGGAGAGAGAAGAGAGGGGAGAGAGAGAGAGAGAGAGAGAGAAAGAGAGAGAAAGAAAGGGCAGTAAGCCCTTTCTTTTGTCAGGAATCTCCTCCTGAAATAACTCGTTCATTTCTCAATCCATCTGAGAGGTCACTTCTTACAGGACCCACTTTTCAGCACCGTTGCATTGAGGATTAAGTTTCCAAGACATGCATTTTGGGGCATACATGGACTATGTGCATTGTTGAAAAAGTGACCAAAAGAGATCTGTAAAAGGAAGGTAATGTTCACTGTAATTCTCCCACAAAGAAATAGCTGGTAATTGCATTGGATTGACTTTTCTAGTTTGTGTCTCTCAGTAACTTACTGTATTATTATTTTAAGTACTGAGATTTGACTTTCATCTGTTTTCATAATAGGACTGAGGTTTTGCTTGCATTTTTCACTCTGTTGACCTTTCTAGCGATGGTGTAAGAGCAATGACTGGTAAAACTTCAGCATCATTGAAGTGACCCCAAACTGTACTGTTAGGCATTGTGTTCTTTATCCAATATAATGCCCTTGATAAAATTTTAAACTTAATTTTATTAAATATTGACTCTTGAGGGTTTTTTTTTTTTTGTGTGTGTGTGTGTGTATAATGGAATTGGAATATGTAAAGCAGTTCTGCATACCAAAATGTGCTGGTTGTTTTCATGAAAAGAATTTATGTTGTTGTTTGTCAGCTGCATCAGCTCCTTTTTCACAGAAACACATTTTTTTATTTGAATAACTGTGTTATTCAGACTTGGGTATTTGCCAGACAGCTTTTAAAGAATGGGAGAAGTAAGTCTATTCTGTTCCTTCGGGGAAAGCAGCTGATGGTATTTTACCAGGGGTAGAATGTGAGCTTTTATGAGATTAGAATTTTGAGAAATTCTTTGTGCTTTTGTGATTTTTACCAGCTTTTTAATTCTTAAGGATTTCTGAGGAGTTGCCAATGATAGTAATGGATATATTTTAATAAATATGAAAGCAAATATATTAAGACATATAATTTGTTGATATTGTGTAATGTATTAGTATTTGGGAATATACAACCCATTGATTGACATTTACCAAATGACTAATAGATGAATTAAAACAGCAGTTTTAAAGTGCAAGGTAGGTATACAATGTACCAATACATGTTCTTGGTAAAAATAAAGTGCAAGGTAGGTTATCATGTGGTTTTTTTCTTTTTTTTTTGGTGCTGGAGATTGAACTCAGGGCCTTGTGCTTTTGAGGCAGGCACTCTAACCGCTGAGCTAAATCCCCAGCCCCAGGCTAGTTAGTTTTAATTCAGTAGTATCAAAACTTTATGTGTTGCCACATGCAGTAACTTTCAAGAAATTATCATTTGTGCTTGCTTCGGCAGCACATATACTAAGAAATTATCATTTGTTTTGTTTTGATGTGCTACCAAAGAAAAAGATCCATAATTATCTGAAAAGGTATTACAATACTCTTCCCCCTTTTAACTCTGAGAATTCTCTATATTCTTCTTTTTTTTTTCCCCTGAGACTGCCTCTTGCTGTGTAGTTCAGGCTGGCCTTGAATTCACTATGTATGCAGCCCAGGCTGGCCTCAAATTTGGTGATCTCCCTTAGCCTCCTGAGTGCTGGGATTACAGCCATGTGCCACCACACCCAGCTTAAATTCTGTGTATTTTTTGACAAAACAAGATAGTACAACAACTATAGAATGTAGAAGCCGGTATGAAAATATAGCTACTGCTGGGTGTGGTGGCGCACACCTGTAATCCCAGCGCTCAGGAGGCTGAGGCAGGAGGATCACCATGAGTTCGAGGCCTGCCTGGGCTCATAGTTCAAGGCTAGCCTGAACTACACAATGAGACTCTATCTCAAAAAACTAAACAACAGCAACAACAATAACAACAACAAAAACCAAAAAAACCCAGCCATCTTCTATTAAGCCTGCTATTAAGGAGGTTTACAAAAGTTTAAAAGTATCGGTTTCGTCACTACCAGTTTTTTTTGCATCTTTTAAAAAATTTTTCATAAAAGATGTTATATATGTTTATGTGGAATCATGTTTTCCTTATTTTTAAAGGAACTATATTTACAAAATTTGTCAGTTTTAATTTTCAGTGTGATAACTATTGTAATGTACACAAACTAAAGGCCTTTCAGGTTGTCAGTAATTTCTAAGCACGCAAAGGGGATCTTAGCTATGTTTCCTATTGTAAAGAATTATAAAAGCTAGTTAATATTATAACTGGTGCAGTGGTAAGTTATGTTTAAAGCACTTGTTCTGTATATATATGTTATTTTCTATTATTTATTTAACATGTACAAACTATACATGACAGGCACTGATTGGAGGTGCATTGTTCCTAGATCTCACTGAACTTATATTCCCTAACAGAAGATGGCAAATTTAACAAGTAGTAATTGTGATTGCATTATAGGGTAGGCAGCCAACAAGGGCAGGTAACTTAGCTAGAGTAATGGGGACCTAATGATACATAAAGAATAAAAACTAGTGAGGTAGGTAACTGTATATGATGGGAAGGGTCCCAGTAAAGGAAACAGAATGGTTAATTGTCTAGAAAAGAGATATGTTGCAATCGAGGTTCATGAAGGTAAGGACCTGTCATTGGTGTGCATTGTTGTAGTCCAGTGCTAATCAAAGAGTTTGACTTACAGTAAATTCTGTACCGTACATAGTCCTTAAACTAATGAGTAATTGATAGGTAGAAAGAGAAGACTGTCAGAGGGATTGTTGGATGTTGGGGGAGAGTAAAAGCCAAGGGAGAATGTTACAGCAAGAAGGACTAGTCAACTAGTTGACTGTGTTGAATGTTGCTAAGGTGGTTTATGGAAAAGTTAATTTCGTGTTTATTTCCGATTTTTTGAATCGTTACGAAGTTCCTATTGACTATCAGTGTCTCAAAACTTTTCAACATCTTATATAATCCATAGCAATCTGAAATTAATACTGTAGTTTATTATAGTTAGAACAAGATATACTAGTTGATTCCTTTTAGAAATTAAGAAGTCCTTTTGTAATTAGGAAGACTCCTGACAGCAGATCTGTTAAGTTTTTATGTTATTTAAAATACTGACTTTTCCCCTGGATATATATTTGAATAAATTCAGAATATGAACAGAGTTGTAGATAATTAATGCTGTTTGAATAAAATGAAAATAATAAGATGAATTACAGTGTGTTTATGATGATTGGTTTCTGGATCCGTTTTCTGGTAGTAGTGGGTTTTTACTTAGGTGTATAATTGTATTAGCCTGTTTTCTGTTGCTCTATTAAAGTCCTGGATGCTGGGTACTTGATAAAGAAAAGAAGCTTAGGGTTGGGAGTGTAATTCAGTGGTAGAACATTTGCCCAGCATGAGTGAGGCCCTGGTTTTGATCTCCTGCATTTGGGAGGATGGGTGGAGAAGAAAAGGGGTTTATTTAGTTCAGTTTTGGATGGCTGAAGGTCCAAGATATGATCGCACCCTCACCTGTTCAGCCTCTGGTTAGGTGCTCTTGTCTAGGTTGCAACATGGTGGAGAAAAAAAGGAGTTGGCTGCTTGTTGCCAGTAGTAATTGTATGGGGTGATCTTGCCTAATAACAGCCTATTCTCCTTGAAATCAGCATTAATTCTTTCTAAGAGCAGTGTCCAGAAGACTTAGTTACTTCCCATTATGCCCCGTTTTTTAGAATTTTTACCACCATACGAGGAACAAGGTTCTAACATGAACCCTTGGACAAATCACATCCAGACCATATCAGTGGTGGTAATAACTTACTATGTAGTAGGCAAGAATTGATAGGAAGAAAACTTGGTTATAAATTGTTTATTACATAAACGTATTGCCTTTGTACATTTGACTTTAAGTGGGCTTGATTAGAATCCTTTTATGTTTTAGAATTTTTCCAAGAATATTTTTGCAATTCTTCAGTCTGTAAAAGCCAGAGAAGAAGGGCGTGCACCTGAACAGCGTCCAGCTCCAAATGCAGCACCTGTGGTAAGAATGTTTTACGTTTAGTAAATTTAACAAAGGTGCAATAAAAATTTGTATTTTGTTGTTGTAATTTTGAAGACCTTTTAAAGTTTTTACGTTAGTAGGTCTAAAGCTTTTTGCTGCTTCAGTTACCTGCAGCATGTGAAGACTCACCAGCCTTAGAGGTTATTTGAGGACTGTCTTAGTTACTTTTCTCTCGTTGCTGAGGCAAAATACCCAACACCCAAGGTTAGGGGAAGAAAGGTTTATTTAACGCACAGTTTATAGAGGTTTCAGTCCATAATCAGCTAGGTCCAAGGCAGGGTGGCGTGGCAGATATAGCTCATCCAGGCTGTTAGGATTAGGGTGGTGCCAAACCAATCAGTGTATTGATGTAGTAGTCAAACGCCCTTAATTCCAGCATCACACACTCTAGATTCAGCCACCTCTAAAAAGCCCCATCTGTGACCACATGAGGCTTGGGGGGGGGGCATCTGGACACAAACTATAACAAGGACTAATTCTGTAAGTCTTATGACCCAGGAGATACAGTTGGGTCAGACTATCAGTGGGGAAAAGCCCTCTCTGCAAATACTTGCTTGTGGAAAATATAAATCCCTGTTACATTCCTGTTGGGTTTTTTTTTTTTTTCTTTTGACGTTGTTGCTATTTGTGATATCTTAATAAATATATTTCTCCAGCAGTGTATTTTCCTTGATCACTTTTCATGTGGCTTTTCATTGTACTTCATTTCTGAGGGCTGACTTTCTTACTGTTTGAGTACAGTGTACCACCCTCCAAAACTAAATTTCCTTTGTGGCATATAGCCTATATTTATTCAGATATATCCTATAATTTTTTGTTTTTTTTAATGCTCTTGGAGATTGAGAGAGTGCAGTCCATCCCCGACCCTTTATTTTGAGGTGGGCTCTTACTGAGTTGCCCAGGCTGGCCTCAAATTTGAGTACCTTTTGCCTTAGTCTCCTAAGTAGCTGGGATTATGGGCATGTCGTACCATGCCTGGTTTACTCACTACTTCCAGCTATTTTCATAATTCAATAAAGGAAGAAAGAAATACAAGTAAAGTTTAATCTATTTCTAATAGCATTTAAAAAAGTGAGTCAGTATGTGATAGAGTACTAATACTTTTGTAAGATACAGTAGTTTTGTTTGTTCATGAACTTTTAGAGTAGCGGAATTTTGCTAATATTTAGACTAAATGTATTTAGATAAATAGATTTAGTTGACTTACCAACAGGTATTTATGTGGCTTCTATTATCAGTCAGTGTGCTAAGGATCCTGAAATACAATAATTAGAAAGATTCATAGTCCCTGACGTCTTTGAGCTTGTTTCCTAGATACAAAAGGGCAGTAGGAATGAGGTCAGTGCTAGGGTAAGAAGAACAGGTGCTTATAACTATGAATTGATTGACTTTTCTAATAAGCAGTTGGTTGGAAACATGTCAAACCTTAGAACATTTAAAGCATTACCTTTGTAACTATGATTATTCTTTCTTTCTGATATTTATATTATCATTAGTATAATTTAAAATATTAATGTTTGGCCCTTGACCGAAATAAGTACCTAGTAACAGTTTTGATAAGTACCTTTCTTTTATTTGGAGTAGTGCTTAGAGTGAAATCCTACTTTAACAAAATTGGGCGTACTTTAGTCTTCATGTAGATCATGAAATTCCCAGGCAGCTTTGGGATTTTAAAAAAATACCTGCTGTTAGGTTATTATAGACTATTAATTTTAGAATAAGATATTTGTGAATTAAATTATTGACAGCTTTTTCTCATTATTGCAAATACTAATACCTATTTAGTTTTATACTAAATAGCTATTAGCTATTTTAGCTAAAGACTAAATGCCTGTTTAGTCTTATACTAACTGTACATTCGTATGGGCTTATTCTCATAGTTGCGATATTTATTTAATTTAAAGATTAATAGTTTGATGGATAATTCAGTTAACAGTTTCAAAA
The DNA here is from genome assembly GCA_004026905.1 of Hystrix cristata. NCBI lineage: Eukaryota > Metazoa > Chordata > Mammalia > Rodentia > Hystricidae > Hystrix > Hystrix cristata. The sequence continues at coordinate 150,846 of PVJO010000070.1, read as the reverse complement.
ATGTTTTGTTGTTGTTGTTAAAAAGATCATCTTTAGTGGGAGAATATTATTTTACAAAGACCCTTAAGTAGGCAGAATGAAATTGCTAACTGTCCTGTTTGTATAGTTTTTAAAACTTGCTTTTTGCCTTGGTGTAATAATAACTGTAGTAATAATACAGTAATGTAATAATCATCTCAGATAATCTCAGCAATGACTTGTAATCATTGGCTAGAGATCTACTCACCACTTTTTGTCTTAAGACTGCAGTAAGGAAAAAACTTAGAAAATAAATATCTCCATTATAGTTTTAATTGTGAGTATTACATAGATGATATTTTAAAATATTAACTTGTAGCTCATAACTTAACTTTTCTACAGGATCCCACATTGCGTACTAAACAGCCTATTCCAGCTGCCTACAACAGATATGACCAGGAAAGATTCAAAGGAAAAGAAGGCAAGAATTGTTTAATTTTTATCATCACCTTGCTGTGGATATGCTGACCTTCAGAGGCAGTACAGTCAAATGTTTAAGAATAAGAGTTTCCAAATTAACTTGTGCAGGCCAAATCTGACTCATTGCATGTTTTTGTAAGTAAAGTGTTTTTGGAACACAGCTACACTTATGTGTCATCTGTGGCTGCTTGAGCCCTATTGATAGCCCTCTTGTGTTTTGCCAGAGATCATGTACCCTACAAAACCAAAAAACACTGTCAGGCCCTTCACAGAAAAAATTGGCTAACCTCTGGTTAGTAGTTTGGATTCTGGATTCAGATACCTCGTATCACAGTTAATTTTTGTGTGAATTTTAATATTACTTTAAATGCATTCTGTTTAAGTTTTCTCCTGGCTAAAGTTTTGATACTAATTGTAATAGACCTGTCTCTTAGGGTTACTGTGAGATTTAAACTAGTTAATAAAGTTGCTAAAAACAGTGTATGGTATGTAATAAACTATCAACAGATGTTTGCTGTTATAAATACTTGTTCTGTTTTTACAGAATTTACTTTAGAACGGAGATGCTATCTATTCATGCTTCTCAAATTATAAATGTACATATTGAGAATTTAGGAAACATAGACTTGGAGCAACAGTGTGAGGATTTATTTTGTAGTGATGTGACTGATGCAATAGTGAAACTTTCTACATTAGTGAAGTAGGACTAACCCCATTTCCTCTTGAGAGCTTTGTTTTGATCACATTTATGAAAATAATGAGGTAGAGCAACTAAAAATTTAACATTTACTTTTTTCCTGCATTATATGTTTTGTCCTTAAGAGATATGTTGCATTGGTACAGTGAATTTTGTGTGCTAGTTTTATTTACTGGATAAAGGGACACACTGAATAGATGCCATAATAAGATAAGGGCCCATTCCTTTATTCGGTTTATTGGAAGATGGAGGAAACGGGGTGGAGAGAGAGATGATAGCTACTCTGGACGATTAGGGAGCATTGAAAAGCGAAATACTCCTGCAGTGTTTTTCTTAATGAAATAAACTATAAAGCAACCCACAGACCAAATCCAATCTTGTGTGGGCTAAATCCAGCTGCCCTATTTGTACACATACTCTATATTGTTTATCCTGTTTTCGTATCACAACTACAAAATTCAGTAGTCGTGACAGAGACCTTTTGGCCTGCAATGTGTAAAGTAATTACTACACAATCTTCTACAGAAAAACATACTGAGACTATGTCCTAAAACTCTCATCATCATTTACAGCATTGTTTTCTACAAAATATTTAACATGTATTGTGGATTGCAAGTTTGGAACACAACTTTTTTAAAGGAGATTTCTCGTATTAGATCCTTTTAGTGATGCTGTCATCAAGTATTTAGTAGTAAATAATTTAGGGGTTATAAATTATTTTATTTAATTTTTGAACATAATTCCTCATAGGCTTGTGTATTGAATATAGTTTTGAGACTAGTGTCTTTAAAAATTTGCAATCTTCAAAAGTTTGTAATGTAACTATATATAGTAAATTTAAGGCTTTGTTATACTGTTCAACTTTCTGATATAAGGTAGGTTATTTAAATTTTTTGTCTATCATAAAATACATAAAATCTAATAGTAAACCCCTTTTTTTCGTAGAGACGGAAGGCTTTAAAATTGATACTATGGGCACTTACCATGGTATGACACTGAAATCTGTAACGGTAAGTTATTTGTGACTGCAGAGATTATTTTGTTCCAGACCTTTTATGTGAGTAGTGGATTTTGAAGAAATTTTTCATATTTTCTGTTTGAAACATTTATCTTTAATGACCACTTGTGCTGGTAGATATGTGTGATGCTTTATGAAATTCATGAATTCTTTCTCTCTTTCTCAAACTGAGTTTGAGTATGTGTAAATAAATATTGAAAGCTGTTTTACCTAGGGTGGTGCTATCTGGTTAGCATTTTTAAAGCCAGTGAAGAGTTAAAAGATCATTTGAGGAAAGTATTTGGTGTAATATTTTATGTTTTTTAAAATATACCATATGCTCTTTAAAAAGACAGATTGTAGCTAGTCGTTATAATCCTTACAAAGTTCTTGCTTGCTGAAAATGGTATTGCCTACTGGAATTTGTAGGACTTGATGAGGTTGAAGCATGAAGACTCCAAGTTTAAGGACATCCTGGGCAACTTGGTGACTTAACAAAACCCTATCTCAAAATAGAAAATAAAAGGAGAACTGAGGATATAGCTCAGTGTGAAGGCTCTGGGTTCAGTCCTCGGTACTAAAACAGAAGTTCACACTTGATAAAAATAATACTTGCACGCCCATAATTACTCACCTTTGGTTCACTTTAGCAAACTTTTCTTTTTCTTTTTTTGCGTGTTTGTTTTCTGGAGCATTTACCTTTCATACTTTAAAGTACTGTACTGTGTATATTAATTGGAATGCCTGTATACTTGAAACACTAATACCAAAAGTTACTTTTGTTTTTGCTTTGAGTTGTTAGATCTGTAAGGATTCCGTATAACGTGGAATGAATATATTTGCTCTATTTTCTCAGAATTAAGGTACATAGAATTAGCCAGGCATCACAAGTTTTTTAAAGCAGACACCAGATAAATGTACAGACTCTGACTGAAGTTAGAATTTTTGTTTCTTTTTCTAGACTTCAAATTGGAGTTGGGTAGTAGATATTTTGATAATATTCTTCATTTATGGAGTGACACCCAGGACCTCACCCATGTGAGGCAAGCACTGAGATAGATAGAAGGTTAGCGCTGAGACAGATTTCCAGCTCTTTGTATTTTATTTTGAGAGAGGGTCTTGCTGAGTTGCCTAAGCTGTTCTCAAACTTGGCGATCCTCCTAGCATAGCTTCTGTAGTGGCTAGGATCACAGGCATGCCACACAGTGTCAAACAATGTAAAACAAAAATACTTGTTTATAAAATTGTCATCAGATTTGTATTATTACTGAAATTATATGTAAAGTCTTTAATTCATTCAACAAATACCTATTGAACAGTTGTGTCAGACCATGTTCTAGCTGTTGTGCACATAGCTGTGAATAGAGTAGTCACAGGCCACTTTGAGGAAGTGACAGTTTAGCTGAGACTTTGCAGAAGAACATTCCATGTAAGGAAAGTCAGGGGTTAATACTGAGCCCCAGTATAGCAAAAGCAAAAAGACCAGTGTCTCCAGCTAAGTGAATGAGGGGAAAATGGGTAAGAAATTTGATACATGCATTTTGTGACATCTGCTTTCTTCTTGTTTCATAAAATAAGTTAAATTCTTAGGACATTTTCTTGGCAACAGAACTTGGCAAGTGAATTGTTGGGGTAACTGAAATTGGTGTCCTTAGCCATCAAATTTAGTTTTTTTTTGTTGTTATTATTTTTTCTCTTTCCCATGTCTCTGAAATGCCATATAATTTGTCTCATTATATGAATTTCTATGAAAAGAATAAAGTCAATAATAATTTTTATAGTGGTACTTTATATAGAGCAATTTTCTAAATGCAAGGATAGCTTCTTAATTGATCTAGTTCTGCTTCTTCATTAGACTTTGTTCCTGCATGGACTTAAAAGAGGTGAACTTAAATTTGTGCCGTATGATTTTAAAGAATACAAATGTTGTGTAGGAATATAACAAACGCTGAGAATGGTTGAATTGCTAGTACTTTTATTTTGGTACCCATTTAAAATCTGCTTGTATTCCAATTCATTTAGCTTTTGTTAGAGACTACATGGATAAGTTTGAACATGAAAGCTTTGAAGTTTTCAGATAATTACTTCTTTTTTAGCTGAACCTCAAACTTACTATTTTTTTCCTCTTCTGTTTTGAGTGATTATTGAGTGTGAGTTGGTAAGGTGTACCAGCTTCTATCTTATGATCTGGTTGAGAAAGTTTTTCTCTTTATATCCAAGGCTTTGTTGCTCATATGTGACTTCATTTCTCACATATGTATAATTCATTTTGCTACCGTTGTTCCTCAGAATTTTGATGTTGTTACTAAATTTAAGATCCTTCATTAGAATTACCTTTTAAGTTCAGCATCAGAAATACATTAGAATTACCTTTTAAATTCAACATTGGAATTCCTTAGATGTAAGACTAAATCAATAAATCTGTAATTTTTGTATGAGTGGAGTTTTCTTACATGTTGCTAGAGAAAATGTGTATTTTGGTAATCTTGTTTCATGAGTCATAAGTTACTGAAATTCATTTATGAAAATGGTTCAGTCAGGATGCTTTGGTAATGTAAAAGTAATTTATTGAAATTTCTTATAGTAATAGAAATTGTAGTATCTTTAAAGTTAGAAATTTGCATAGTTAAATTTCTGTGCTTTTTTTTTTCCCTGAGGTAGAGTCTATCTGTGTTGCCCAAATGGCCCTTGAACTCCTAGCTCAGTGATGGCAAACCTTTTAGAGCTTACAGTGCTAACAAACAGCTTAATGCCACATGTGTGCCTTAGGTTCGCCACCACTGTCCTGGCTCATCTTATCTCAGCCTTGTAAGTAGTTGGGACTGTAAGCGTGTGCTGCCATACTGGTCTCTGGCTAACTTTTGACTTAGGCCATGGCACTGTTGAGTTGCTAGAGAGCTATTCTGAGTTGGGAATTTTCCTCAAAAATGTGTTACTTGGGTTATATAATGTTTAGAAACACTGAACAGATTTTGTGATATAAGAACCTAAATTGGAGTATGCACTCCTCCCAAGCTTGTTTACTCCCAGAGCTTGCCCCTTCCCTCCTCCTTGTCGGGAATACTCTTAGAAAGAACTACAGTTATGCAGACCTGTGTACTATTAAGGCTATCCTAGAGTTATGGATTGGAAGTAGGAATCATTCATTGGAGACAATACTCATATGTGTTTGTGGATTCTTTTTGTGAAAGGACCATTTTAGAGTAAGAAAATGTCACTTGACCATGCTTTTTTATATAAGAAGTGATGGTGAAGACCTGTCTTTGTTAGTTGGGTAGTAATAGGAAACCTGTCCTAAAGTTCCATGGGAGAAGGAAAAGGAAGTTATAATTACGGTTCACTCTTATTAATTGTAGGGATTTGGTAATTGTGTAAAGAATTACTTTGTTTTAACCTCTTTTCACTGTTCAAGTTTAGGTGGAATACAGATTACAAACTCTGGCCTGTTTTTGCTCTTTCCTCTGTTCTTACTCAGTATCATTCACTTTTGATCACCTTACTGTGTTCATTTTTGAGGAAGCACTTTACACAGTGAAATTGTGCAAACTGAAAGCTTCCTTTAATATCTTCACTGGAGTTAACTCCAACACACCTAGCAGTTCTTATAGTGTATGTTTTATAGAGAAGCATTTTCCTGATGGCAAGTAAACTTAGCTTTCCAGTATTGGTGTTAGAGTTGTAGTATTACCATCAACTTCTATTTTCTTTTTTTCTTTTTCTTTTTTAAACCAAGAACATGTATTGGTACATTTTACATACAATGGTCACATTCATTACATTTATTTTGTACCTATACATGTCAACTTCTATTTTCAGAAGATACAGAATTTAAACCTCTCAACCCAATTATATTCTTAAAAGTGAGAACACATACATTATTGTCCCTATTCCCATCCTACCCAGACACTATTTTATAAAGCTTCCTTTGTTCTCTTTTGTCTTTTTTGTGTGTTTTTAAAAAATTAATTTTATTGGTACTCTTTTGATATACATAATGATCGCATTCATCACAGGAAATGTATACCTGTATATAATACATCTTGAGTCTTCATTTCTTTGCCATTCCCCCCCTTCCCTTCAACCATTCTTCCGCTCTTTATTTACAGAAGCTTTGTTTCCATTTTTTCCTTCTGTTCTCTTTTTCCTTTTTTTTTTTTCCCCTTTCCACCTTCCCCCTCCTTTGTTCCCCTTCCCATTTGAGCGTTTTCTTCCTACGTCCTAGTATCTATCCTCCATTTTGGTCCTTATTTGTACTTTTAGTTTCTCATATAAGAGAAACAGTGCAAGATTTAAACATGTGTCTCTCATTTATTTCCACTTAAAAGTATGGTCTCAAGGTACACCCATTTACCTAAAAATGTATCAAGTTTATCCTTTCTGGCAGAGTAGTACTTCATTAGATAGAAAAACCACATTTTCTTCTCTTTCAGTTGTTGATTAATTTGGTGTTCATTTCACCTTGAAATGTTGTGGAGATACTATTGTTAGCGGTAATGTTCTGGAGTTGAGTCTAGGGCCTAGTCCAGCAAAAATGAAGATAGTTCCTTAAGGATTTCTTCCTTATGTCTCTTTTTTGTCCTCCTCCTCTTTTTCCTTCGGCAAATGATTGTTGAAGACTTGCTCTATGCCATGCACTGTGCTAGGTGTTGTGATATCAGAGCTGAATAAAACCAGACATGATTTATTTTCTGGTGAGAGAAAAACAGATAAGTCAGTGACTCAGATGAAATTGCGACTGTGCCAAGTGTATAGAGTTATGTGCTAGGAGAGCCTAGAATCTAGGGATTTGTTGTAGGAATCAACAAATACTTAATTGAGAAAAGATCTGAAGATGAGGTATTAACATGAAGAAGGCAGGAGAGCACACTTTTAGCTACAATATAAAATAAGATTAAAAGATCTGTGATGGGAACAGCATAGCAAATACAGTGATTTTTTTTTTTTTTTTTTTGCGAGTAGAATGATTTGAAAGTCTTGTTCATTATATATGGATTGTAAGCTTACCTATAGGAAAGTTTTTTTCTCCAGAGTTAGATTGAAGCCTGCTTGTTCTCAAATGCTGGTGCATTGTCCGATATGTCATGTTTAGCGTACTTCTGGAGTCACTGTGCCAATCTGAATAGTCCCCCAAATATGTTTTAGTAGGTGTCCATTGTAATTTAAAATTTCATTTTACAGAACATTTAAGAAGAAGAGTTTGTTATATAGATGATCTAGATTCATAGCTTCTTTCAAAAAGCTAACTGTCATGACTGGGTATTGGGTCCATAGTTTGACATAGCATCAGCCACATCCACATGAGCAGTGGCCACTTTCTTGATGTTTTCTCTAGATTGCCAGCTGCCTCACCACTCTTTTATCCAGCCTTCATTTATTTATGCTCTGTTCATTGACTCTGTTGAACTTCAGTTTTGAAAACATTGATCAAAATAAAGGCAGTGCACCCTAATTAAAGAGTAGTCAGTCGGTTGCAAGCACTACAGACGTAAGGCTTTGAAGTCAGCCCGGCTTTGACTCTTAGCCTTGCTACTCGTTCTGTTTTTATTTTATAATAAAGATAATAGACCTTACATCATAGTTTTGTTAAAGCATTAAAGGAGAATCTGTAAAATCCTTAGCACAAAGAAGACTCAACCAACGATGATGTTTATTGTGAATTTATGATTATATAATTTCAGTTTGACTTACATGTAAATGTTGCCCATAGCTTCACTGACATATTTTATATTACTTCTTTTATTACATTTTTGATTCAAAATTGTGAAGACTAGTTTGTTAGGAGAAACCTTTTCCTCTCAAGTAATTGGGATTTTTGTTGTTGTTTGTTTGCTACAGTTGTATATGTTTATCTTGTAGCAGAGACCTGTAACCTCTGGAAAAAAAATAGCTATAAAGAAATTTTCATGTAAAAAAATAACTAGCTAGTTTAGTCTTTTTTATCCACCTGTTAAGGTTCATGTATAGAAAGAAGTGTAATTTATTTATATTTAAATTATTTATACTGTATTGACTTAAAAACTGTGTAAAATATTCAGGATTTAATGTTCAGTCATTATAGTGGAAATACTACGTTTATAGTCCTGTATAGGATTTCCTGTGTTTTACATTTAGACTCCTCGAGATTATTATAAAACTTGATTATCTTAATTTTTCTTTTTTGAGGGGGGTCCTTGGGATTGAACTCAGGGCCTTGTGCTTGCTAGGCAAGTGTTCTACCACTTGAGCTCAATCCCCAACCCTTAATATTATAGGGAAAAGGTGGTATAATTTTAGCGATTGTGTGACCTGTATTACTAAAGTCTCTAAGATGTTTTGGCCAAACCAGTAATTGCTCTTTAATGAGATGTAAAGCTAAATTAATGGAATTTGACTAGATGGTCTTACATCTAAGTACATACCATCCAGTGTGCAATGGATTTTCAATAAGTGCTTGTAAACTAAAAAACACTTTTTAAAAAGTTTTAATTTTATACTTTTTAGAATTCCCTGACACCTCTTCCATGTTTTGTTGCTGTAATTTATTTTTCTTCAGGTATATTAACATCAAAATGCTGGGCATCCTGACAAACTGTTAAAGTTAAATCAAAGTCTAATACCTCTCACCACAAAGAAGGTTATCAGTAATATATGTAGCACAACCTCTAAAATGAGTCTACCAATAACCATGTCTTATGATGTTATCACAAAACTCCTGAAATTTATTTTTGAAAGAAGCATAGAGAAATTATTCATAGTACATATGTCAAGAGTAATCTGGAAACCTATTATATAATTTTTATATACAAATTAGATATCACATTATTTTAATATTGTTCATTGTTAACAGTGGGAGACAATAGAAACCGATTTGGAAGTCAGATGGTATGTTAACATAAAAATTTATACTATGAAATTTCAGTATTGTTATTCATAGTCTCTTAATTGTTCTGTTTTTAATGCTGTAATTATTTATGACTCATATTGCATGAAAGCAGATTTTAACTTTTTTTTTTAGCTTAATTGTCTCCCTTGGGCATACCGTATTAGTGCTTTTAATTCTATTTTCTACTTCACTGCTTTGACATGACCTTAATCCATTCAATTTTAACAAGCTAGTATCAATATTAAATATATTTCATCACTTTTAAATTCTAATTCATTGTACTTTTCAACTAATTGCTGTTGTTCTTTAACATAGAAGTGTTTTTATTTCTCTTCATTATTTGAAGAACGGATTAATCTTTAGTGTTTCCTTAAATTTCTTGAAAGATGACTTGCACTAGTTTGTTCATATTAAAAATCCTAATACTTTTAATGACATGCTGTATTTGGGCATTTAGATATGTCCTTGATAGATACTTTTCTGTTGGTTATTGGCTGGGCTTTAGTCTACTTTATCAGTTTCTAGGTCCCATAAATTGAAGTGACTTTTCAATCTTTTATATAATTCCTCCATTCAGGTTACTAATTTTTTGTTGTGGTATTTTCGTCTTAGTATCCTTTGGATTGTCTAGTTACTATAGTTCATCTCCTCCCTTCTCCCCTCCCCAATCATGCTAAACCTCATTCGATCTTTAATTCTAAGTTTTGGTTTCTTTTTCAGGTCTTTTTCTTGATGGATGTTTCTTTTAGTGTTGTTCTTCTTGTCTTTCCTGCTTCTCATGTTCCTCTGTGAGTGACTGTTCCCATATTTATTTTAAATACCTGTTTTTAAACTCTTACTTGCTTCTGATCTGGATAAATCTTAATACTTTAGAAACCAGTTCTTGTTTGAAGTTTCAGATTAGTACTTTGCTGTGAATATGTTGAAGACATGCTCAAATTTTGAAATACTTGGGAATGGAAACTGTTTAAGACCTTATTTTGAAGTTGGAGACAAAAGTACAGTATATCATAGAATTCACATAATTCTTTTACTGTTGAACTTGTATTTTGTGGTGTCATTGACAAAACTTGATCTTTACATTCAGATATTTTATAACTGTAAGGTCAAGGTAGACATTTTAAAATCAAATGAATTTAATATTTTTATAAATTGTCATTATAAAAAATTAATTCAGTCTTTTACTATTATCTACAAACAGTGAGTTCTGGAATCCTGTAATTATTTACCTCCCCAAATTTGATATTTTCAGATATATGCTTCAGTTTTCATGCAGTGTCTTTTATTACTTTTATTTTATATTTGTTGCCATAAATATTCTGAAATTAAATTCCTAATGTATTTCAAAATAGCAAATTAGAGAACTAAAATTAAGCAGGTCTTTGGTCTTCTGGGAGTTACTGTATTTTACTTCTATTATTATTTATAAAAAACAGACATCCTCCCAAATTTAGCTACTGATACAAGTTTGTGGACACATTATAGTTTGTGAAGAACTTTGGAATCTTAATTTTTTTCCAACAAAAGCTAGTTGAAATAGTAACAGGAAAAGAAACTTTAAAAACTAAACTATTTAAATAAATTGATAGTTATGAAATGCTTTTCCTTAATCTGGGTTGATGTAATAGATATACATTAATATCTTCTACTAATAAATTGGTAGATGTCAGTTTTGGGGATATCTGTGATGCATACTTATATTATTCCTTTTTTGACTTGTTATTAGTACTTTTGAAAAGTTTCTATGATATTTTAAAGCTTTGAACCTCAATTTGAAGCTCACACAGTAGGGTTTTTTTTCCCACAGAGTAGGTGTTACAAAAACATGCTTCACTGTGTCATACTGGTAGTGTAACATGTACATTTTAAATTTGAACACTTGTCTAGATTACTGAAGACTGATCTGTAGCCACAATCTGTGGTGATAAGTGCCTGAATAATTTTCCTTGCTCCCTTTGTCATATAACTGACCAAGGGATAAATAAATGCTGGTGATGAGCAGCAGCACATTACACAGCCTGGGGAAGGATGATCAGCTGCTTGGAGTCTAAATCACTTCAGTGGATGACATTGCTCTAGTAATTTGTCATGGTCCAGAGAAGGGCTGAGGAGCTAGGTAATGTTAGTATGCCTGAGAAATTAATTCTGTTTAATCAAGCTTATGAGAATAGCATGTGAATTCAGATACTGATTTATTAATGTACAATGAGAAATGTAATTGCCAGGAGTATTTCCCTATCACCCACATGCATGTTCTCTGTGTAAAGATGTTAACACTAGAAATCACAGTATATTTCCGTAATTAGCACATAATAAGTTATATCCTTCGAATGTTTATAGTTTTGTTTTGTTTTTGTGGTGCCGGGGATCGAACTCAGGCCCTTGTGCTTGCAAGGCAAGCACTCTAATCACTGAGCTAAATCCCCAGCCCTCCTTCGAATGTTTAATGATGTTAAAGTACTCTGATATTTGACCCTCTTTATTAAAGAAAGACTTGTTGTAAGGGCATAGTACCTGTCATAGTTATTTTTCTCATTGCTGAGACAAAATACCTGATACCTGAAGTTAAAGAAGGAAAAATTTATTTCGGCTCACAGTTTGTAGAGGTTTCAGCCCATAATTGGCTGGCTTGGAGGCAGAGTGGTGTGGCAGAAGGACATCACAAAGGTCAAAGAGCTCATGGCAGTCAGAAGGCAGCAAAGTAGTGAAGAAGCAAAACAGTAAGCGGCAAATGAACAAACAGCCCTCTTTCTGTCCATTATATTATATCCAGGCTACGCACCCTTATCATTCACATGCAGGGTGGGTCTACCCATTATCCACCCCCAGAACTATGCCAAACCAGTGGACCAGTTGAGTAACCACATACCCTTAATCCCAGCATCACACATTGTAGATTCAGCTACCTCAGAAAAGCCCCACTTGTGACCACATGAGGCTTTGGGGAGACATCGAGACAAAAGCCATACCTGCCTTTTCCTTTGGGCTTGGATAGGCTTTGTCATCATTTGCTGTTTTAATTTATGTTCTTTGTTGTAATGTCTGACTAATCCCTCTCTGGATAGATATGATGTATTTAGATATGTATATTGCTGATTCAACTTTAGGACTAATGTCTCATTCTATTGTGTGATTTGTTTAAAATTGTTAAAAGTGTGGGGACCTACTTTTTGAATTTAAAATTTATAATGTAGACATGCAAACGATTTGATTTATCACTAGAGAGGATAGAGTGTCTTTGCTTCAGGTCTGAGATATAAGGTCTAGGATTAGTCACCATTAATAGTGTTGATTTAGAAGAGGAGAGAAGGGCGAGGGTTTCCTGCTGGAGTTTGGACATTGCTTATTCATACCTTTCAGTATCACTGGTTGGTAATCCAACTAGTGAGAATCCTTAAATCCTGCTCTCCAAATTAATTCAGTAATTTTGCTTCTACAAAGATACTACAGTTTGTTTTTAACCATCTTATAAAATAGTGTAAGATTTAGAGTGTAGTCTATGTGAGTACAGAAGCAAATACAAAGTACAGATGGAGAAGAACTAATAAGAGTGCTGTTGTAGAAGATGTTATGAATAGATATATAATCACTCTTGTCAGGATGAACACAGCTTCAAGATGGCAGCATTAAAAAAATTCTACTTTAACATATTTATTTACAAGATGTGAAGATAAACATAATTGCAGAGTATGAATGTTTTAAGAATAATTGGTTTTGAATGATTTCTTTATAAGAATAAATGGTAGATTGTATAGAAAGTTTTTGATCATATTTTGCTTAGTTGGTTATATTTTGAATGGGAAATTCATTTAGGGAAATTACCAGAATCATTTTTAGTAATAGGAAGGTCTCATCCCTTCCCCTCCTCCACACTTCTTTATCTCTTGCATACATGCTTAAATAATGATAAAAATATGGAAGTCTCTTCACATTTAAACTCAATATGCTAATACTTGTTTTATACTGAAGAGTCTACCATTTTTATTTGGGCTCTTACTTGCTCATGTAATGCTGATTTAGTGTTGGACCATAAAAAAAGCCAAGTCGTCCTTTACCATAGTGTGAGTTTTCTTGTAAGCTTTGTTTTGTCTGGTAGTTTTAGTTTGATTTCATTAAGAAACAGCTATCAAGTCTGAACAAAAACCAAAGCCATTTAGTGTTTATTTAAGCTGACCTCTTAGAAATTTTAGCATAAGATTGTAATTAATGGGAAAAAAGAAATGAATGATATAAATAGGAAGACTTTTTATGGCTTGTGATTTCACTGTTGCTTTACATTTTTCTAAACAGAGGTGATCTAAGTTTTACATGTGTAATGACTTAAATTGGGAATTTGCAGACATTTTCTATAAAGATGTAGACAGTAAATTCTTTAGGGTTGCAGACCAACAGAATCAAATTGTTTAGGTACTTATGTAATAAGAGATAAATAGAATTTCTACAAAATTTTAATGACACATATAACAATAATAGCAGTACACGATAGTAATCAGTAGTGATGGTTTACTTAATGAGAAGATACTGCTTTTTTGGAACAGTGGTCACATTTTACTTGAGGTTCACAGCCCATGTTCCCTTTCCACCATAATTGATTGCTAGTATCCATCTGTTAATGGTGATCTATACTGACATTTTATTACATATTTCATCTTTGAAAAAATACTTTTGTACAGATAGGCATTGCTGTTACCATTCATGAGCATATGTCAACTGAGTGTATTCACTACTTAGAAGGTATTTCTAAAATTCTGTTAGACTGTTTTCTTGATATTTCCCTTTCTAGCATGTCATTACTTTACAGATTAGTCACAGCTGACAGAAAGTCAGTAAGAACTTCCCAGTGCTTAATGAAAGAAATTTTGGAATAAAGAAATTTCTGTTACATTTGTATTGACCCCTGAAGAATCCGACCTGAACTCTATAGTTTTAAGTTTGAAAATCTATTTGGCTGCATATTTTTTGAGCATGGAATTTTCATTTCTTCTTTTAATTTTTGGCAGTATCGTATGTGTACAAAACAACATAAAATTACTAGCAATTCAAACAACTTTAGTTTGTCTTCAAATTGACAGTATGAATTTTCTTTTAAAAATTCACGGTTTTGTTTTGTAATTTAACTGGAATTCGTTAAAAAACAATGATCAAATCTGTAGAAAAATTGAATTTCCAAAACTACTCAGTATTTGATAGTTGTGGTTGTGGCTGGATCTTTTCATTGAGAAAAATTTAAACTGGCCTTGGGATTAAAAAAACAATCGCAGTAAAACCTTTCTGCTGATAATCTGTTTGACTACTGTGTGGTAGAGCATATGAAGTTGTTTCTAACAAAAATTTACAATAAATTTGTAACAATAAATGAAATTCACTCCTGATGCTAATGGCTCAGCAGTACATGATAAATACAGATATTTCCTACGAAGTACTTGATGATGAATAAGCATAGACATTAAGTGTCTTAACACATTTTCAGGCTTTGTATATTGTCAGTCTAAGCTGTTTTCTGCTTTGCAGATATCATTTACCACCGTTTATTGTAACACATCTGAACGCATTCCATCTCAGATTGTATTTCAGTAGTGTTTTCTGAGCTTCTTGGAAATTACTCTTGCTTGTCTGGTTGTTCCATGTAGACTATTCATGGAAGGTAGTTTTTCAGTTACTTCAAAACACGTCATGGACTGCTTGAATAAACAACTGAGTGGTATTGGTCAGATCTGTCAACTCAGCAGGAGCCCAAAAACCAGTCAGTCATTTGCTTTGACTTTTGACTATTGTTTGCTCCCAGTGACCTCAACTCTTCAAGCAGTAGTTCCCTATGAAAAGCTAATGGTCTTAAGGTCATTTTCTCTAAATATTATTTTTGGCTGCTTCAATCAAATAGAAGCTCATTAACTCACTGTAGGTAAACCATTTTCCTTATTTTGTTCATAATCTCTTAGAAACTTGATTTACAAACTTTTTTTTTTTTTGGAGAAGAAATTTTGTTTTGATGAAATACTCCCTTTAAAAGTTTTCAGTTTTTCTAACCATAGTTTTTCTGTGAATTGAGAATGTTGTGATGAGTACTTAGTTTGGTAGTACATACTGACATACAATATTTTTAGCCTAAATGCAGTGTTAATGGCCTAGAAAACAGTGCTTTGTCATCTGATTGATTAACCTCTTTCATTATACCTTAAGAATATATATTTTCTCTTCATATTTTGGTGTGATGGGTATGCAGTGGTAATAAGAAAAATCAAATGTGTGGCAAAGTCTGTGGCGTATAAAATCCTATGTTTTATACTCATTCAGCAAATATTTATAGTGTGCCTATTGTATATCTGGCATTTCTGTAGGCCTGGGGGATACTGTGACTAAACAGGAGAGAAGAAAAACAAAACAATAAGTAATATATGCTTTTTGGAGAGCTAAAAATAGGGTGAAGCAATTTAATTTCATCCCTGCGATTTGTAGTATGCCAGCTACAAATGAGTGCCAAATCTGAGAGTGCCACATGAGGTCTCTGTTGCAAACATTTCACTCTGCTGGTGTAGTGCAAAGGCAGTCATAGACTGTAGATAAGTGAATTAATGTCTGCTTTGAAATAAAACTTAGTTTATGAATAGTGAGATTTGAATTTTGTATAAATTTTACATGTCTCAGAATTATTTTTCCTCCTTTTGATTTTTTCCACCAACCATTTAAAAATGTAAAACCATTCTTGGCCCATGGGCTGCACTAAAATAAGTGTGTGGCCTTTGGATTACAGCTGTGGTTTACTAACACTTAGTTTTTATCAACTAATCCTAGACGGCAATAATTGTTTGTACTGATTCAAGTGGTCTGATTCAATAATTGTTTGTACTGATTCATTGGTACTTCTTGAATTGTATGTCCTTAGGAATTGGTATGTAGGTGAATTTAGGAATGATACTGTATAGACACACATAGTTGGTATATAGACATTATGCGCGATACTAACTTTTAACAGTAAGTGTTGTTAATTGCATGTTGTTTGCCTGTCTAGTTAAAACTATTTTGCTGTGTATTTTAGGAAATGCAAGATGATAGATTTGAGTTTTATAGTAAAAGTAGTGAGAAAACTACAAGATGTATCCCTAAGTGCTGAAGGAATACAAATTTTATGGACACACATTTTATAATCAGGAGCTGTTGATCACTTAAAAGCAAATAGAATTGATTTTTGATACTTTTAAAAAAGAAAACTTATTATACTAAATGAAAGAATGTGTAGATCTTGCTAAGGTACCCTTTTGATTTATGACAATACACAGTGGAATTTTGGCACCCAGAAATGACTAGTACCAAACAGATTGTTTTGGAAGTATTTGATGAGAAGAGTTCTGATGAGTGAGATGACAAATCAGAAGAACGAGAACAGTATAGATAGCATGAGGAACAAGAGTTCATTAGCATGCTGTCCTCCTGCAGATTGTAGATCCTTGCTAGTATTTCCACCTTAAATATACTAAGATTGGAGCCATGTGCAGGCTACCCCAGTTATACAAATGGGAAAGGTTTCTTTTCAGGTACAGTCACTTTTTTGACGAACTGGGAACTGTGTGATATGGCTCAGCTGCCTAAGTACAGCATTTTTTCACCTTCCCATACAGACTTTTCGCTTTCTACCACTCCTGAAAACTACAGTGGCTGAACACTGCATCCTTTATGTGTTTCTGCTGCCACCTGATTTATCTTCTTTTCTCCCTACCCCATGTTCTAAATCGTCTGTTGTCAAGTTGTTCTAAACAAAAAACCTAAACTTCATTGACACTTTTTTGTTTCAGACTGTAAGATTATTTCCCCTAAACCACTGCT
Source organism: Hystrix cristata (assembly GCA_004026905.1). Lineage (NCBI taxonomy): Eukaryota > Metazoa > Chordata > Mammalia > Rodentia > Hystricidae > Hystrix > Hystrix cristata. Next base: position 134,031 of record PVJO010000070.1, on the reverse strand, counting down.
ATCTGTAATGGCAAGATAATGCAATTTTGATCAAAGATGAATTTTCTCGGCCCAGACAGCTGATATAATGGGAATAGGTTCTTTTTTCTTTGACATGAACGCATGTGTGCCCTTAGACGGAGTATATATGAATGACATCATAGAAAGTTTTAATGATTCCTACTGTCCCCACTGAAGTATAGGAGAGGAAATTCATCCTGGCTTGAGGATATCAGCCTGGAAAAAAGGGCATCTTTCTCAGATTGCTCAGATTTGGTTTTTTTTTTTTTTTTCTTCCCCTCTGGGAGCCATCTTTCTTTACAGAGCAGATACCAAAAGGGGATGGGGATGCCTTTTTCTTTGTTTTCTTAGTTGCTTAATTATAAAAACTTTCAAACATAATTAGAGAAAATAGCCCACAGTCTTCTATTTGCCCATCGCATAGATTATGTAATTACCATTTTAAGCCATTATTACTTCATCTTTGTACTCCCCTTTTCCTGAAGTATTTTTAGAGCAAAATTGTCATTTTGATTCTATAGTCTTTACCTCTTTAAAACATACAATTTAAAAACGTTATCACAATGTCTTTATTGCACATCACAAAATAAATAACCTTAGTAGCATCCGATAACCCAGTTTATTTTCTATTTTCTTTGATACTTTCTGAGAAATGTCTTATTGTAGGTTAGTAGTTAGCAATACGACCCAAACAAGCAACACAAATTCAGTTAGGATTCTTAATTTATTTTACTTTAAAGTATAAGTGGGTTATAATTCTTTTTCTGTGCCATAGACCCATTCGACACTGTTGACTCGTATCTCTAAATATTGTTTTTAATGTATAAAATAAACTGCTTAAGATAAAACCAATTATATTGGAGCAAAATTATCAAGGTATTTTAAAAGCAATGCGTTCACGATCTGGTAATTTGTGCCTCTTTACTAATGTATTATGTGACAAGACTTGGTGTCAAATATAATAAATGCTAAGATTTAAAAAAAAAACGTGAGGAAGGGGCGAAGTCTCTTATGTTTCCCAGACTGGCCTTGAACTCACAGTCTGCCTGCCTTAACCTCCCGCGTAACAGAGATTGCAGGTGCGTGTCACCACACCCAGCTTCAAGTGTTGGGATATTAAGTATGATGAACATACATAATATTTCACGATACCTCTAAAAATTATAGTGTGATAAGAAAATACCTGATTTCTCTTAGTGACAAAGCCACAGCCATTGCTAATAATATTGTGGTATGCTGTCCATATTTATGGGGGAATTGTTAATTTCAGTTAAACTTTGTCAAAAATAAAGTTTGTAGAAAATTTATTTCTGCCTGAATTCAAAAACCCCCTGAATTATATCCATAGTTTTGTGCTTTAGCGTGGAGGGACATTATACATTAAGAAAGTTCCTGACTGTGTTTCTGCTTTATTGACTTTTTTCTGAGTTTTTAAACAACTTGTCAAGTTTTGTGCTTTAGCGTGGAGGGACATTATACATTAAGAAAGTTCCTGACTGTGTTTCTGCTTTATTGACTTTTTTCTGAGTTTTTAAACAACTTGTCAAGTGGTTCTTATCCTGACTATAGTTTTGGTTCTATTTGGACCACTTTTTTCCCTGCTGTTAGTAAGACCAACTTCCTTCTTTCCTCCCTTCCCTCCCTTCTCCACCTTCTCTCTCCTCCTGGCCACCTCCCACTAGGAATCGAGCTTAGGGCCTTTGCATTTAAGCAACATCCTCAGTGTTTTCATTATTTTTTATTTTGAAAACAAGGCCTTGCTAAGTTGCCTAGGTTTGGCTCAAACTTGTGATCCTCCCGCCTCAGCCTACCACTGTGCTGAGATTATAGTCGTGCCCCTGAACACCTGGCTAATATAATGCAGATGTTAGTTCCAAGGTCACATAAGTGACCTTTTTTCTCTTCTTTTTGTTTCCTTTAACTATCTTTCTTCAAAGACACGGACCTGAAGATGGAAATCATGTTTTTCTTGCCTTTCTTGCCTTGCACTGTATCCCCAGTTATGAGAACAGAGTCCTTGACGGGCAGGTGTTGCTTCAAAAATATTTATCAAATGTCTCTTCAGTTCTCAATACGCATTATATTTTTAGGTATTTTCCGTCTTTTCCTCTGTGCACATGCATGTGTGGTAGCAATTATAATTTATTAAATGATTTTTGTTGATGTTTTGTAATACACAATGCTATGTGCAATTCCTTTAATATATTAGTCAGTGGTGCTTTATTATCTTGTCTCTCGTGAATCAGGTTAAAAATTTTTTATTTTCATTGATACATGGTTGTGGTACATAATGATTACATTCATCGTGGGGATTATTACACATATATAATACACCTTAATTCTTTTACTTCCTCCCGAGTCGTGTTCTTACATAGTGTTTTCTCAGTAAATGGCAGCCCTATCCTCTCAGGCCAGGCTATTAATTATAATCCCTTCCAACTTACTTCCCTGTATGTCACCACTCATACCCAGCTATTACGAAGTACTATAATCCTTACTTTTTAACGTTTCTGGAATCCCTTCATTCTGTATCACTATCGTGTTTTTTCATTACACAAAAAATCTTTACAGTGTTTCCTTTCAAATAAAATGAAAATGATTTAAACAGAAGGCTAGGAGTGTTTTATTGAGCTAAATTTGAAGTCATTGTTTCTTATCCAGGACGTTGTTTCTGGCTTTGTAACTCTTGAGGGAGAGAGAGAGAAAAATTTATAATGAAGTAGATGGTAAGAATAGGATCAAAAGATTCACTAAGAGATTAGCCTTGGTGAGGAAGAGAATAATTTATGGGACTTGTAGTTGGCCAAGGATTTTAGAAATTTTGTTATTTGTCCTAAATGCTTTGGATAACTGTCAAAGCAATGTTATGTCATGAATTGCTTTGTGTTTTGAATATGACATTTTGACTGCAGTACAGGGAACCAATAAGATTACATGGCTTTGAGGAAACTGGTGGTTATAAAGGTGTTCAGGAATTTTTAAAGAGATGCTGTTGTAGAGGGGAAAGTTGAAGTACAGCAGATGGATTCCATTCACTTAGCATAGCTATGTATGAGCAAGAGAAAGAGGTAGCAAAGATGTTTGCTAGTAGTCTGTACGTGGTCAGTATATACTGGGGTTAGCCGTTTACTGAGAATGCTGAAAAGGTACTAAATTTGGGGATAAGAAAAGATAAATTGGGCTTAAGTGTGTTAAATGTAATTTACTTATAGACATTCAAATGCTTTAAATTTAAGGTTTTACTTCAGAACTTCAGAATTTTTTTTTTAAAGTAAGATTCCTGCCTCCTCTCAAATTACTACCTTCATCTCTTCAATGCAAAGTTGTTCTCTTTCCTTTTCTGTATAAATCTATCAGAAAGAAGGTTGCAGCTTTGTTTTTTTCCTTTACCTGAGAAAGGAAGGCAGTTTTAAACAAAACATCAGTACAAATTTCAAGGGAATATGAATGCAACAGTGAGCCAGTTCTCTCTGTTCATTAGTTTCTAGGTTCAGACAACATTTTACATCATATCGGGCCCACGCAGAGAGTTTTGTGGTTATTTGGGGGATATGTTGACTCTTAATACTATTATTTTAGGAACACAGGCCTCAAACCCTTATTGTAACACAGCGTCAGCTCTGTTATGTTATGTACATAAAAACTAGTTGCTCTTTTGAGACTTTAGTATGGGTATACCTTATGAACAAATAGAAAATTTTCAGGTCCTTAACTGTAACAGAGTTGTTCTTGGATTCATATCTCTATCTGACTTGTTCAGGTGGCAGAGCACACAGAAGGCATGGTCTTATGGAGCATTATGGAATCATCATAGCAGTTAGGAGCAATTTTATTACTACAAAATTTGCTGGTAGTGGGTTTTTTGTTAGGATTCTTAGGTTACAAACAAAAATTGACTGAAAGAAAAGAGAAAAGAAAATCCTGGAGAAGTTCAAGAAAAATCAAATGATGAAAAGGGATGTTACCCTTAGCAGCTCTGGGGTAGCAAGAATTAAGGGATAATTTCTTCAGGGTACTTAAATTCAATTGAATTTAGCTTCAGCTGCTTATCTGTGTATATGTGCCCAAGTGTAGATGTTTGTTTCCCTCAAGGTTCACATTCTTAGAAAGGAGGATTCTGATTATTAGAACTTGCCTGAGCAAGGCAGGGTACTCTGACCAACAGTCTTACCAGAACTTTGTAAATGTAGAAAGTAGCAGCTTCCCAAAGGAAATTGCTACTGCTTGGAATTTTCTAGAATTTGAATAAAATCTAATTGGTTAGGAATATTCCATCTCCATCTGATGAAACTACAGTTTTCTTTGGGAGTGGAGTTTGGGGATTACTGTTTACAATAGTAACTCAAATCTGATATACTTAGTTTTACACTTTAACACAAATGACCTTTAGGAGGCAGAGAGTAAAGGGAGGGGAAGGGAATGGGAAAAGATTTAAGATGTGTCATGCACATGTACCAAATACCTACAGTGAACCACCCATAGTATATATCATAAACATAAAAATAATAACAATCATAATGAAAATGAGGAAAGGGGACTTAGAGATGAAGTTATAGAGGTGGGCAGTGCAGGGAAAGGGATTAAAACAGTATAGATAGGCTGTGTACATGTACCTACTCCTTAAGATGAATGTAACTTCATGTAATGTAGACATGTATTAATAAAATTTTTTAAAAATGACCTTTAGTAAGTTGCTTTTCTTAGCAAGTTTATACTCTGTTTTTATATCCATCCTAAGCTAGAGTTTTTTTGTAACTTTCACCACTCCTTAAGGAAGATGATTTTTCTCTGCTTACCCACTTGAGGCATAATGGTGATTCAAATTTGAATCTGCTGGCCTTTTCTTTCCTCATACATTTTCCCCATAATTCTCTCTCTCTGTCTTCCTCGCACCGCCCAAATGTTTGCAAGTGTATAACCAAACCACTTACACTTGATGTTGTCTTTTACCCCATCTGTGATTGTATGGTGTTGCTCTTGAGAATAAGCAGTGTTTATATTTCAGTGCCTTTGTTTTCTCACAGTTATTCTTATGAATACAGGTCTCTGATTACATGGATAATTAATACAGCCAGGTTTACATAGATAGTTAATGTTTAATTCTAAATGAAATCCTTTAGAATATAAATACTCCTAAAAGGAATCTTAAAGATTCTGTTCTTCTCCTGTCACAATATATACTTAACACTTTGTTCTAGGCAAGTGTTCTACCACTTGAGCTAAATTCCCAACTCCTAACATAATTGCTAAACATTTTTTTTTTCTGGCTCAACTACAAGATTTATTAAAACAGTGACCATTTTGTTATTGGTTTTGTTTGATTCCTTTCCATCTGGAGGACAGAATTTTTCAAATCATCATTATGAACTTAGATTTGTACATACTTGTTTCTGAATTCATTTTAGTCACAGTTTGTTACTCAAATTACCCTAGTTTTATTTTCCTTGAACTCTATTAATTTAAGAATAAATTTTCTTGTGTGTATTTATCATGATGTTATACATATATAGTAATAAGATAATACAGTGGAACCTACGAACATATCCATCTTCTCTCATAGTTACCAAATTACTTAGGTTAGACAAGTAGGAGCCTCTTAAATTGGGACTTAGGTTGTTTGGACATTACAGAATTAATTTTTGCTTCCTTGGTTTTTGGCATATTTATCTAGTATATCTAGTGTATTTCCTACTCCAGACCTAGAATTAACCATATATCTGTTAGAGAATGTGTCCCAAGTGTTTTTGCTATGGTAGCTCACTTTTACTCCCTTCTCTCTATATATCAGGAGATATATTCGTAAACATTTTTTAAAATATAGGATAATTAGTTTATATTAATATTGTTGATGCAACGTAAAAGCATAGATTTTAATTAAATTCTTTGACTTTATACTTGTATCTTTTCCATCTGGGACTTAAGAGGGGGATTGCAAATATCTTTTCCAAGTTTTTCATGTGACTTGTAATTTTGTTGATGTTTTTATCACCATGCAAAGAAAAATTTTTTTTCCACGTTTTCTTACAACTAAGTTTGTAAATCTCATTTTTTCCTATTTTGTATAGTTTTAACAGTTTCCCTTTTATCTCAGGTTACAAAGAAATTGATGCCCCTCACCCTCAGAAATGGTGTGTTTTATTATTTACATTTAGGCCTTTGTTCGATTCCTTTGGAAATTATTCTCATATAGGGTGGAAGAACAGATCCGTTTCTTTTTTTCATGTTGTTATTCAGGTAAGCAGACATCATTTATTAATTAAAGATAGATAGGGGTCGGGGATTTAGCTCAGTGGTAGAGTGCTTGTTGAGCTAAGGCAAGGCTCTGAGTTCGAGCCCCAGCACCAAAAAAAAAAAAAGGTAGACCATATCTTGGTATCTTCTCTGGTCATTATCATAATTAGTCTGTGTCTGTACCTGGTAAGTAGTAGGCTCTCAGAAATTGAAGAATGATTGAAAAAAGTGTTGCTTAAAGATCTTCTGGTCTAGGTACTCTGTTAAATAGATTTTGATTATTTTTGATTATTATCCTTTGGCTCTAGATGGTTCTCTATAAATATTTGAAATTGAATATATGTAGTGAGCACAATGAATCTGTCAGTTATAGAAAATACATTATAAACCAGTATGATGTTCATTGGCTTGTTAATGACTTTATAAAAAATTTTTCCCTGGCAAAAAACACAAAAATAATGAGAAATAAAATAACCATTATTCATTTTTCAGAAATCTGCAACATTAGTATTTTTTATATATTTATTTTCTGGGATGTTTATGTGGTTGTGGTTGTGTGTATGTAAGGACCGTATTATACATAGTTTTGTATCCTGATTTTGGTAAGGGAGGCTTAATAAGAGTATATTGTCTTGCTATCAGTCATTGTAAATATTATCTAAATTTCTAATTTGCCTTTTGTGGAGTTCTTGTTTATTTGTTTTGTTTTTAAACATGGGGTTCTCATTATGTTGCTCAGGCTGAACTTGAACTCTTGAGCTGAAGTGTTCTCGAACAGCTAGGAATAGATGTGTGCCCTGCCATATGCGACTTTTTCTTTTTTTCCTTTGTTTCTGATGGAAATTCATTGTGTTAATGTAGAAGTTACTGTTTGGTTCATCTTCTTTTTTTTTTTTGTGGTGCCTGGGATTGAACTCAGGCCCTTGTGCTTACAAGGCAAGCACTCTAATCACTGAGCTAAATCTCCAGCTGGTTCATCTTCTTTTTGATTTCTTTTACTAGTTTTGTACTCTGATGAAATACAGGAGACATCCTCCACCCCTGAATAAAAATGTTTAACAGCAATAGGTATTTGATAGTTACTAGTACAGTGTTGTATTTTGCTTCATCTGGAGTCTATTTTCGTAATATTAGAAGTTAAGCAGTTCTTTGAGGACTTAAGTTGAATCCTAAATGTTAAATCCCAGTCATTTGCCAATTTTTTATTGAATAATGGGATATTGAATAATCATTAAATTCTGATTTGTTCATGACACTGCTATAAACATTGGGGTCTCTTCCAGTTGTAAATTTTTTTTTTTATTGACTGCCTAATTCTTGTACCAGTATACATCAAAACTGGTGCTGTTTTGTAGTTGATTCTCTTAGGATCATTTGCAGTATTTTCTTATCTGCTGGTATCTTTTTTCATATTCATTTTATATACTACTTTTGTGATCTCTATCCACACATACACAAAAATCATTTAAGATTTAGTTTAGCTTACATTGACCCTGTAACAATTTTTCTTCTGGAACATTTATAAATGTAGACGAATAAAATGTGTAAGGAAATTTTTTCACCTCTCAGCAAAACTTTAGTTTTCTTCATAGAAGTCCTCTTTTTGTTAGGATTCTTCCTTATTTTTCACATGTTACTGTTGTGAGTAAAATTGTTTGCGTATATGTCGTATAAAGCTATTGTTCTAGTATTTTGATCTTGTTTTTGACTGATTTCCCAAGTTCTTTTTATTTTGTGAGCCAGTGTAGTCTGTTGAGTATCACATAATACCTTTTCTCTTTTCTATAGTTATGTTAGTTGAGGAATTGTTAAGGTAGTCCGAAATGAGCATTCATGTGGACTCATTTCATATAAAGTATAGAAATACAGTTGCCATTAAAGTGAGAACAGGGCTCTAGAACGCCACTTTCTTTGTTTTACTAATTATTACTCAGATACCCACGGAAATTAGTTTGACTTATTAAGTCATAAAACAATGTCTAATTATGAGCTTTAGACATTGGACACCCTCATTTCTATTCTTAATTTTGTTGGGCAGTTAAGCATGATTTTGGCCAACAGAAAGTTAAGGTGACTCCATCTGTTCTCAGTTTTCTAGGAATATTAAAAAGATAATAACTGGAAAAGACTTTATTAAGTACCTTTAAGGAAATTTGTTGAGGTAATTATCATGTGACTTTATTAGCTTTTTTCAAACCTTCGTAATGAAATTATCATTGCCAGGGGAATGTGATATATTCTGTTTGTTATTTATATTAAAATGTGTTTTTAGTAATATTTTAATTATGACAGTGAAGCAGACAAGGCACACTGGTTTTATTATGTTATATAAATAAATATCTTTTAACCATTTAGTTACAACTCATTTATGAAAGCTGAAATTTAAGATGTTACACCTTTCTGTTACTACTTTTTATGATGCTGATGCTTTAATCTGTTTTCATTTCTTCTAGCTTTTAGGTTCATATTACTGTTTGAAGTGAGATTCAAATGTTGACCCTGTAGGATTCAGGTGGAACTTGAAATAATTAGATCAGTAAGTAGGTGGGAGCAGTTGGATGGATACTTTAGCTAAAGTTATGTTTTAACGATTTCCTATGGTAAATGAAGAGAAAATAATTTTATGTAGATAAAGAAGCTTTTTTTCCTTCCCTCTGGCAAGTTGTATCTTGGGAGCAGTGGGTTTATAATTCATGCTTGGAAGAGGATGGGTAGATGTTTATTGGAGGAGTATACAATGACAGGTTTCTTCCTGAAATTCAAAATGCTCCATTTTAATACTGATGTACATTATGAATCTTTTGCAAATAACATATAGGTGAAATGTTGATATTCTTTGAGGTATTTTAGAAATACATTTAAATAGAGATTTCTTTTTATGTCTACGTTAATTTAATAGTCAAATTTTGTGGTTAAGCAATTAAAATGGAATGAGGGGGCTCACCTGTGTAAGTTAAACTGGCTTTACCACACCTCAGAACAGAAAGGGCCTAAAAAGTATAGTGGATAAATGCAGTACCACTTTTGTATATTAAAAGTGAATTGTGTTTCACAAGAAGCACCCTTTATGATTCCTAAGTGCTGTTCACCTGCTGTGTATAAATGTATCTCTGTGCCTAAAGGAGCAAGAGATAAGCAGTAGTGCTCATGCTTTACAAAGGTTTTGGTCACCATTCACCAGCAACTGGAAAGAAGAGAAAATAAATGGGAGATAGAGGTTCTTTCCTTTCCCTTACCTTTATTTGCACTTAAAGTCTTGTGCCCTTCCAGTGTGTGAAAATGGCTATGAAACCTGGAGGCCCTGGCAAAGAATGAAGAACAAGCAGAGAATGGAAGAATAGAGAAAGGGACCATTTTTTGCGTAGCTTTGTAGACCTTTTAGCATTTGTCATATGTGAAATATATAGCAGAACAGCATAATGATTAATAGCATGATCTTTGAAATGGAGACTTGCTCCTCTTACTGGCTATGTGATCTTATATATTTCATTTCTTACATGACTCTCTCTTTACTATAATTTGTAGTGTTATGAGAATGTGTATGTAAAGTGCTTTAACACAGTACTAAATACACTGCTTGCATAATCAGTAAATAGTTCTGCTGTTGTTACTAATATTAGCTTAGTAAGATTTCCTGGCAATAAATACTAATAAAATTTTAGTTGCGGTTATATGTGATTATGCTATGCATAAAAACAAATAAGGAGAAAGCAGAATTTGGTTGAATTAGAATTTCATTACTTCTAATCATGGTCAACATAGACTAATGTTGGAAGTATTGAAACGTTTGATGTTTTGAGCTTCTAAAACATTAACACATTCCTACTGGCTTGAACCGTTGGTGATACATACATGACTGTCCCATTTGGCGGCTTGTACTGCTGGTGGTACAAATGGATCTACTCACTTTTATTGGTCTTTTCACTAGTAAAATTAATAAAAAGCCACTCATTGGGACAGTTTGCATGTACTACTGGTGGTTCAAACTTCCTGGCAGCAAGACTTAGAAACTACAGCCCTGTCATGAACATGTTAATACTTTGAACATGAAGATTACATAGTTGATCTTGTAATTTTTTCTTTGACTACATCCAGTGCTATTATTTAAAATTATCTTTTCCTGTGTCAAGAATTACATAGTACTGAGAGAAGACATAATTAATTGCTAAGATTTTTGAAGATCTTATTTTGCTCAAGAAATCAACTTTCATGTTGTTTGAAAGTGAAAAGTCAAAGTAAGTTAATAGTAGAATATTTATTTTGATGTAAGGATTTTCTACATCTGTTGGGTCCAGTTCCCTTTGAGGACTCAGAATTTCATCAGATTATCATTGTTTTTCAAGGTAGAATTATTTGGAATATAGAAATGGTTTTAAATTGATTTCTGAAATAGGAGGAAGTTAAGTGTCTGTTAAGAATTGCTTTTCATAGGTCACTTCTTTCAAACTTTTATTTTTGCAGAAGAGAAATACTGTCTTTTGAAGATCCTACACTATACTCATAATTTGGACAAATACTACACAGCTGTTCCTTTTTGTCTTTTTTAAACTTCTGATGTATAAACTGGAGGGAATTACTCTATAGTGATGAAAGAATTCCTTTTATCAAACACTAATTTGATGTCGTCTTCTTATGTGTGTCTTTTATTTAGTAATTTACTTATTCTGTAATCATATAGACTAAGTTAAGTGAAAAATAGACTTGAATCAAGAGCAGAAGGTGCTACTAGCTCATTTTTCAGAAATACTTGATGTAGAATAGAACACAGACTACTGATTTGAAAATGGGAGATAAATTGAATGTAAATAGAATTCAACATGCTAAATAATAATAATTTAAACTTTATGATTTTGAACTGTAACACATGTTACAGTTTTATTCTAGTGATTTATCCCTTCATAATAGAGTCAGGGATAAAAATGATTTTTATTAGAATTGAGAGAAGAAATGTTTGACTAAAGTTTGATGATTGTGCTCGCTTCGGCAGCACATATACTAAAGTTTGATGATTGATGCATTTGTATCAAATAAAAACACTACTTTAGGGTTAATGGATTAGTATTTCTTGATTTTTAATGTCTATGATGGAGCCAAACAAAATTACTGTGAAAATATTTGTATCATAACACTCAGTAACGTTTTTTGTTTACCTTTTTTTATTAAAAACTTGATAAAAGTGCATTGTATACATTGTTCATCCTAGAGTCAAGTGTTCATCAAGCATTTCTACTTTTTCCCTCCATCCCTCCCAAAAAGCTTTTTAATTGGTGATGCAGAATTTTGTCACCTACCGAATTAAAAACTGCAGGTTTGTAAACTTGGCACTCAGAGAAAGAAATAGGTGCCATAAAATGATTAAGTGTCAGCACGTGTACACCTGCTGTCAGAAATAAACTTTCCGTATGTTGCATTTGGCAGACATGTATCTTAGAAATGATTGCATGAAACTGCTACTGTGTTGTCTGTCTTTTTCTAGTAATACCTCCACTCCATACCTTTAAGTGATAACTTCTGCTTCAGTTAGAGGAACAAACATGTTTTATTTTTACAGAAATATTTGAAGTCAGATATACTTGAAGTTAAATGGTGGTACTCTTCAAGAGTATAGTATTCGATCTAATTGAATAACTCATTGAAATACTAGCTTGGCTTTTAACACCAATGAGGAAACAAAATTTATTTGTAACATTCAGTAATTCTTTTTATAAAAAACTTCAGCCTGAGACACATTAATTTTTCACATTTTTATCATGTCATGTCAAAATAATTTCCCCAATATATATATGAGTAATAATAAAATAAATTAAAATGGGTATCTCATTTTTAAAAAAACTAAATACTTAAATGAGAACAGTATTGATGAAACATCTGAATTTTATGCCAGAGTTTATGGACTAACTCAACTAAATCTTATTGCGTGGAATTTAAGTTTTTAAAACCCTAGAATAGTCAGGTCAGAAAATTAGTTCTTTGCACAATTAAAAGTGTCCTTAAAATTGATTGTAATGTTTTATTTACATTTAATTATATATTGAAATGAGCTAAATATAAAATGAAGAGTCTTTTGACTGTCTTCATTTCTTAAATTAAAATTTATGTAAAAAATATATGCAAATATATTTTATTGGCCCTAACATAAGACTTGAACCATTGGTGTATGCATGCTTGTTATTGCATGTTAATACACAAAATTCCCTTACAAAGTTTTTTAGATTCTCTTGGGATGCCTTTTTTTTCATTATCATGTTGTAGTATTAAGTATTACCTTCAGAAATTTAAAAAATAATTTTTGAATTCCTTTATGTGACGAATTTTAACTAAAACTTGTCCCGTGAATGTTTTTTAACTATACATGCTTTTAGCATTATTTACAGATTGCACACTTGAAAAAAATTGTGTTTTTTTTTAGTGTAGTTTACGGTGACGATACCTGCCTGCCTTTTCCTTTGCTGCGTTGGCACAGGCATTGTGCTTATTTTGTTGTAAATGGTTCCAGTATTTTATCAGTTCACTAGGCTGGAACTGATGAGAGGTAATTAGGTGGCTGTATTTACAGCTTGAGTAAGAAACTCGCCAGTGATTGAACACAAACTCATTGGGAGGGGGCACAGGATCAATTCTCAACTTGGCAAGACAGATCCCTACATACACATCTTCCAAGTGCAAACGACGGATCCCTAAAGAAACTTTAAATATCTTTTCTGCCAGATCTCCAGAAAATACATAGCCAGTTCCAGAACAGAAGACAGGGTAACGCTCACTTGGATAGAGGTCTGGTGGCATGTACCACTTGCTGTCTTTGTTTCGATTGGGTGCATATCCTCTCATTAGGTAACCAGTAAAATAGTTACGTCTTGGAGGCAGATCTGGCTTCAGTAACTTGTGTATTAAATATTCAGTGTTGACAAACATGTCACTGTCAGTTTTCATAACGTATGGAATATGTGGACAGTATGTTGCAACCCAGTGCATACCCATTAGTGTTTTAATGGTCAAATTATAGTATGTGTCTAAGTATTCCTGTTGAATTATATCATGGTATTGTCTGCTTTCTTCCAGTATTGCACGCTGAAGGTAGCCATTTAGTTTAATACTTATTCCCAACAAAAAAATTCTTGTGATTTGGATACCAGGTGCTAGGCTTTCATTGCCCCAAGTTTGCCGAATAGCTCTTCTAGCTTCTATTTGTCCAGGTTCTGCAGCTATTAGTAGTATCAAAAAAGGACTTTTCTCCTGGCATTTTTCAGGCTCATTAATAATATATTTGAAATGGTAAGAATTTGGATGTCCAGTCCCTTTTTCGTTGTAAATACTTCCATTGGCACTAAGTGTATTCTCTAGCCCCGTGACTCCTTGTGGTGATAGGTCTGTATTATTGGAGTTAGTTGCTGTTTGAGGCCTCAGTGTTTGAGGGACTGTTTCTTTCCAAATGTTCCGAAGGGAGCTGTGGTTCGTCTCACTTTTTGTAGAACGAAATCCTCTGAAAGTGTATGTCACAGGGTTTTCTTTGAATCCAGCTCTACCTGGCAGCCAGTCATGATGATTAAAAAACAAGAACATGGTAAAAAGAAACACTAAGGAAAGTACACCAATAAGATGGGTACGGAACAGAGACCTCTTGCCATTCCAGGTCATTTTTGCAAAACAGCAGTGTCTTCTCCTCCACTGAAGCATGTTGTAAATATCCAGTAACAGAATGAGAAATATTGATGGCTGGAAATACTGTTTTCTTCTCGTGAATCAATTCTGTTCTTTGGTAGTCATTTTCTAATTCAGTCACGTTGTGTCCCTCGCAGTCATTCTATAAAGATGAAGCATAGAGGTTTAAAAAATCCCAAATATAATGGAACTGCCTAAAAGGAACTCTGGATGCTAGTAAAATTAAGGCTAAACAAGCATATCTTATGATGTGAAAGTGTATAACTCAGAAACAAAGTTCTTAGTATATTTCTTTTTGACAACATAACAACATCACTGAGATCAGGATTACTTACTTTAAAAATACATTGTTGTAGCACAGTGAGCAGTTTAAAGGGATATGATGCATTTGCTTCTATTTCGTTCACTGTCTCACCAGCTCTGCTTATTTGTGCCTTTGACCTAAGTTAAAGATTTAAAAGTTGGATGCGTATAGAAGAGAAAAATGTTACTAGATTGCTGACAGAAGCTGTGTAAGAAGGCCTGGGAGCAGATGGAAAATTTATTGGCATTAATTAAAATTGATTTGACATACCATTGGTGGTATGGTGCGCAGTCAGCGGCTTTTTTTGTAAAGTGGTCATGTATCAGTTGTGGGACAGACGGTGCAAGGTTGATTATGGCAGAGTTCTGTTAGTCACAGTACACTGCTTGGCATGTTTCCATTGGCCCCTACTGTGTTGAGAAAGTCAATGAAAAGATGCACCTGTCAAAATTAATTTCCAAGGTCCAGTAACTTCGTTGTAGAATTTTTAGACAGTAATAAATGATCAACCATTTTCATGTACTCTTTTCTAATTTTAACCTTCCACCTCAAATGAAGTATTCTGGACTTAAGGTTGATTTTAAAATATAGCAAGTAATTAACTTTAATTATCTGTGGTGTTAGCAGTGGAGCAGTTTTTTCAGGCTTCCTATGAAATACAGGCTGTAGTTACTGTCATATCCAACTATTTAAAATGTCAGCCTTCACAAAATATATTTTAAAAGTTTCCTGAGCTATGTTGTTAGAAGTTTGCATGTACAGAATTTTTTAAAAATTTTAAGACTTCTGTACAGCACACACAAAAAATTTAGATTTTTAAAGTTATAACGTATCAGTATGGGAAGTCATGATGCCACATGTTAAAAACAGTTTATCTTGCAACAAGGTTTTCAGTGCATAGTACAAACTTGTTATTGTTTGCTCTTAGTTTTTTTCTGTTTGTTTTTACATTTTTCAGACCAGGAGTGGAGTCATAGAGGTGAAGAATTGTAGTTTGAATTTCATTAAATGAGAAGAAAAACTTTTTGGGCAGGAAGACTAACACATATGTAATTTTGATTTTTCAGTTCTTCACTGAAAATTTTTTTAAGCAAAAGTACAGTAATATTTTTAATGTACATTTATTTGAAATTATATATATAAATACATGTGATTATTTAGCATGTGTTACTGAGCAGTTGTGGTTAATAAAATTGTTTAACTTTGACATGAAATTAGTTTGAGAAAATAATAGCATTTACATGTAAATTCTCATAACTGAATAATTGTAGTTTAAATTTACATACATTAGGTTCTTAAAAATACTGATTGAAAATGTTAGGTGTATATGAATGAGAGTACTATTTTAGTAGCAGCCACTAGGAGGAGCAAGTAGGTGGGAATTTGAATGAATTTCTGAAGTGTAGCAGTACAGGCACCACCAGCATTTAATAATTTCCAGTTTCTGAAATTACATAGTGCCTTTAGCAGTTATAATATTTCTAAAATGTAAAATATTTAATCATTTTGATAAATGTGAACAGTTTTTTTTTAAGTTTGGGATTTTACAAACAATTTAGTTTGCTATTAGTGTTTACTTACATGAATTTTAATCTCACATTATTGTAATGAAGAGCAAGGCTATTCACTGTATCAACAAAACACAGTTCTTCTGTGAGCTAAACTGAAAATTATTATAGAGTTGACCATTCCGATTTAGAGACTGAGTTTTTTCCTTTTTGTACTTATGAATAGTTGGCCCTTCTGTTTAGGTTTAAAAAACTTTTCTTCAGCTATTATTCCAAAATGATATATTTATTTTGATAAATGATAATGACTCCCTCCCTCTAAAGAGACCAGCAGATTTAAGGGTTATGTATGTGAATTTGAAAGAAAGAAGTTACTTTTAAAGTTAGTTTGGTCTATTCCAAGTATTCCAAACATAAATTAACCAGTTTTCTATTGCTATAATAGTGCTTAGAATCTGCTTGAGGGTCAGTCATTTAGAAAAGATCTTTTAAAAGAGTAAATTTATGGTTTAAGAAGCAATAAATAAAAAACCAGATATTTGAATGAATGAACAAAAGATTGAAGAGGTGAATGAAGTTAAGTGTAGTAAGAAGTTACATTATTTTCATGAAAATACTATCCCTGGAGTGATGTCTCCAAAATATTTTAATGTTATAGCAAACAACACATTATCATGTAATCTAGCATAAATACATAATTTTGGTTCTAATATAATGATAAAGATACATCATAAGTTTCATGATAGTTATATGTGAATAATCTGCAGACGTGAAATATGTATGTATCTATTTTAAATCTCCCATTGGTAAATGAAGCTCATGTGTCTTACATCAAAAAATTCTTGTTAAAAGTTTGTCAGGCATATTATAATTTTCCTGTTAAAAAGAAAGCAAAATTGAAATAACTTTCCCACTTTACTAGATGATAAAGTTATTCTCCAGGGGATGCTTGTTGTATTTTTAAATCTTGAAAAGTGAGAACAGGAAGGGAAAGTTAAATATTTTGGTATGCTGAATGGTTTTACACTTTTATATTTTTACAATAGAGATAGCTTTATCTTTTATATTTCTTTGTCAGTGATAATATTTGGAATGTGTATTTATATCTTATAGATAGGAGTTCATGGGGATAATGTTACTGTAAAATGCGGTTCATTTCATGCGCATAGGGACACACACACACACACACACACAAACACAGATGCACACAGAGTTTTTATCATTTTATTTTTAAAAATGTTGTCACATTTAATCTAATGGAACAGTCCTAGATTTATTTGGTCCTTAAATAGGAGAACTTCTACACTTCTGAGATGTCTGGCTTATGAAACTGCTTAATTTGTGACTTTAACATTGATAAAGGTACTAAGGGGGACCACATTTTTTGTTCTTGTTTAATACTGTTCTATTTTAATCTTTATTAGAATGAAGATTCGTGGTTTCTGATTTACAGTTGGTATTCAGATATAATAAAGCCTGATAAATGTGTTTAATCTTCATTTTGGAATGCATTGCTTAGATATGTCTTAAGAATGTTTGCCCTCTGTGATTATTCAATATGAAACTGAGGAAAAAAAAATAAAACTTAAGTTAGTAAAATTTTAGAAATATCTTTGAGTTCTTGAATCCCTAGTTGCTTTTGTTGCTAAAATAGTTCATGTGATTTATCTCTGTCCTGTAGTTCTTTACTACATATCAGTAGAGCCTGAAAGCACATTAACTACATTTATGTTTAATTTTTTGAGCTCATATTGCTGTTCATGCATATTTTTATATCCACAGTATTTTCATATTATGCTTTTGAATTTCACTTTTAAAATCTCCAGTAACAATTTTAGCTTTGATCATTTTAGAATCTGTTACCTAACATAAAAGCTCATTATTTCAAGTAGGATAATTTTTAGCAAGTATTGATATCTCTTTGTTTAAAGTTGTGTTCGTGGAGACTGTAATAGCATGTGACTCTACTGTGGTGTTATGCTGTGCATAAACTCATACTACCTTAGGTGATACTATGCTAATTCTTTCTGTTTAATATCTTTTTGTAGTTCAACAATACTTAAAATTTGTTGATACATTCTTAGATTGTGTTCATTATCTTTATTTGGGAAGAAAGATATGGGAGGAAAGATTTCATTACTGTAAGCTCTTAAGATTTTGTTTTAAAAGACTTTGCAAAAAAAGCCCTCCTAATAAGATCTTACTTAATACTATTTAATGTAATTTTCACTGCATTGCCTCTTGATAGCCAATTTAAAGAGTGCACTTTAATTTACTAGATAAGGATTCAGTTTGACCTAATTTGATAGAGGTTTGCTATTTTCTATGAAGGGCTACAAAATTTTTAAAGTTTAATTTCTCAAAGAATTTTATAAGTACATCTGGTTACTGTTGGTCTTTTTCCTCTTATGTGTCTATACTCCAGAATTGCTCCAAGCTACATATTTAGCTGAAGACAGCAGTGACAGATTGTCTTCTAAACAATGACAAATTTCAAAATCATGTATTTAGAACCACTTTCATAGTTTCAAGGGCAGTGAACTATATGAACTTGTTTATCAAGTATTAGTGCCTCTGGGGCTATAAAAAGGTAACACATTTAAATGAATATCATGCACAAGATATCGACATACCTTCCTTGGTCAGGCCATTTACATGGAGAGGATTATACCACTGAAAGTACTTTTGGCACGCCATCACTTCAGCAGAAAAGATGCTGTCGAACATGCGCACATCCCCCACCAGTCTGCCTCCTGCGATTGCTTTTCACAGTATCCAAAGTGTCCATCTGTCGGTTTGTCTTCGGGTTACCCTCCGTGTTCATATGGGTCCCAGTCTTCTGAGATTTTCCCTTTCTTTCATTTTCTGTCTCTTGTTAGACAAAAGAGCTGTAGTTGTTCGTTCTATTTGGAGCACTGTTGACTCTTTCCGACAGTTGATGCATTGAAGCTTTTTACATCTGCTGTTTTCCTGGGTGGACAATGCAGTGCTGTGTTCTCTTCTCAGTATCCATATTTCTAGTATTAAGACTGAGCTGCAACGTAAAGCACCAGAGCCAGAATCAAGTGCTTCGGTTGTATTGGAAAAGAATAGGATTTACCTTTCTTCTTTCACTGTTGCCTGGCAGCTGCAGGAAAGATTTTTTTTCTGAGCAGTTTTACTGGGGTTTTAGTCTATTATCTGAAATCCACGATTCCTCAGCTGCTGCACAGGCAGGCAGCAGTTTAAATGTGGGCTTGACAGATGCTCTCTCTGACAGAGCAGAATTTAACGTCACTGCTTGGCTGAATCCCACGTGATTGTTTGCATTCATTTTGACTAAAAACCTAAGGTAGGGAGAAGCTTAGAGATTTTGCTTCTTCGTGATAAATATGTATATTCAGTGTAAGTGTAGGGATGAGTAAATAATTGGAAAATGGGATGATTATGAAATGAATAGTTATGATTTTATTTTTACAGCTCTTTTCCTTTTTATTTAACTTAAGTATGAGCTAAATATTACCGTTGGGTGGGAGCTTTCGTGTTTCTTACATGCTTTCATAGGGTATAAGTGATAAAAGCTTGTATATATAAGTTGGTATGATTTAACCCTTTCAGTGCATCTTCTTTCTGAAGTTTTTTTCCTAAAATTGCTCTGATTTTTGCCAGTACCATACTTAAAGTCATAGACTGTGCGTTCTATTTATAACCTAGACTTTTCTGTCCTATTTTCTGCATTTTATATGTATCAGCTGGCATGAATCACTTTACTGTTTATTGCATGTGGTGTTACAACTCACTAGCTTTGTGCTCTGTGATTTCTAGCATTCTTGAAGTTAGTAAACTTATTTTTAATCACTTCTTAAGGGAAGGATTTTTAATTTTTCCCTTTAAAATTCCATGTATCACAGAATTCAATAAAATGACTTATTAGATAGAAGAGAGAAAATGTACATGTACAGCATCTTGTTGACGAATGGTAGGATTTTCCTAATTGTTTACTTATGTTGATATTTTGGGATGGTTTAATAATTTGCCACCAAGCAGATTTTGTAAGCAGTTGATATTCTGAAATCCTTCTTAGTATGATTAGTCTCCTAGAAATGTTAACGTTTTGCTTATTTTTGTTTGTAAGACTATTGGGGCAGTTTTTTTTTTTTTTAGTAGCCTTAATTATTAGTTCTTCTGATACTCCCGGTGATAGTAACTCCTAGAAATTTGCAATTTTGGAACTTAAATTGTTTGTTTATAGTTATATATACTCTTCATCTCACCCCTCTCAGGAATATCTATTATGTCAAATAAATAAACATTATATTTTCTGTAACATTTAAAAAATTTTTGTCTTAATATTTTTAAATTTTGCTGATGAAATATGGTTTATAGTTTTAGGACCTCCATGACTTGTTTCCTGGAAATGTATGTAACTTTCCTAGAAATGTTAGAAGAAATATTAATAAAGAAAAAACAGAAGTAGAAAAATTTGTAAATGGGAAAGTAAGATCGATAGCTTTTACTTAGTTGAGCTTGAAGGAGAGGACTAAAACCCAGGTTTCTTGGCATTTAGTTCTTCCATGTATCTGTGTAGGGGGCACACATTGCACTTTTTAAATTTTTTGTTTTGCAATAATATGGGCTCACTAGGTTGTTGAGTTC
Organism: Hystrix cristata; assembly: GCA_004026905.1. NCBI lineage: Eukaryota > Metazoa > Chordata > Mammalia > Rodentia > Hystricidae > Hystrix > Hystrix cristata. Next base: position 113,694 of record PVJO010000070.1, on the reverse strand, counting down.
CCCAGGCTGAACTTGAACTTGTGATGTTGCTACCACAGAATGCTGGAATTAAAGTGTGCACCAGCATGCTGGGCTGGTATTTAGTCCTTATATCCACCCTTACTACACTGCTCATTACTTTTTTTTAAAATTAATTTTATTGGTACACTTTGATATACATAATAATCATAGGGAATTTGTGCCAGTACATAATATATCTTGATTCTTTTTTTCTCCATTTGCCTCCCTTCAACCCTTCTTCCCGTCCTTATTTACAAAAGCTTTGTTTTTTATTGTTGTTATTTAGATGAGCTAGGTAACAGAATAGTGCTTAGGAATGTACTTAAAGTAACTTATTTTTCAAAAGTAGAAGTGAGCTTCTGTAAATGAGTGTGTAGCAGTGGCTTCTTATGCATGGTTTAATTGCCAAGTGGTAGTAGCCATTTATTTTTTACCCAAAATCAGATTGTATGCTAACCATCTGAGATATTACATAAATGATATGTGTCTTTCCTGATCATTTCACTGTCATAATAGCCATTTTAAAGATGAAGAGCCATTGCCTAGAGTTGTTAACTAATTATCCCAAATATTAGCTAACTAGTAATAAGAAAGTGTTGAAGCTGGAGATTTTGAAGCAAAATTATCTAAATTCTTATGCTCCTTTGGTAAATATTATAGCACATGATTACTGGAGAAATTATGGCAGTTTTTTCTCAATGCTGGCACAGTATACTCAGGAATCATTGATAGAGTTATAAATGGATGTTTACATGTTCACTTTACCTTTTCAATAAATGCATGTCCTTGTAGGTACTGTATATGGTACAGCTGCTGTATACCAACATATACATTTAGGCACAGCTTTTCAAATGTTGGGGATACAAAGATGATTTAGACACATTTCCTACTCTCTCTCCAGGAAAGGATAAAATGTGTATTTTTGCCAATCCATTAAAAAAATACTTTTAATTTTAATTGACCCAATAGTTGTACATAGTTACAGGGTACAGTTTGGGATTTCATACAGTGTGTAACGATCAGATCAGACTAAATGGTATTTGTCACCTTTGCCAGTTCTTTTAACTGGGGTCTTTTTGATGTCTCACTGGATTTATTGTGGATTTTAATTATTGAAAGATCGAGGTGTTCCTGGGGAATCAACCAAGGGCCTAATGAATGCTAGGCAAGTATGCTACCACTGAGCTACACCTCTGGTTTTAGGATCTTAATTATTAAGAGATCTTTTTTGGTAACCTACTCATTAAGGGATCCCACCAGTATTGGGTTGAGCCCCTGAATTTCCAGTGGGCCATTTTCTTCTAACTGCTTGTTATGGAGCAAATGTTTATACAGCAAGAAACTACTGAAATCACCAACAAAAGATGCCTGTGTACTTAGCTGGAATTTACTTTAAGCTTTTAGATACACCTGCAACCTATTTCTTGGATTTAAGTCAGGCTGATTAAGAACTTTACAAAGTACAGAAATAATAGCAGATGTGAGATAAAAGTTCAGTTAGTGACTTTTTCTATCAACTGCCATGTTTGCTGTCAAGAGAAGTAAAAATATCCAGTGAACAAGTTTGTATAGATTCTTCGTTTAATCTAGTTTCTTTTAATATCTAAATTCTGTGGTTAAACTAACTCAGTAAAATTGTGATGGGTTTCTTTGTCATACTCAACAAACTGCCAGCTCCTGAAGTTTATAGTTACAAGTAGTTTGTAATTGTTACTTGCATAGGTCTACTTTTTAATCTTTACGACACGTCCCTTGTGGAAAAACAGGTATCACTTATTCTGTGCTTTATGGCCAGAACTGTCCAGCTGGTCTTAGGGCTTTTCTGGTGTGCCTGTCTGGCAGAGCTCTTACGGAACTGGAATTGAAAGATAAGGTTTGTAAGGTCTCCTAATTCCCTAGTTTCTACTGGTTAGAGAAATAATTATTCTCTTACTCATGTAGTTAATATATTTTGAATGCTTAATATGTGATGAAGCAGATATAAACCTCATATTGCTCACCACAAGACGGTAACTTGTAGAATTATATTACCTAATTTATTTTTTGTATATAAATTCAACCTTAAAAAGATTGAGAGAAAAAGGAGTGGGGAAGAACAACTCAAACAATGAACCAATACGTGAGTAGTATGAGAAGGGAGGCATAAATCTCTCCTTCTGTATTTTGGTTTTCATTCTTGTGTGTGCTGTAGCATGAGTAGTTGTCCCCTGAATTTAAGGTAATTACTTTAGCTGGTGCTCACCAGAACTCTTTTTCAATGTTGGACAAATTCTTAGTGTTTTACATCAGGTATAATTTTCATATAGCTCTGAAAACTGTTGTGTCACAGTTTTTTGAGATTAGCTTAGTTTTATTGCACTCCTTGAACAATTTTGTATAGCAGTATTTACTGGCCTCTTGACTGATTTGAAATTAGATGTAGTTTTTTTTTTTTAATTTTATGAGGGATTTGGAAAAAAGTCTTACTTTTGGTTATTTAATATAAATTGTATTCTTTTTTGAAAAGAAGTGTTTATTAAGGGTTTAGAATTTTCCTCTGAAGTCCGTAAATGATATACAAGCCAGTTTTATTTTTCTTTGAACTCAAAAAGCAAGAATTACCCTGATTGCAAATTAGCAATCTCAGAATGACCACAAGTGTCAGTGTTTGCCTGCATTATTTTTCTCCTTCAGTTTTCACCAAGTTGTGCAGCAGATACTCAGATTACTTCGGAATTTCTTTTGACTTGAAAACCAAGCTAAACTTCCATGTCTTTTTCAGAAGGGGTCATAGACACTTGCCCTTTACAATTCATACAAACTATTAAGGACCTGAAGAGAAAATATAAACATTTAAAACTAGCGGTGATTTGGCGAATACTTTGTTGTGTGTGTGTGTTCTTTGGTTTCTCAGTAACCTAGTTATGTTAGTCAGGGATACTGTTGTTTAGAGTTGCACCTTTCAGTAGAGCAGTACTGGGGACAGTAGTGCTTGCTCTGTAGGAGGTGCTATAGGCATTTATTTAGTGAGGAGGCCAGAGCAGGTAGTAGGGTATGTGGGACAGTCCTTATAACCAGAAGGATTGTTCATAGGATTTCTGGGTGTCCCATTGGATATCTGCACGGACGAAAGATCTTTTTTATAATTAATGAGTTTAAAACATTATTGGAATATGAAGTATATTTTGTAAAGTTTAAATATGCACTGAATTTTCTAGGAATGTAACTATAGATACATAACTGGGAGCTCATATTTTACATTGTATTGAACTTTGCCAGTATAGTTCCTCATTTCAAAAATTCATTGCTTGTGGCAGTGATGTTTATTTATCATAATGAATCACCAATGTAGTAAAACAGTCTGTGGGTATTTGTAATTGTTGTATTCACTGCAATTTTTAGGTATAGGTATTGGCATCTCCTTAATCATGTCTAGTGTAGTCATGCCTGAAATTTGCATATTGAAATATGTTTTTATTGTAAATGTCTTTGAAAATGTTGTTTTGTAATATGGTAGTATGTTGACTTTCTAAAAAAATACATGGATAGGTTGGTTATATGAACATTTCATTTCAGGCCTTTAGGTCAAAGTCAGTTATTTCGTATGTAAAGAAGATGTGTTGATTTTTTTTTTTAAAAAGTTATATTTCTTTAAAATTTTTTTTTTTTCTTTTTTAGGATTTGTTTTTTTGACTTTGATAGGGTTGGAAAGCACACTGGGTCAGCACCTATGAATAAGTTATTTCAGGCACCTTACAGTCTGTTCTCTGGAAATCCAACAACATGTTGCTGGTATTTAAAATTTTTACACTAGCAATTCCTAACAAAGTGTAACAAACAATTGGTATATGTAGGTAGGTGTAAAATATTAAAATTTAAAAACTCCTCTAAATCTTCTCAAGGAAGTGTAGTTGCCCAAATACAGTATCAGAAATATTTCTTGTTAAAATAGCTGTAGTACACAGAGAAATCAAGTGTAGAAGAAGAGTATTTATTTCCAAAGGACTTTTTTGAAGAAGGGAGCAACTAGCCATACTTGATTCTAAATTTATATGGCTGTCTGCATTATGATTGTTTATAGTCTGATTGGAAGTAGTTTCTTTAGTATAAGCTAAACAGGAAAAGGCATGCAAAGGTTATAGTGTTATAAAAAGATGATGTTTGACTTTATGCTTTGAATTTTTTTTTTCTTTTTTTGTCAGGTTCTTGGAGGTTTGTAAGGGGTTCACTTAACATTCCCCATATACATTGAGTACCTTTTATATGCAGTCTGCAGGAGGATAAGAGATACATCATTAGATTATTTTCTTTCAAGGAACTGATACAGCCTTTATGGATGCATAGGTCATTATAAAGATAGTAGAATAACTGAAAGTACATGTCACATAGTTGTAAAAGTTCATGCATGAATTGTCTTATGCAGTCATTAGGGTATCACTCAGTTTCATTGAGTTTTGTCTTTTCAGTTTTTGCTTTTTATATTACATTTTTTTCCTTTTAAATTCTCATACAGTTCTAGTATATTTAAAAATCCCTTTTCAGTAAGTAAGATGAGGTCTTGCAAGTTATATTATAATTTTAATGAGCCAAAATAAGAGCATTTTTATATTTTTGTTTATCTAACATTTTTGTCTCCTCTATTTTTAGCTTTTTGATTATTTACTAATTAACATTGAATATTTCTTGTTTCTTATTTCTTTATAGTTGACTTTGACTATACTTTACACTTTCACAGAATTTATATTTATTAATGTCTCCAGAATTTATAACATTCCAGATTTCAGTTGGCTTTCTTTGTTTTTGGATTTCTTTTCTTTCTTTCTTTTTTTTTTTTTTTTAGTGTGTGCTTATGTCCATGTCTGTATGTCTGTCTTTATGTGGTTTCCAGTAGTCAAGCAGGTACAGATCCGTTTTAGTATAGCTTTCTCAGTTTATTGAATCATGTTAAGTGATAAAGCACTGTTTTCTTTTAAAGTTTGCAGTATTGTCACTCTACTTTCAACCTCTAATGCCAGTAATTATGATTCTGTTTTCCCAAACAGCCAAATTAATACCTAATTTGAAATACATCTCCTTTGATAGAGGGAGATCAGGGTAGAGGAATACTGTGTTTTTATTAGCATGGGAAAAAGTAATGAACTTATATCACTATTCCATTTTCTTTGAAGAATTCTATTAATATGTCTTTAGGCTTAGTAACATTTGTCATTTATCCTGATAATGTCACTGTTTCTAACAAAAAATATTATTTATATTAAAATAATGAAATTTCAGAGCATAATTGGACCTTTGAGGTTATTTAAAAATCTTTTTCTTCATTTTACAAATGAAGTAACTAGGATGCTGAGAGGTTAATTTCTTAAAAGTCCGTACTTAATGTGGCAAAGTTAAAGCTAAAACCTAAATCTCAAGACTTCTCAGTCAAGTTTCTTCTCACTCATTTAACACTGTTCTGGTTATATCAGTTATATCAGTGTATTGTTCCTTTAGTTACTGGTGTCATAAGATACTCGGATGATTATATATAATCCTGGCAGTTTTAAATGAAGAAAGATAGTTGTATTGGTCAGCTTTCTCATTAGTGGGACAGAATGCCTGACATACAGAACTTAAAGGAGGAAATGGTATATTTGGCTCACAGTTTCCATCCATTATCAACTGGCACCAAGGCAGGAGCATCATGGTGGAAGGATGTGGCAGAGCAATTATAGGGCATGGCGGCAGCAAAGTAGAATACTGGGGAAGAACGCCAGTCAGAAAATACCCTCTAAAGGCACACCCCAGGGACCAACCTCCAACACTGCCCCACTTCCTAACAGTACATTCAGCTGCAGACATCTGTGGATTAATCTACTGAAGAATATAGCACCTCCATGATCCAGCCCCTTCTCCAGAAGTCTCTTAATCCAGTCAAGTTGACAGTCAAGATTAACTGGCAGAGTAGTTCTTTTATTAAACCTCATTGAGGCATATAAAATAATTGTTCATTTGTGCCCCAAAATAGAGCTTTTTTTCCAACATTTGAGAGTACTCATTTTAAAGATTTTATATTCTTCTCACTCTCCTTTGGTCCAAAATTTAATTTCTGTATTAGTCTAAGTTCTCTAGAGAAAAAGAAGCCAATAGAACTGGTTACTATAATTATTATTTATATAATAAACTGATTTTATATGCATGTGTGAATATTTATTAGTATATAAATAGATTAAGTTGACTGACAAAATTAATGTAGTTAAAAATCAAGAATTCTGTTTCTTTGGGGTTAGTTAGGATTGCTGTTGGGGCGAATAGATTCAAGCAACCTTGAAAATCTCTGAGATTGTACAAAATGTCAGTTGTATTGATAGCTTTAAACTACAAAGTAGTTGGTAATTGTATCACTTGTTAGGAATTATGATCGATTCTGGCAAAAGTCAAGTTGTCTTCTAAGAAAGGGATTGGGCAGAGTCTCAGTCTTGGTAATTTGGGGGAAGGGCTCCCTTCTACAGAAGGTCACAGAGATTAACAGTTTGCATCTGCCTGTGAACCAGTTTGCAACCTAGTTCACAGGGCAGCTTTACATGTGTCTGGGATCTGATTGATGATGGCCTATTGCCTTCATTTTAAGTACCTGGAACAATGCTATTCCACTTTGATTTTTTTTCCTTGACAATTATGTATAGAATTACTTATAATAGATGAGAAGTGTTTCAGATTTTGGATTTGGGGATAATTGCATATGCGGCATATAATGAGCTATCTGGGAATGGGACCAAACCCTAAACACCAAGGTCTTTGTGTTTCATGTGCAGCTTATACACGTAACCTGTAGATAATTTTATGCAGTATTGTTAGTATGTCCACATTTTGACTGATGCATTACAGGTGGTTAGTTGTGAAACTTTCAAAAAGTTTTAGGTTTTGCAGCATTTCAAATTGTAAAGCATTTTGGATTAGGGATATCCAACTGGTAATATATTATACTGAGATTTATTATAGGAGGTTGACTCATACAGTTACTGTGTTAGTTACTTTTCTCTCGTTGCTGGGACAAAATACGTGACATCCAAAGTTAGGGGAAGAAAGGTTTATTTGGCTTACAGTTTGTAGAGGTTTCCACAGTCAGCTGGGTCTGAGGCAGGGTGGCATGGCAGACAGGCAGAAGTCAGCCAGGTAAGCAAGCAATGCAAGCGAGCTGCAAGCAAGCTGCTAACCAGCTTCTTCCCATATTTTATATTTTATCCAGGCTACCTGTCTTTAGGGTGGGGAGCGCTCCCACCCTTAATCCTAGTACCCTTAATCTTAGTGTCACACCCCTGCTCCCACTCTAGATCCAGCTACCTCTTACCACATGAGGCTTTGGGGGGACATGTAGACACAAACCATGACAGTTATGGAGCCTGAGAAGTCCCAGGATCTGAGGTCAGCTAGCTCTGGAGACCCAGGAGAGCTAATGGTATAAATTCTAGTAGACTCTAAAGTCAAGAGAGTGATTTCTCAGTCCGAGTGAATTCTTTATTTTTGTTCTATTCAGGCTTTCAGTGGATTGGATGAGGCCCGTCTTCATTGTGGGGGGGGTTGTCATTTTTACTCGGTCTGTTAATTTAAATGCTAATCTCATGCAGAACACCCTCACTCAAAATAATGTTGGCCCAGTGAAGTTGATACATAAAATTCACAAATATAATTGTTTTCATCTTACTGCAAGCTAGAGATGTACACCTGACTTAGTGACCCAAGAAAAAGCTGTCCTAGAAGGTCAGGCATTTTGGAATGTGTTTTGTGAGTCTGTGGAAATAAGATTTTTCCGCAATAGCCTTAAACTTCTCTAAACGGTTTTTATCTAAGTTTTTTATACTTGTCTCTCTTTTTGTATGATTCATTCATTGTTGAACTAGTTTAATTTTCAGCCAAGGAAGCATTCTGAGTGATGAATGGAAAACTGGTATTAATTTAGGTTTTTAACCAATGAATATCATGCTTCTTTGTAATATTAACTCATTAGGACTGTGTATTAAAGTTTTGTCTGTGACTACAGAAAATGAATATTATATTCCCAGGTCAAAATTTTAATTACTATGAATAGATTTAGGTATTTTTCTTTTCTTATTGACATTAAAATACTTTAGCCTTTAGTATTTCAAGTAGCAGAAAGCCAGAGATGTGAGTTTAAACAAGAAAAATAAATGTAGTACAGTGCCACAAGAACTCAAGACTGAGAACTGTATGTTGCCCTTTAAAAGAACACAGTGAGAAATTGGTTAACTGTCAGGAGTCAAAGGAAGCTTTTCTTATGTTCCTGCCTTGTGCTTCATGATTACTTCCCACATTCTCTGCATCTGTACACCAGCTTTCTTGCCTTTTGTGTACCTAGTCATCTTCAAAACCAGCAGGGCTTCATATAACTGTAGCTCAGATTATGTAGCATATCTCAGTATGGATTTCAGACTTTCAGGGAGAGAAATCTGTTGGGTAAAATTAGTTATGTTTGGCCCTTGTGGATAGAGTCTAGCACTTCAGGGAAAAGAAAAAGGAAATGGTACTTTGAGGAGACATTCCCTCAAGGAGTTGCTTCAATTTATAATAGGACGTTGTTTATTCTTCTAAGCATATTATGGGCTTATTGCTTTTTTCTTTTTGTTTTTAAATGGCAAAATATATATAACATTTACCATTATAACCATGTGTAGGTATACAATTCAGTGGCATCAACTACATTCACAGTGTTGTGCAACTGTCACTATTAGCATTTTTCAGAACTTTTCATCATTCCAAACTGAAAGTATATACCTACTAACCAATAGCTTCCCACTTCCTCCTATCCCTGCCTGCTGCCGCCAGCCCTATTCTACCTTCTGCTCTGAGCTTGATTATTCTGGTACATCATATTGGTGGCATCATAAAATACTTGTCTGTGCCTGGCTTTCAAGGTTCATTGATGGTGTTGCATATTTTAGAATTTCATTCCTTTTTATGGCTGAATAACATTTTATTTTATGTATCAAATTTTGTTTATCCATTCATACCTTGACTTAACATTTAGGTTGTTTCTACTTTTATGAATAATGCTGCTACAAATAAGTATATAAGTATCTATTTAAGTCTTAGCTTTCAGTCTTTCAGGTATGTACTGGAAAGCAGAATTGCTGAGTCATATGGTAGTTTTACGTTTAATGTTTTCCTTTTTCTTTTGGAGGGTGCTGGAAGTTGAACTCAGGGTCTTGCACTTGCAAGGCTACTGCTCTACCACTTGAGCTAAGTACCCAGTCCCTTATGTTTAATTTTTGAGGTACTGTACTGCCATACCTTTTCACAATGGCTACGCCGTTGTACATTTTTACCAGCCGTGAGAGTTTTACCTTCTTCATATTCTCATATATTCTTGTTATTTTCTGGAGTCACTTTATTATTATTGTTTGTTCTATTACTGAGTTTTGACAGTAGCCATCCTGATCATTTAGACATGGCATCCCATGGTTTTAAACTTGCATTTCTCTAAAGATTAGTGATTCTGAACATACTTTAATCTGCTTATTGGCCATCTATATATCTTCTCTGGAAAAAGTCAATGTAAATCCTTTCCCCATTTCTGAGTTGGGTTGGTGGATGCTTTTTGTTGTTTTTCTAAGTTGTAGAAATCCTTTTTATATTCTGAACTTAATTTTTATGAGATACATGATTTGCAAATACTTTCTCATGTTCTGTGGGTTGCCTTTTCACTATGGTGATAGTGTCCTTTAATGCACAAAAGCTTTTAATTTTGATGACGTATAATCTATTTTTTCTTTTGGTTGACTTGTGCTTTTGGTTCATATCCAAGAAATCAATGCCATGTACAATGTGGTGAAAGTTTTCCTTTATATTTTCTTCAAGTTGTATGGTTTTTAGCTCCTAAGTTTAGACCTTTGATACAGTTTGAGTTTTTGTATATGGTATAAGGTAATAGTCCAGCTTCAGTCTTTTAAATGACAATATCCAGTTTCCCCTGCACAATTTATTGAAAAACCTGCTCTTTCCTCAGTTTTAAGTGGTTTTGGCACTCTTGTCAAAAATCAGTTGGCCATATATGTGAGTTTTTTCTGTATTCTGTTCCATTGGTCTATATGTCTGTCTTTATGCTGGTGCCACACTGTTTCAATTACTGAAGCATTGTAGCAGGTTTTGAAATCTGTAAGTTTGAATCTTCTAACTTTGATTTTCTTTCCTATAAATTCAGTTATTTGTAGTCCTTTGAGATTGATAAGATGGGTGTTTCTGTTTCTGAAGAAACATTGAGATTTTGTTAGGAATTGCATTGAATTTGTAGGTCACTTCAAGAATAAAAATATAAAATCTTAGTATAAAAATCTTACTTTCTTAGTCTAGGAACACAAATGTCTTTTTGTTTGTTTATATCTTTTTGTGAATAGTGTTGTATAGATTTCATCATGTAAGATTACGACTTCTTGGTTAAGTTTGTTCCTAAGCATTCTATTCTTTTTCATGATAATGTTTTCTTAATTTTTCAGGCTGTTCATTATTAGTGTATAGAAACACAACTCATTTTTCCATGTTGATTTTTGTGTCCTGAAACATTGGTGAATTTGTTCATTGTAACATTTCTGCAGGTGTAGAATCTGTAGTCTACTGCATATAAATCTTGACACTTGTGAACAGATAGGATTTTACTTGTTCCTTTCCTATTTGGATATCTTCTTTTACTATTTCGTTCTGAATTGCTCTGGCTAGAACTTGTGATAATACTTTGAATAGAAGTGGCAAAAGCAGGTATTTTGTCTCGATCAAAGGAGAAAAAGCTGTCAGGTCTTCATCACTGAGTATATTAGCTATGGATTTTTCATATACAGCCTTTATTGTGTTTGAAGATACTACCTTCCATCCCTAGTTTTTAAGGTGGTTGATTTTTCAAATCCATTTTTCAAGGGTGTTAAATTCATCAAATGCTTTTTTACATCAATTAAGATAGTCTTGAGGGATTTTTCTCCTCTATTTTGTTAATGTGTTATATTACATTGATTGGTTTTCATGTATTGACATGCACTTGTATCTACAAATAAATCCCTTATTGTGATGGTATATGATACGTCTAATATGCTGCTGAATTTAGTTTGTTCTTTTCTTGTTCTTATATAAAGAGTATTTCTTTATGGAAAGATGGTTTAATAGTTAGTAGTCCCACTTTGTTGGGAGCATTGAACTGAAAACACACGCATACAAATACATGTGGATGTGAATGGATTAGCAGGTAGGTAGCTCTGTTCTTTTTTGCCCATCTGCCTTCCGCCATACAAGGATACATTGTCCATCCCTTGTGGAGGGGTACCATCTTGGAATCAGAAAGCCACTCTTAGCAGATACCTAACCTGTAGGTGTCTACATCTAGACTTCTAGCATTTGGAACTGTGAGAAACAAATTTGTCTCATTTATAAATTACTCAGTATGTGATATTTTGTTTATGGAAGGAAAGAAAATGAAACAAATAAAGGTTGCTAAGGGAAGTCATCAGAGAAGAGGTAGTGAGTGTAGTTAGGAACATAGGCTTTGCAATTTAAAAGGCTTGGATATATTTTGCTGCTTACTAGCTGTGTGACTTGCGACAAGTTGGTTTTTTAACTTAATATTTTTAATCTATAAAATGGGTATAACATCTCCCTTCACCAATTTGTTTTGTGATAAGGCTACTAGTGAGAACATGACCAGGCATTTAAGTAGTTACTTATCTGGAAAGAGTTGCTGGAGGTAGGAAAGGAAAGAGATCATTATTTATTTTTCATTTCCAAATTGCAGAATCTTTTATCTACATGTGTAAAGGGTGGGAAATCCTATGATTTGTGTTAACTGTTGCCTGCATTAACAAATACTGGGTACATACGCCTCTGGGTTATGACAGATCTTTAAAAAACGATTTTGTTTACTATTTGTGTTGAAACATTTTGCTTCTAAAATCTTTTGTGTGTTTTATACTCATTGTAATTTGTCCTCCATTGTTGCTGTTTCCCTTTCCTATAACCATTTTTTCCAAATAACTTTAAAAAAATTCATTTAATGTAAACATTTAAATGCTTATTTTCACATCTTAATATTTGATAAGTCTCATGATCAAATCAAGTTTCGTAGGGATAATCTACTTTTTTATAAACACATACAAAAGTACGATTTATATTTATTTAATTTTAAAATATGATTTTTGCTCTCAATAATACAACAGCCAGAAAGGTAGAATGTAAAATTCTAGAGTCTATATGTATTCTGTATGTTTTCTTCATTAGGAAGTTTCAGTATTTTACTTTCCTGTTGATATAACTTTTGAAAAAGTAAATATAGTATAGTGTATTTTTCATATTGACACTTGCTATGAATATTTTTTCTTAGAATGTTATATATTATGATATTTTCCCTAAACAGCAGCAAATACTAGGATTCTCATTTCCCAATATGAGAAGATCTTAAATTACCTAATTTTCTGAAATAAGGCAATCAAGAATTACCTGTAAGTGGCATACCTTGTTGTCTTGTTATGCTTGCAAACAAAATTTTGTTAAAATTTCCCCCTTCCATTGTAATTCAGTTATTTCAGCTCCAGAATGCCTTAAGTCCTAGTGAAATTATAATGCTTTTGACTTTTCAAGAGAAAGCAAGTTTTCTTCTTCAGTTAGCACAACTTGTCAGCTTTTTTGGTTTGTTTTTGTGCTGATATCTCTCTTTTCCCAAATGGTTAGTATTATTTTCCCCAATCCAGCTATCTTTAAAAATACAGAACCTGTCAGTCTATTCCATATTATTGCCAAATTACTATTTCTGTTTTTTTAATACATGACACATACACTGCTGTGTAGCCTTTGATAACGACCTCACCTTTGCTGCTTCATCTTTAGAGTAGAGGGTGATGGGATAGAATTATGTGGTTTCTGAGGTCCCTTTTTTCAAACTAATGAAATCAGAGTAGAATGTCCTTTTAGCTCTTATTGTAGGCTTAACCAGTTACCTGTCCAGTTATTTAAATACAGGGTGACCAAAAATTGCGTATTTTTTGTTAATTTTTATAGGATAGCGGGAAATATAAAAACAACAACTTTATCAGATTTATTCAATAAAAGAATTGACTGGTTGAAATGACATCTGCCTGAGTGACTCTTGGGATAGTCAGTACATAAATAAACACGCTACGCAAGTAATGATGGGAGTAAACTCTTAAGCGGTTAAGCAGTCAGGACCAATGGTCATAGACCAGTGGCATGATTAGTAAGGATTCTCCCAATTTTCCCTCAGTACTGTTGTACCATACCTTTATAACTATGTGTATACTAACTCAAAAATGAAGGAAAGTTATATGGTAATGACTTTCACAACTCAAAATTTCCACAAATCTAAGAAGACATTATGTAAAACTCTGCTTCGCAACTGACAGAAGTTCATCTCAACTAATCAAGGCTAACAGCTTTATATAGGATGTGTGCAGTGGTGAGAAGGGGGACTTTAAGAGTGGTTAGAGGTAATGTTGACCTAGCAGGCCACTAGAACTAGAGACTAAGTGTTGTAAGGGGAGGTTGTATTTTTCCTGTTTTTTTGCATTTTATCTTTACTTTCTCCTACTAATGAATTTTCTCCATGAGTCACTGAAAATGCAACAATGATTCCATATTTACCTCCTAGTTCACTTTAGGATTAGAAGACTTGCCAGGCACCTCTAGTTTATAAAAAATAATCCCAGGGAAGGACTTCTGACCACCCTAGTCTAGAATGTTAGGCTTCCCCTGTGACTGGAGGATAGGGCTTATTGCCAGAAAGGAGTGATTGGGTCATCAAGAAAAGATTGCTTACTGGACAGACAGAAAACACCCACTAGTGGTACTTAAAGGGATCAAATTTTGAACTTATTCAAAACTAGACAAAAATTCCTATGGGTTATAATTTATAATGGGGACAGTTTCTTTTTCATATTACTTACATTTATTTGTTCATGTATTTTGCCTGACTTGTGTAGTAAAAGCCATGTTCTTTGTTCATACAGGTATGTTTCAGTAGTCAGTTGAATCAGTTTTGGTTTAGGTCATTCAGCCCAACTGGATATTATTAGATATTGTGGTAATTTTGAGCGTGGTGCACTCTGTTCTGTGAGAAGAAGTGCTTTGATTTAAATCCAGTCATTATTACAGTCAAATGTAGATAGGTGTCTGTGTTATGTCCTTGTTCTGCCTGTCTCATTTCTTTTAATTTTCCACTTTTCGTTTGTGTTTGTACCACATCCTCGTGAGTATTTCCATATTAAAATTGATAAGTAATATGGTTAGTTTATTTTTGTTATTTTGTTATACAACATCTAGTTGATTTCTCTTTATGCAGAAGACTAACATTTCTTTGATTTATATTTAGTGATTACCCTTGGCTCCTGATTTGTTAAAAACTAGATTCAGTTCAGCCAACATTTCTTGAGTGCCTACACTATTCTTTAGGCACTGGGATTACAAAGAATGAGAACAGTTTTCCCAACATAAATTTAGAGACAAATATAATTAGAAAATTTCCCACCTCATAATGATATTATTTAATATTTATCACCTTTATAATGGCTCACTTTGCTTTACATATGAAGATCATTTACTTGAGAATGTTGATCCTGTCGTAAGTAAGCTTGATGAGTTTTCTCAAAAATGAATACATCCATGAAGGCAGTACTCAGAATGAGTCCATATTAAGTACAATGTATAACTAAATGCATAATGGTGTGAATATTTCAGAAAGGAAATTTTGTTGTCCTTAGGTGTATTTTTGGTGTCTATTTTTTCTTCTTAAAAGGTTTTTTTCCTAATTGCTGTGACACTCTGAATGAATGATAATACCACTGTATTAAAAATGAAAGCATTTTCTCTTGGTACTATTCTTATAGTTATTTACTTAAAAAAAATTGCTGTGAGCCAGGCATGGTGGCACGTGCCTTTGCAATCCCAGCTGTTCATGGGGCTTTGGGGCCAGAAGATTGCAAGTTTGAGACCAGCTTGGGAAAATTAGAAAGACCCTGTCTCAAAATAAAGCTTTTTTTTTTTTTTTTTTTTTTTTTCCTTCTTCAATTAATGGACTGGTTGTAGTTTTTTGATGGAGTGTTTGCTTAGCATGTGTGAGGCCCTACTTTCAATCTCTGGTGTTTGGAGGAAAATGCTGTAATACCACATGCTATTCCAAATTATTTTACTGTATAAAATCTCGAATAATAAAGACAAGGTAGTTTAATTAAACACTATTGGTAATATTTCGTAGGAAGTTTTTATTGTGATGCTAATGGCAATTTCTATTATGGATTCATGTAACTTGTTCTGAAGTTTGTCTAATTTCCTTCTGTTGAGTACAACTAAAAAAACTCCCATTAACTAATAGTTATTAGGAAATTTACATTTGCAATTCCTATAAAGAAAAATGTTATGAAAAATTAGTGTGAATATGATTGAAACTATTACTCTAAAAACAGATGCCTTAAGTGCCTTAAGCATCTCAGAGCCATCTTCAGCACTTAGTATATTTCCTTGCACATATTATGTGTGTGGTAATTGAGATTTGTTCAGTTTTTAAGATACTGTCATTTGTTCATGATTCACATACAAAAAAAAATCTTGTCTTTATCAATGTGATTTTTTTCTTACTATTAGAAAGATAATTAATTATTTGGATTTTTAAAACACATTCCAAAGTAATATTGTTTATATCTTTCTAACATGAGGTTATGTATATTATTTATTCATTTTGAGACCATTGAGAGGAGAAAAGATTGACTTGATTTTAAAATAGGTAATGACATATCTGACAATATTAAAATGTCAGCATTAAGCAGATCATTAAACTATATTATGGTTGCAGTAACTATTCTATAGTAACAATTTAAATTTATTTTCCAATAAATATATCCATTTCTGTATGCCACAACAGCATAAAAGATGAAGAGGTTTTTTGGGGGGTGTTTTTGTTCACTTTTTTGTTGGCTGGGGATAGAACGTAGGGCCTTTGCACTGAATTACATCCACAGCCTTTTTTTTTTTTTTTTTTTTTTTTGAGACAGGGTCTCACTGAGTTGCTGTGTTGCTCAGGCTGGACTTAAACTTCTGGTCCTCCTGCTTTAGCCTCCAGAACTCTGAGAGTAGAAGTATGTGTCACCATGTCTGGATATGAGTGTTTTGTTTTGGGATTATTTGTATTTTTTAAAAACTCTTGGGGTTTGGTAGAGTGATTGGTTGAATGATAGAAAGATGACAGATTTCTTTGCAGCAATAAAGTGTTTAACTGTTATGAAAACGCACTTTGATGTTGTATATCAATTTTTATTTTTTTTAAAGGAAGGTGCATCTGCCCGTAAGACTCAGACTCCTGCAGCACAACCAGTACCAAGACCAGGTAAAAATATAACCTCCTCGTCACGATTGTAACATTAAATTTTTATATATGTTCAAAACTCCTTTAGAAACTGAAATTTTACTTCAAATAAATTAAAAAGTAATTTTTAAAAATCAACTGTAAATACTGCTTAAGCAGACTTCAAAACAACGATAATACACATAAACTGCTTGCTAAACTTTGGTCAGCAACTCTAATATCTCTTTATATTATTAGCAGAACATAAAGACGTTAAAATGAAAACATGATGAATTATTTATTTTCCTATGGCATGTTTAAAGAGCTCAACTGTGTTTTGTAGTATTCTTTACTGAAGGAACATATTCCCCAATTTGATTCAAAAATAATTGATAAAATAGATTATATGACACCATATAACACTAAAATAGGTTTATATAGCTCTGGACTTTTTAAGATATGCCATAAGAGCCCTTTCTTGGATAAACAGGTACAGTTGAAGATTTAAAGAAAATTTTAATGTCTTTAGATTTTAAAAAAATCATTTAAAATGTTTTAAAATTCTATCTATGTGTATTCTTTTTCTTACTAATTCTCTACTTAGATTCATGATAATACATGCAAATGTGAATTTTTTCCTATACAAGCACAACATCATAGTTTTAATACACTGATATGCAGTTTTGATGTTTGGAATTTTGGATATCTAGTATTAAGCACATAAAGTTCCATAATCACATGAAAATAAATACACGGTAAGCAAAGGCAACTTTGGAGTTATTTTGAAAGGATTTTCTCTTTCCTAGTCCCTTAAAAGAATAATCTTTATGGATACATGTAGATACTAACACTATATTTGTTTTAGATGTTTGTGGTTGTGTTTGGTTTTTGGCGTTTATTTTTTACATTCAGCATAAGTTCACTGGTAGATTGTACCACATTTCTTTTCTACCTCATCGGTGCTGTCGAAAGGAAATTTAAAGAAAACGATAAGTATTAGAAGAGCACAGGGTGATATTCCTCATAAACTTGGCAGTGCTAGTAGTGTAGATTTGGGCATCTTTTTATTTGTATTAGTACATTTCCACACAGGCAAATTCTGAAGTTAGGGTTATATTATAAATATTAAATATTTCCAAAAGCACATCAAAAGTACTTTTTAGGGGGGCTGGGGATTTAGCTCAGTGATTAGAATGCTTGCCTTGCAAGCACAAGGGCCTGAGAGTTCGATCCCTGGCACCACAAAAAAAAAAAAAAAAAAAAAAAAAAAGTACTTTTTAAATTTGTCAATGTTTGTAGTATCTAAAATGTGCATTCATTGTCGGGAGTGGCTACGTGTACATAACACAGCTTGTTTCTTTTTTTTAATCCCCTTCCCACGTAGTATAGTATTTTACTGGAATGATTCTGCAGGCAGTTTTACTGTGTCCTAGATCAACAACCCATTGGCCATGGCTAGTCTGTCGTTGTCTTTGTGTCTGTCAGTCTGTCTGTCTGTCTCAGTGAGTTTCTTTGAAATCTTTGTTTTTCCTGTTTTTTGAGGAACTACTGTGTTACAGTTACATTTGAATATAATTTATTTCTGATAGGGCTATTTTTAAAAAAAGAAGACCATATCAGATGCCACTGAGAGTGTAAGCAAGAATAGTTAAATTCAACAAATATGATTAAAATGGTTTTGGTGTGCTAGGTTTTTTGCGAGAAACTAAGAGAAGCTGAAGGAGCGCTTTTGAGGAAGGAAGAAAAAAATGAGAAATAGGGATAAGCATATGGGGTTGGGCTCAAATAATACTGCCTATGTATTATAACAATTGGTGGAAGCAGTTAAATCACAGATGCAGGCTTGTTTTTCTTTGGAAGAGAGGAGTGGGAAGTTAAGGTTTGTTATTATAGAGATCACATGAGAAATTTAGGATTGACAGAAGAGGCAAAAAAAATCACTACCCGAGAATTCATTTTTTTAAATTTTATTTTATTGTAATGGTACATTTTAGATATACGTAGTTGTAACGTTCATCCTAGGGGATTTGTACCCTACATGATATATCTTGCTGCTTTTTTTGCCCCCATTCTCCTCCCCTCTCTTCACCCCCTCCTCCCTCCTTATTTACAAAAGCTTTGTTTCCATTTTTTCCTTCTATTTTTTATTTCTCTTGTCCCTTTGTTCATTTCCCTCTCGTTTGTTCCCTTTCCCAAACAATTTCTTCCCTTTCCCAATATAATATATTTTAGTCTTTATTTACACTTTAAGTTTCTCACACCAGAGAAACAGTGCAGTATTTAAACATATGTGTCCAATTTATTTTGCTTAAGAGTATGGTCTCAAGATGCATCCATTTACCTAGAAGTATCTCAAGCTTATTTTTCCTTATAGCAGAATCGTACTCCATTGTATTAAAAAAACACATTTTCTTTGTCCATTCATCAGTTGATGGGCATTTGGGCTGTTTCCAAGATTTATCTATTACAAACAGTGCTTCTATAAACAAGGTAGTGCATGTATCACTGTGGTATGATGCTTTTGATTCTTTTGGGAAGATAACAAGAAGGGGTATAGCTGGGTCAAATGGAATCTCTAGTCCTAGTTTTTTGAGGAATCTCCACACTGATTTTCAAAGTGGTTGCACTAGTTTACACTCCCACCAACAGTGGAGAACGATTCCTTTTTCCCCATAGCCCCTCCAGCATTAGCTATTGGCTGATTTATTCATAATAGCCATTCTTTGTGGAGTAAGGTGTAATCTCACTGTTGTTTTAATTTGCATCTCTGTAATAACCAGTGATGTTGAACATTTTTTCATATGTTTATTTGCTGTTTCTACTTCTTTACCTAAGAAGTGTTTATTCATTTCAGCTGTCCGTTTTGGGATTGGGTCTTTAAATTTGGGGGGGGTCTGATTATTTTGAGTTCTTTATATATTCAAGATGTTAGTCTTGTTGGAGAGATAGCTGACAAACATTTTTTCTCACTCTGTGGGTTGTCTCTTCACTCTGTTGGTTGTCTCTTCGCTCTGTTGGTGGTTTCTTTTGCTGTACAAAAGCTTTTTAATAAGATGAGATCTGTTTTTGATTCTTTGTGATATTTCCTGGGCACTTGGGGTTTTGTTCGTAAAATCCTTGCATACACCTATGTCTTCAGGAGTTCTACCTATTCTATCTTCCAGAATTAGGTTTTCTGTTTTAAAGAGTAGATCTTTGATCCACTTTGATTTTAGTTTAGTTCATGGGGAATGAGAGGGGTCTAGTTTTATGGCATGTGGAATGCCAGTTTTTCCAGCACCATTTGTTCAAGAGGCTATCTTTCTTCCGGTGAGGTTGTTTGGCTCCTTTGTCAAAGATAAGTTACTGAGAGTGCTTGAACGTGTTTCTACATCTTTTAATCTGTGCCATTGGTCCTCAGGTCTGTTTTTTGCCAATACTATGCTGTTGTTATTACAGTAGCTTTGTAATATAATTTTAGGTCAGGGATTATGATGGGCCCTGCTTTGTTTTTGTTGCCTAGAATTGCTTTTGCTATTCTGGATTTCTTTTTGTTCCAAATGAATTTTAAGATTGTTTTCTCAAATTCTGTGAAGTATGCTCTTGGTATTTTAATTGAGATTGCATTAAATCTGTATAACAATTTTGGGAGTATGGTCATTTTCACAATGTTGGTTCTTCTTACCCAAGAACAAGGGCTGTCTTTCCATTTTCTGATATCTCCTTCAATCTCCTTTTTCAAAATAATGTAATTTTCAATGTATAGCTCTTTTACTTACTTCCCTTGTTAGACTGTCCTGGATACTTCATTTTTTTGGATGTTGTTGTGAAAGTTGTTGTTTCCCTAATTTCTCTCTCAGTGAGTCTGTTATTTGTGTACAAGAATGCTATGGATTTTTGAGTGTTGACTTTGTACCC
Organism: Hystrix cristata; assembly: GCA_004026905.1. NCBI lineage: Eukaryota > Metazoa > Chordata > Mammalia > Rodentia > Hystricidae > Hystrix > Hystrix cristata. The sequence continues at coordinate 93,500 of PVJO010000070.1, read as the reverse complement.
AGCTACACTGCTGAATTTGGTTATTAAATCTACAAGTCTTTTGGCGGAGTTTTTGGGATCTTCTATATAGAATATCATGTCATCTGCACACAATGATACTTCAACTTCTTTCTTTCCTATCCTTATTCCTTTTATTTCTTTCTCTTGTCTAATTGCTCTGGCTAATGCTTCCAGAACTATATTGAATAAGAGTGGTGAGAGTGGACATCCTTGTCTTGTTGCGGATTTTACAGTGAAAGCTTTTAGTTTTTGACCGTTTAGTATGACATCGGCTGTTGGTTTGTCATAGATGGCTTTTATAAGATTGAGATAAAGACCATCTATTGCATTTTTCTGCAGGGTTTTTTTCTTTACTGGGTGTTGGACTTTGTCACATACTTTTTTTGCATCTATTGAGATGATCATATGATTTTTGTCCTTAACTCTGTTAATATGGTGTATCACATTTATTGATCTGCATGTGTTGAACCATCCCTGCATCCCTGGAATGAATCCTACTTGGTCGTGGTGTATAATCTTCTTGATGATTTGTTGCATTTTGTTTGCCAGTATCTTATTGAGGATTTTTGCTTCTCTGTTCATTAATGAGATTGGCCTGTGGTTCTCTTTTTTTGTTGGATCCTTCTCTGGTTTAAGTATCAGGGTAATGGTTACTTCCCTGGTACTTAAATCAGGACTGAATTTGGGAGTATTGGTTCCCTTTCAATTTCATTAAAGAGTTAGAGAAGTAGTGGCATTAGATCTTCTCTAAATTTTTTTAGAATTCAGCAGTGAATCCATCAGGACCTGGGCTTTTTTTTTGTTGGTAGGTTTTTACTTTTTCAATTTCAGGGACTGATATTTAGAGGTTATTTAGAGTTTTTATATCTTCTTGATCCTGTTTTGGTAATTCATATGCATCTAGGAATCTATTTCTCTGTTTCAATCTTACTAGAATAAAGGTTCTTCGAGTAGGTATTGATGATCTTCTAGATTTCTGCAGGATCCATTGTGATTTCACCCTTTGCATTCCTCATTGCACGGATTTGAGTCTTTTCTTTCCTTTTTTTTCTTTATAAGGTTGCTAAGGGTTTGTCAATTTTATTTAATTTTTCAAAGAACTATCTCTTTGGTTCATTGATTTTTTTTTTGTATTGTTTTCTTAGTTTCAGTTGCATTAATTTCTCCTCTGATCTTTCTCTGATCTTTATAATGTTCTCTCTCATACAAGCTTTGGGCTTGACTTGCTATTTTCTAGACTGTTGAGGTTCAACATTAGGTTGTTTATTTGAGCTAGCTCTGTTTTTCTGATGTGGGAGTTCAATTCTATAAATTTCCTTTGTAGGACTGATTTCATTATGTCCCACAAATTTCGGTAGGTGGTATTAGCATTATCATTCAGTTGTAGAAACTGCCTAATTTCTTCTTTAATTTCATTGATGACCCATTGGTTGTTCAGGAGGGTGCTATTTAATTTCTCTATGTTTATGAAGTTTTTGTGGTTCCTTTTGCCCTATTTCCTGTCTCAGTGAGCTATAGTCTGATAGTATGTGTGGGATAATTTTGATTCCTTTGCATTTACTTAAGCATGTTCTGTGAGCTAGAATGTGCTCTGTTTTGGAGAAAGTCCCATGTGCTGCTGAGAAGAATATTTATTCTGATGTTATGGGGTGGAATGCTCTGTAGACATCTTCTAAGTCCATTTGTTCAGAAGTTTGGTTTAGTTCTGGTATTTCCGACTTTTTGTCTAGTTGATCTGTCTATTTGTGACAGTGGGGTGTTGAAGTCCCCATTACAATTGTATTAGTGCTTACTTGGTTTTTCATGTCTGTTAATATTTGTTGTATATAGTTAGGTGCACTGGTATTTGGTGCGTATATATTTATGATTGCCATCACTTTTTCTTGGGTTGTTCCCTTTACAAGGATGTAGTGACCTTCCTTGTTTCTCATTATGAGTCTTGGCTTGAAATCCACTCTGTCTGCAAATAGAATAGCTACCCCTGCTTTTTTCTGGGTTCCTGTTGCATGTATTATTTTTTTCCCTCCTTTGACTTTCAGTCTATGAATTTCTTTTTGAACTAAATGTGTTTGTCGGATGCAGCATATTATTGATCCATTCTGATCCATTCTGCCAGTCTGCTTCTTTTGATTGGCGAATTGAGACTATTTACATCGATGGTTATAACTGATATATGTTGATCTGTTATTGTCATGTTATTTACTTTTTGTTGGTTGCCTATTTTTCACTTCTGTTTAATGACTTGGCCTTGCTTGAAGGATTCATTATATTGTGATTCCTGGAGTTGTAGTCCTCATTTTCTCTTTCTAGAATGTTTTTCAGAATGTTTTAGAATGCTGGTTTGGTGGTCATGAATATCTTCAAGTGTTCTTTGTCATGGAAGTATCTTATTTCTCCATCAATTTTGAAAGTTAGTTTTGCAGGGTTCATCAATCTTGACTGAAGGTTGTTTTCTTTTAGGGCTTGAAATACTTTACTCCAAGCTCTCCTTGACTTAAGGGTTTGTGTTGAGAAGTCTGCTGTGATTCTGATGGAGTTTCCTTTACAGGTTATTTGTTTCTTTTCTCTGACAACTTTTAATATTCTGTTCTTGTGTTGAATTTCTGGAATCTTGAGTGTTATAATGCCTTGGGGTAGATTTTTGTTGATTCTGGCTATTCGGGTTCTATATGCCTCAGCGATCTGTATGTCAGGTTCTTTTTCCATACTTGGAAAGTTTTCTGCCATTACTTCTGTGAACAGGTTTTGTATGTCATTTGTACTATCTCCTTCGTTTTCGTTGATGCCATTCAATCTTATGGTATTCTTCTTTGTGTCATCTAGCTGCTGTTGGATTGGTTTTTCATGGTCCCTTACCATTTTGAAGAACTCTTTCTTTTCATGATCGTTAACCACAGTCTTATCTTCTCTATCTGAAATTCTGTCTTCACGTTGTTTTATTCTACTGGCTTTACTTTCAGTGGAACTTTTACTCTCCTGGACATTTGTTTGAATCTATTTCATGAATTCCATTTCTTTCCTGTGTTGGGCACTTACGGTTTCCATCATTTTCCTAAGCTCCTGTAGTTTTTTTTATCTGTATCTGCTCTAGAGTCATTAATTATATCTTTCATTCTGGAAGTGATTTCTGTTTTGATGTTTTATAGAGGCTCTTTCTTCTGCTTTGTTACTTGCGCTGTTACTGCTTCCAGGAGTCTGGGTGGGAGGTTTTCATGTTGTTCTAGCACGTTATCCCTGGGTTTGGTTTTGGTGAGCTGGAGGTCTGGGGTTGCATCTTATTTGTGTGTCTTCTCATTTTCTGTTTTTTCTTTTTTCTTTTAATTCCTGGGTTGATGCTTATGAATTACCTTTCACAGGTAGCTTTTTGTTAGTATTGAGAACACTTTGGAAGTGACTACTTCCTCGGAGATGTCTTGCACGTGTAGCTGGTTTTTGGGTTTTGAGTCTGTTGCAAGATCCTCTCTCTTCAATTTATTGGGGCTGAGAAATTGCTATTTGACCAGTCCCTGGTTCTTTGACCCTGGCCTATAATGTTGTTTATGACCCTCTGCCAATCTCAGTCTTGGCATACAAGGAAGAACTGATTAGAACAATTCTGTCACCTTGGCTAAAGTAGTACAATCAGCAACAACAATAGCATCAAACACAGGCTAGAAAATGACGAGCTGTGGTAACTATGAATCTCCCGCATTTAGCTATATGACTAGATTTGTGGTTATGTAACACTGTCCAAAATAAACCAGAAACTTGTATATAGTAAATATGCCATGAATATGGCGATTTTACCCTCAGGGGAGAAAATTCAAAAGAGATTAGGGGGAAAAATAGAGAAATAGAGGAAGGGAAGGAGATGAGAAGCAAGGTTGGAAGACAGAGGAAGATTATGCAAACTTTGGGGAACTAGTAAAGAGAACAGGAGGGAAGGAGAGAAGGAAGAGATAAAAACAAGGACAGAACAAAACAATAACAATAAAAAACTGGAACTTCACTTTCATATCAAAACAAGAAAAAATGAGAGGAGAGGAAAAAATACAAAAAGAAAAGAAAAAAGAAGCAAGAACAAGAGAGGAAAAAAAGAAAAAGAAATACCCACTTCCAGGCGTGTCTCTCCTGTCACTGGTAGACAGAGCTACCTGAGAATTCTGACCCAGTTTTGTATTCTACTTAAAATTTGTCTCCCAGTCTGCATTTCACAGTTTTTCAAAGTTAGCATAGAAAGGAGAGGAGTAAGGGAATGCCAGGGAAGGCACTAATACCTAAGCCATTTTATTGAAGGGTGCTATTAGTAAAATTAAGGGGATTTTGTTTTAATGTAATTTTGAGGAAGAATATATGTCAAGTAAGGAGTTGTGAGCTTTTTCATTTCTTAATATTCTTTTTTTGCTTGCTCTGCCAAAGTTCATTAGAGATTCAACTGATGGGAATTAATCTGAACTAGTCTCTCATAGTATGTCAGATACCCCAGTGTTAATTCATTTGAATGCTCTTCTTCTCTTCCCATTTTTTCCATTAACATTATTAGGTCTACATTTCCTACCCACCATTCTGAGTAGTTTGGTTTTGCACAGAAATGTTAAATGTATTTCCTTATGGAGTGCTGGCCAGTTTCTAAAGAAATGTTTAGTGTTTGACATGTTCGCCTATGTTACTATTTTAATGTGAATGCACATTTTGTAGCATATGATATGTAATAGATGGCAGATTATAGAATCATACTGTTATTTGTCAGGTAGGTTTTGGATCATTTGGAAATGGGACTGAATTGTATAATTTCCTTGAATGAAGTATCTCAGTGATGGAGTTCCATTTTTGAGTATTTGAGATATTTTATCTTTCAAGTATTTATTTAGTACTGTTGTGCCATATAAGTCCCTGTGTGAATATAACATGTTCAAGTTAAAGTGCTAGCACTTTAAACCTTTAAAAATTCCTAATCTTAAGGGACCCATTAAGGAAGTATAAAACTAACAGTTGGCACATATTTTCTAGTGGATTCAGAAATATAAGTAGAGGATAAGCCATAGTCCATTCATTTCCTTTTTATAGCCTGATTAAATCTCTTCTGCATATCCCTGTCTTTCTTCCCCCTACTTCCTAAACATATGTAATCCATACTCACTTTTCCGGCTTCATTTCTTCTAAAATCTCCTGGAGTAAATATATGCAAGAGTTAGCCCGTGTGTGTTTTATATAAAATTTTTATGGTGTTTATTCATCTAGTTTATAACCAGAATACTGGTTATAAACTAGTTGGAGTATTGTTAAACTTATTCTGTATTTTTATATCTGTGTGCTGATGATTTCCAAATTTCTATCTTTAATTAAACATCTCTTTTTTCTTCTGGGATCTCATATTGACTTTTCTACATTTGGATGTGCTATAGGCATCTTTGAACTAATTAAAACTATTTTTTCCCTGATATTTCCCATCAGGATCTCTTACTGTACATTTTTCTGTTTCATAAATAAATAACTCTATCATTAACTCTGTTTCTTAATTCAAATACTTAGGAGTTATCCTTCATTTGTCACATGTCTTTACTGGTGTTTTTTTTTTGAGGAACAGCTACGTTATAGTTGCAATTGGATGTAATTTATTTCTGATAGGACTTTTTCAAAAGAGGAGATCATACCAGCAGTCATTGAGAGGACAAGCAAGAACAGTTAAGTTCAACAAATATGATTAAAAGGCTTCCAAGTGCTAGGCTTTTGGCGAGAAATTAAGAGACGCTAAAGGAGCTGTTTTCTTAATCTGTTAGTGGGTTCTGTCACACTTACTTTTTGTATCCCTACTTACGTATTTTTCTTTATCTCTCCTAACTCAGGACTATCATTTCTCTACACTAGTACATTTTAAGTTGTAGTCTTCAGACCAGTGTTAGTCCATAACCATTTTTTTCTGGTCCTCAAGAAGATGTTTAAAGAAATTGAGGTTAAATTATTTTCATAGCATCCAAATGGCTGAGTATCTTTTTAAATAATTCATTACAACTGCCTTTTTTTTCAGCCAGTCTTAAATTGGAATCTTAAAAGAGAAAAAACCCAAAAAACTCATATTTAAACATACATAATTTTAGGAACACCCAAATTGTAGATTTGTAGTAGTCCTTATTGAGCTTTTACTTTTATACTTGTGCCCCTTACCTAAACATTGTTTTTCTCTTACAGTAGGTGTGATATAAAAATCAAATCATGTCATTTTCTGGCATAGAAGTTATAGTACTTTCCAGTTATATTTAAATACAGACATGCCTGGCATGATGGCTGGTTCCTATAATTCCAGCTACTCAGGCAAGACAGAAAGATAACTTGAAACCAGGAGTTCAAAACCAATATGGATAACATAGAGAGATTTTATCGCAAAAGATTAAAAAAAAAACCATAAAAGTCCCTATGTAGAGCAATCAGTTGGTCCATCCATCCATCTATCCATCCGTCTGTCTGTACGTCTGTCCATCTATCCATCCATCCATCTTGCCATTCTTTCTTTTATCTCTGTGGTCTACACATTTGTCATTTCTATCCGTGGAACCCAATATCCAAAGCCCACAATTTAAAGCAAGAGAGGTTTGATGTGGCTGAGCTTCAGGAGATTCAGTCTGTGATCACCTGGCTCAAGGTAGAAACATCCATGGTGAAATGGTGTGGCAGAGCACAGCTGCATAGTTTGTGGCAGCTGGGAAGCAAAGCAGGGCAACAATGCCAGAGAAAAAAGCCTTCAAGCTCATGCCTCCAAGATCTACCTGGATACACCCAGATATGTGCTTTACTAATCCCTTTGGTAGCTCCCAAGGCAATCAAGTTGACAATACATCTTAACTGCTACTCTTTGTCAGCTTGATACCCAAATACATCTTGTTAAACCATACTAATCTTCAGGTTCATAATTCTGCTTAACATGATACAACTGTCTCATGCACAATGTAAGCCCAGTAATGTGTTCCCCAGAATCTCAACAATCTCAGCATTGCTAAAAAGTCCAAGTCAAAGTCTCCTCTGAGACTCAAGGCAAACTCCTACCTGTAAAAACCAAAGACAAATGACCGTCCCATGTTACAGTGGCACATGGTTAATAGTCCCATTCCAAAGTAGGGTAATTTGAGGCTAGGAAAAAATAGGACCAAAGCAGGATAAATATTTAAGTCATGTAGCTCCATTTCTGGCATTCAGGCACACAGTGATGAGATGTGAGTTCCAAGAGAGCTTGGGCAGCCCTGCCCCTGTTGCCTTACTGGTTGCAGCTCACATGGTTGCTCTCTTGTGTTGGTTCTGTTATTCTGAGGTAAGTTGCCTGTAAGTTGCCTGCAACTTACCTCAGCAGATATTCCATGTTCTTCATTTCATGTGTCCTCAACTTCCTTGAGTCTACTGCCCCACTGCCTTTGTTCGTACAGGTTCACGCATTGCTTTTTCAGGGCTCCTTGCCTAGCTTCCTAGTCCTTCCTTTGAAATCTGGGTGGAAGCCTTCTTGACCTCACAACGCTTGCATTCTTCATGTTGGTAAAACTAGCATCACACTGATGATACCAAGGTCTGCTGCCAGCTTGAGCAATAGCCAGGCCCCATTGGACTATGGCTACAGTAGCCTTTGAGTTCCTCGGTAGCTAAGCATGGTGAAATGAATCCTGGGGAACCAGTTCTTTAGGCAGCCTTTCTCAAGCAGGGGTCCAGGGGCTCTCTTCCCAAATGAAATGTCTACATTTTTATATTATTGATCCTGCAGTGAATGGGTGGGTTCTTGATGATTGCTGACGTACCTGAAGACATTTCTCTTGTCCCAGTGCAAAGTGGTGTCTTTTTAATGGTTCTAATCTCTTTGGCAGCCACATCTCCTTTGTCCCTACTTTACATGTGGTTCCTTCTGGATCAAAATTTAAGATTCTCAAAAATTTCTGCTCTGCTCTTTTGCCCCTAATTCTCACTCTAAGTCTGTCTAAAAGCAGTCAGTAGTACCCATGTCATAGCCTGAATGTTGGGTTCCCTTGAAATTTCATCCAGTAGATTATTTATCCACTGGGTTTTAGTCTTCTGAAATGTCTCAGGACATGGCCAAAATGTAGATAAATTTTCTGCCAGAATGTAACATACTTAGCCATTAATGCAACTGCCAGCAGTCCTTGATCCCACCTGAAATATCTTGAGCCTGTCTCTTCTTTACTGACCTGCATACCTGTTACCATTTTGGTCTTCTGAGCAGCGACCAAAATCACCTGTCAGGCTTTGCGTACATCTGTTTGTTTGTTTGTTTGTTTGTTTGTTTGTTTGTTTGTTGAGAAAGGGTCTCAGTCTGTAGTTCAGGCTGGCTTTGAACTCACTGTGTAGCCCAGGATGGCCTCGAACTCATGGCAGTCCTTCTGCCTCAGCCTCCTGGGTGCTGGGATTACTGGCCTGTGCCACTGTGCCCAGCTTCTTATATCATTCTGCGGCCTCTTTAGCCTGTGTCTTTAAATCTTTGTTATTGTCTCCTGTAAATCGGTTCCAAAGGCTTTTAAACCACGTTGTCTGGTATGGTCACAACAATGACCCCACTTCTCTGACACCAATTTTCTGTATTAGCTTTACAGTCACTGAGACATAATACCCAGTACTCATAAATTAAAGGAGGAAAGGTTTGGCTCATGGTTTTAGGGGATTCAGTCTCTGATTGGCTGGCTCTAAGGTAGAACCCTCATTGCCTGAGGATATGGCAGAAGGAAGATGCTTAGTTCCTGGCAGTTGGGAAGCAGAGGATGGGAATGTTGCCAGAAGAGAGGGCAAGGGACTAAATATAGACCCAAAGTCACTGCTCTGTGACCCACCCAAACACTCCCAAAAGTGTGCTGTATTAACCCCCCTGGGCAGCTCTAAACCAATCCAGCTGACAGTGTGCTTAAGCATCATAGCCTGTGTCAGTTCCATAGCATGGCAGTTTCTTCTGCCGGTGGCATTTGCAGGCGTTCCTATGGACAGTTCGCCTACTTGTTCTTTGCAAGTTGGCTTCTTTTCATCCTTCAGATTTCAGCTTAAATGTCACTTTCCTTGAGAGGCTTTTTGTAAGTGTTCTTTATAAATGATACTTTTCTGCCAGTCCATACTCCTCTTCCTGTTGGCTCATGTTTGTGTATTATGATCTCACTTTTCTGCTACATTGAAAACTTTTGGAAGGGCGAGACTTCTATTTGTCAGGTAATAACTTAGTAGAGCACTTCATACATAGGTTCTGAATTTTTTTTTTTTAATTATGCTAAGGAGCAAACCCAGGACCTTAAGCATTGTAGGCACACATACTACCAACTGAGCTAAATTCCTAGTGCTGAATAGATGTTTTTAAGGAAATTTTTAATATAACCATTTGAAATCAAACAAAACCACAGTGGTATTTTTTTCTTGTGGTTTTTACTTGGCTCACAAGTTAACACTCAATTACATTTGCTTAAGTAGTGGAGGAAAAGCCAGCAGCAGTTAATATCACTTGTAGCTCTAGGGTTCAGTAAATACCTACTAGGAACTGCTAAGGACTGAGCATGCATTATTATTTTTTAAAGTTCTCACAACAATATCAGGGTGTAGAACTGTTACCTCTGTTTTATTGTTGAGGAAACTGAGGCTTAACAAAGGTAATCAATGCCAGAATAATTTGCCTAAATCAGTGTCGGCAAACCTATAGCACATGTGCCCAGTGAGCTCTTTGTATCTTTGAAAGCTCTAAAAGGTTGGCCATCTCTGGCCTAGGCAGTCGCAAATGGGAATATGATTTTAAATCAGCTGAATTAAGACCCTTGCTGTTGGTCACTTTGTCATAGAGACTTCTTGTGTTATTATTTTGCCACCCCTCACCTCTTTCTTCTTTAAATCCGACCTATCACCATTAGTATCACAGTGTCCCTGTCTTGGTCCTTATGTTATAAGGGTCTTATTAATATTCGTTTGTAGTTTTTACTAACCCTTTAGACTTGTGTGTGTGAGGTTATATGTTTTGTGTTTGTCTTACAGTCAATCTTCTGAGCCTTTAATAACTGTTTTCTGAAATTCTTGAATCTGTTCATGGACTTCCCTTAACAAAAAGGAAGAGAAGGAGAGAGGGAGGGAGAGGGAAAGGAAGAAAGAGGAAAGATCCCTGTGACTGAAATGGCATTGGAATTCCTTCCTTCCTTATTCTCTTCCATCCTTCTGTCACATTTTGTCCCTTTAGTCACATTCATAGCAACTTCTGTTTCCTACTTATCCATGTTTTCTATTCATCAGTCCTTTAACAAATACCAAATGTTTACTGAGATTGTAGTATAGATGACACTATCTAGCTAATAGGGTTTACTTGTGACCTGTATTTCTACAAATGATTTTAAGAAAGTGGTATTCTTCCTTGGTAAGAAAATGAAGACAATAATAAATATGTATATGTGTAAGTTTGTATTTATGTGACTGTAAAGATTATATGACTGAACTTTTATAATCTCATATCTCAGTGAAATAGCTATGCAGAAAAGTAGGAAGCAGTTTGCTATCTTTAAAATGGAACATATTCCAAAAATGTTTGTGTTTTCCAGTTCCATTGTTTCATCTGGGTGTGATGGGGCATACCTGTAATCCCAGCACCCAGGAGGCTGAGGATCACTATGAGTTTGAGGCCATCCTGACCCTGTCTCAAACCCTCCTGCACCACCCCCTCACCAAAAAAAAAAAAAAAAAAAGGAAAAAAAAAGTGGTATTTGTTTCTAAGAACTGACAGTGGAGTTAGAATTTTTCCTCTAGCATTCACCAATCACATGTTTAATTCATTATACATACACAGTACATATACAGTGGTTTCTGAATTGTTGAATCATATTCCCATATGTAACAACCATATCAGCTAGATTGAGTTGCCAAGGTACTTTCCCTTTTATTTTTTGTCTTTTAGATTTCATTCATTTCCAGTTTTACTTACGTTAGCACCTTATTCGCCCATCCCTTTCATTGTACAACTGCAGTACATTTAATTCTCTTGTCACATTCTATAGTCCATGCTAAGATCTCTCTAACCACCTACATGATTTTTAAAAAAATTTACATACATAAGTTTAATGTTTGTGCTGAAAAGTTCCACGGCCTTGACGAGTGCTTCCAGTATTGTCTTGTATTCTCCATTATAGCGTCAGTGTAGAATGAGTTAGAATTTTAAATCCTATACATTTTTGTTTCTTTTTGTGATTTCAATAAGCAAAAACATAGCATGTGGCATACAGAAGAATTTGGTAAAATTTTACTAATGTGGATAAACATTGAAAATTGAACATAATAGCATTTTTTCTAAATATTCATCATGAATTATTGGTGCTGTTATGCCAGTGGTGTTTCTCTGCATTATAAAGCCTGCGACATAACAAACAATAAAAAGATGAATATTTGTTTAACACAACCAAAATTACTACTAATGAGTCATTTCCAGATAATATAGACCTTCAGATATATTTGACTCGTTGCTTTGAATACACTTCCTCTTCTTATAACAAAAATGAAAGAGATAGTAATGACTATTTTAGATCTTAACTCCCAGTAATTCCCTTCTTCCAAAATAGCTTATTGTCTCTCCTGCCCCTGCTGACAGTGTTACTAACTTTTGTAGTACTGTTTTTACATTGGTGGCAGAAGTAATCAGTTTATTATGAGAATATTTTCTTATTGCCAGACCTAAACATCCATGACCTAAACATCCAGATCTAAACATCCATGAACATAGATAGTACACGGGGCAGTGTATCTACTCACTTCGCTATGATTAAGTAATGCCAAGGCATTTTAATATTTTTATGAAGCAGAGAAATAAACTTAATTGATACGTTTTATATTTTACAAATAATCTTGCATGAATATAAATAATTTTTAGTCATCTTTGTGGGTTTGAGAATATAGTTTTTATAACGCTTGTGATTTTTTTCTTCTTACAGTTTCTCAAGCAAGACCTCCCCCAAATCAGAAGAAAGGTGAGGCTGAGTAAATAATTTTAAACTTACTTTATGAAGTAAATGTGGAAAAACTAGCAAAACCAGGAATAGCATTATGCTTGTGCATATATCAAGTGTAGGTGCTTGGTATCTGTTCTGATTAGTCAGTGCTTAAGCAACACTGATTATTAAATATTTTTACTGTTATTACTGGCTCAAAATAGTTTTTAAGGTCAGAAGAATTAAAGTTACAAATTTATAAACCCTTGATTTTCAGGAGAGTATGTATAATTGCTTTTCATAATAATATTTGCTATCTTTAAAACTTTGTCTTCACAGGATCACGCACACCTATTATCATAATTCCTGCAGCTACCACCTCTTTAATAACCATGCTTAATGCAAAAGACCTTCTACAGGATCTGAAGTAAGGAATTTGTTAAACTTTTTTTTTTTTATAGGACATAGAGAGAGTGATTGTTGAGAAGCAGTAATTACTGGTTTAGTATTACTGATTTCAAGGAAAAGATTTTTGTACTTAACAGATAGCTGAAGTATAATTTTTCAGGGTACATTCTTTTCTATGTAACTCCTTTAGAGAAGGTTCCAGAAACTTTTGGCTAAGGTCGTACTGGAAGGGTATTACTGTATTAACTTGTAAAATGAATTGTTTTATTTTGATTTTTTGCTGAAGAGCTGGAGTTGTTTGTAAAACAAATTAAATTTTTCTCTGTGTGTTAGATGTATGTAATACTCTAGGAAGAGGAGATGGAAAAGTAGGGGGCATAAAATATGTAACATGTTACATACACAGCAGTAAAAAATTAAAGAAGTTTAGTACCCTGTGGTAAAATGAATACGTTCTTAAATTTTTTGAGATTTTTAGCACAACACCACCCCTCGCTCCAGCCCCCACCATACCAGGGCTTTCCAGCTGAGCTACATCCCCACCCCTTCTTGAAATTGAGACCAGAGCTACTTTGGCCAAGCAGGTCTCAAACTTGCCAGCCTCTTGCCTCAGCCTTTCAGGAGCTGGGATTACAGGCGTGTGCCACTGCCACCAGCTCCCATTTCCTTTTTAAATGAATATAGTTACATTTGTATTCTATTTGTTCTAATTAATGTGCGTCATGATAATAGGTACAAAATAATCTCCTCCTAGAACAGCTCCACACTTAAAATTTAAGCAGCTTATATGTTTCCACCAACATTTCTCTTTACATTAATGACTGTGAGAAGGCATATGACTTTTAATGGTAATGACTAGTTTTTTTAGTCTTTATACTATTTCTTGGATTGGATGTGATACATGAAGCAAAATGAGTAGTGCTAAAATAGTTTTATATAATCTTAATGGGTGTACATTAGCAAGGTTTGAGGGAGCCATGGTTAAGTGATTTTCAGAATGCCATCAACTGTATTAGATGTAGCATGGCAAACAATGAGCTTTTCACAGAATTTTTTCTTCTGTCATACTCTATGTTAAAATGTGTATATATTACATTAACTGCTGCTGGGCGATGTAGAGTTTTAAGATAGTTCCATCTGTCAGAATGCTTTTCATATATAGGGGGAAAATGGGATACATCAAAATATATAATATTTAGAGACATGCTCAATGACAGTTGGAAAGGAGGTTAACTATATTCTGTTGTAACATTTTCATAGTGTTTGCAACTTTTTCTGGCAGTTCTTAGAAGTCGTCAGATTTTCCAATTGCATTATGTGCCTAGTGATTTAAACGTGATATTTGTTTTAGTGGATGATTGCTTACTGATCTTAATATGGCTTTATTGGATTGAAGGCATGGTCTTGCAAAGTGATTTTGTAATTGTTTTTGCCGTATGCTCCAAGAATACTCAAAGCCTTGATTTTTGTGTTAAATTCTCTATCTGAGAATTCCTGGTCCACTAGGGTAGTATATATTCAAATTGAGATAAGACCTGAGTGACACTGGGGTTGGCCTTTGGGTGACAGATTGTGTAGGGGCCTGTTTTTCCTCCTACTGGAGAGCCAGAGCAGAGTGAATGTGCTTCCTTGACTTTTAATTGGAAACACTGTCCCCTGTTCACTGTTCATTGATTAGTGGCTCTTCTACGGTTCTAATTCCATGTTCTCTGTGTGTGTGTGTGTGTGTGTGTGTGTGTGTGTGTGTGTATGTAAAAGCAACCCAAAAAAATACATACCATTTTCTTTCCGTGATACCAGATTGTCAGCTTTTCATTTGTAGAAGTAATAATCTTTCCAACTTACCTATGTATTTCAGATGTTTGTTGTATTTTTATGCATTTCCAGATGTTTTAAGTGAGAGGGTTTTATACTGTCAGTGGTTTTACACTGCACTGTTGGAACTAGAAGTTTGTAAGATACTTAATTTATTTTAAATATTGTAATGAATCTGCCAGATGTATATTAATTTGTTAAGACAGTAGCAAATTTCTGAATTCATGCTTCTTATATTTGACTTACACCTGAAAGGAGTTAAAAGTACAGAATATTTAAAAAAATATTTTCCCATTTTGCTGTAACTAGATTCATTGGTTTTGTGATATGCTAAACATTGGAAATATTTTAATCTTTATCTAATCAGACATACTGATGTCTCAGCTATGAGATTCAGATTAATTTACCAGTAGTTCATTTGAAGAGGTTGCTGTGTATATTGTTTGTTCATTCAACAGACATGTATAGTGTGGTAACCAAAAAGTTACCAGCCATGTAGCTAAATATACTACAATATAGTATGATATAGTATGAAATTATCGAATGATAATTATCAGCAATTTTTTTCCATGAACAATATGGAAAGAAGGGATTTTTATAAAGTTTTAGTAGATTTGGGTCTTTTGATTGAATGTTTCACATAATGAAGTTTCTCCAATAATCCACAACTGGGTGAATAAAAAATGTGATTTTGATCACTTGATTTAAAATAGGTTTGACAGTATAACTGAAACTGTCAAGCCCATGTAAAATGGATTACCTTAACTGCTTTGAAAAAATGTTTAGTGTTTGGATGAGCATTCATTATCTCCTTTTTACCTTCTAATCAATATGCAAACTTTTTTTTTTTTTTATCATTTACAGTCTGTGAAATAGGATAGGCTTTTATTTTCTGGTGAGCTTTTCAGATGATGATTTCTGTGTCTTCCAGTCTGTTTCTAATCTTTCCAACTAAATTGTGAATTTTTTTAGAGATAAGGCTTTTTATTTTGTTATTTGCAGCTACATTGTTTAAAACAGTGTTTGCCTAATAATGGTTAGTAACCAAGTGTTAGAGGAAAGAAGAAGGGAGGAGGGAACACATTGAGAAAATTGGAGAACGAAGTACTCTTGTACCTGAAATTCAGTGTTTGGGTTTTTCTGTGTGTAGTTTTTTAACCTATGATTAATTTAACCACTTATCAGTCCAATTACTGAAATACAGGGTGACCAAAAATGGCATATTTTTAAATTAATTTTATAAGATAAGAGGAAATACAAAAGCGACAATTTTATCAAATTTATTCAATAATTTTTCTGTGTATGGTAAATTTAAAACATTCAGTACACAATGCAACATTACAATCTGAACAGTAGTATGTAGTTGCTTTCTGAATTCTTTTTGCATTCTTGTCTTTCTTTGAACAACACGCTTCACACTCTCATGTTGGCCTTTCCTTTTCTTCTGTGGGTGGCATCATTTCAATAAAATATCTACCCACTAAATGTAATGGTGAAGACATTGGTGATGTACATCCTGGTTGGTGTTTTGCTATCTTGTATTTTTCAATTATTTGGTCTATTAGACCTAATATAAATTGTGAATGACTTTTTAATCCCCTTGTTTTGAATAAATAACAAAGAATATTATTTGGTCCAGAAGGTACGTGAATATTTTATAATAGTATTTTTTCCTTGCTTTTTGATTGCAGGGTAGCGTTTTAGATGTTGGTCAACTCTGTCAGCACCACCCAGAGAATTATAATCATTGACTACTATTGAAATTTTTTGTTTCGTTTCTCCTTTCAAGTCCTATCATTTCTGTATTATGAATAGTTGACAGTAAGAGACATATTTTTTATCTTTCCATTTCATAATACAGTCTTTTCCTCTTTGATATGCTAACATGTCTCTGTTTTTCAGCTTTTTCTTTTGCAGATCTTTTGACACTTCCTGTTCAGTCTCAGTGAGTGTCCTAAACATGTCTGTTTTGTACTGTAAAAGAATATCACTGAGTTCTGGAGAAGTATAAAAATTATATCTAATGTACTTTTGGAAAGAGTTTTGATAGATCATAACACAAAATTATGAGTTATTTTTCACAAAATAAACACAAATTACGAAGAGAAAATAACCAGAACTTAATATTACATTTCACTAGAAACAAACATCAAGTGTGAATACAACACTGTAAATTTAAAAAGCATGCAAAAAATACTCGATGTGAAATAAACAGACATATGAATGTATCTTGTGAAAACAAGAATGAATGACACTTGGGATAGTACATAAACAAACGCACTACCTGAGTGACGTTCAGGGCAAACTGTTAAGTAGTTAATACATTTCTATGTAAATTCCTTTCTTGATAAACACTAGTCATATGGAGCTTAATTTTGGTTCCTATGAAGTTTTGTTGCACTTGGTATTCACTTAACTGTTTTTAGCTCAGGTGACCACCCTACCCCCACCTGCTCCCCTTACCTGGCATTAAACCCAGCACCTTTCGCTATGTTCCCAACCCTTTTTGTTTTGAAACGGAGTCTAGCTCAGTTACCAGGCTTGAACTTGAAATCCTCCTGACACTATATAGGCCCAGCTACATCGGGTGATCTTTAGTGCACCTCCTAACTCATTTTAATGATTTGTGAATTTGGTGTTAATCCAGTTCTCAAAATTTTAAGTAATAGGGCTGGGGATTTGTTCATATTTTTTATAAACATATTTGACTGCAAAAAATTCATAGTAAGTTTGTGAAATGTTAAAAAAGAAATTCTACCTTCAAATTCTTCATTCTTCAGAACTTTATAGTGTTCACCTTATTAAAAACCTAAATTTATAGTGTAAAGAAATCACAGAGTAAATTTTGATGTCTTTCTCTACTACAGAGTTGCCAAACAATAAAAATAGATCACATTTTTAGGATAGATTCTGACTAATTTTTCTCCCAAGTCTAAAACACTCCCTTCATTGTTTAACACCTCGTTGGATCTGACATCTCCCCTACTGTTTGAGTCAGCTGGAGGCTTTGCTATGTAATTAATGCATAATTGAAACCTCCTCCACACAATTACAGCGTTGGCTGTAACCCATAGTTCACTTTAGCATAGATTTTGTTTGGTTTTATGTAAAACTGCGGATTTTTAAATTTTCTAGCTCTTTTGTAAGTAAATGAAACAAAAAATAAAACTCCACTTAACCTTTAAAATCATAAATAATGAAATTAAAGTCATATTATGGAAAATTTTAAATATACATTTTACTATTATAAACAAGATCTTGAGAAAAGTTTAATGGGACTTTCAGTTTATTTAAAATAAACCAATTAGATGAATGTATGATTCTGGCCTTGATGGCACTTTCACAGGCCAGAGTTCCAAAAAGGAGAGAGTGCTCACAGAGAATATTCAGGATGTATGCTTAGGGTTCCCCTGGTATTCACCAAATACTGTTCTGTTACACTCCTGTGAGGAAGCCACAGTACTTGAGGTTTGGGAAATAACCACTGAGAAAGAAAGCAGGTAGACTAGTTATTGGAGTTTACATCTTACTGAGAATGGCCCTTGCTCCCAATAGCCACAGGAAGTATAAAATGGTACAACAACTTTGGAAAACAGGGTTTTTCTTCCTTGGCACATTGAAGATACTATTGTGCTGCCTTTTGCTTACTTTGTTAATAATAAGTCAGCAGTGAGATAAACAGTCCTTTGAAGAATATCTGCTCTGTCTGGTGATTTTTTTTATCATTATTATTATTATTTTGTTGTTTTTGATATGGGGTCTCTTGTGTAGTACAGGCTGGTCTTGAACTATAAGCCTAAACATAGTAGCTCAAACTTGTGATCCTCCTGTCTCATCCTCCCAAGTGCTGGGATTACAGGCATGCACCACCACACCTGGCTATGTGTGGCTATTTTAAAGATTATTTAAACTGTATCTGTTGTACTTAGATGGGGACTTTTTTTTAATGTATCTCACTTGGGATTTTTTAAAATTAAATCTGAAGATTGTTGGTTTTCATCAGTTTCTGAAAGGATTGACCCTTGTCTCTTTAATTGTTCCTTGACAATTTTCCTGTGCAGATTCTTGGAGCTTCAGGTAATTGTTGGAGTACAGTACTCTAGAGGATTTGCTAAATAAGCACCTGGAAACAGTACCAATCTTCTACCACTGAATTCTCAGTTTGAGCTTTTTAACATCCAGATATTACTATTTTTGCTACAAATCCAGTTTTGAGACTTGATTTTTTTCTTAGCAGTTGGTAGTCTAGAGGTTAAGGTTGGGGGGGTAGGAGGGAAAAAAAATGGTGAATAGGCTTATTTCCGGTTTACCATTGCATTAAATTGAACCCCATGAGAGCCCCACTTGATGAGGAAAGGTGCTCTTTTTAGGTTCCCTACATTGAGCCGGATTTGTGCTTTGTTATCCTAGAAACCCAGTAAAATGTGAAAAACAAAGCTCAGATTTAATTGGTTTGCAAGTGCCTTCTGTGGTTAGCAGTTGGGATTGTCACCTTGTCTTTGAGTTACCTTCTTTATTCAGTCTTTGTCCAGACATTCTTTATTTCTTGTAGCTCATTCAAACATGCCTTTTTAGAATTTTAAAAATACTAATAATTTTTAATTCTTTTCCTTTGAAAGTGTTGGTTCAGTCATTTAAGGAGTCTGTCATCATACCAGAAACAGAATAAAATACATAGTATTTAGAGATCATAATTTCTTAACATCAACTCATGCCAGTGCTCCTTAAACCTTGTTCAAAATATACGTGGAAATATAATGGTCATAATTCCTGACTGAAAGGTAGAGCACTTACAAATTTTCAGTTACACAGTTTTGTCTAAATAATTTTTTCAGACTGACATTTCAGTTCAGTCAGTATTTGAGCATACGCTAAATGCAGGGCAGCAAACTAGTTGATATGAATGCCATATCTGAATGACTGGATCTGCCTTCAAAAAACCTGAAGTTTAAATTACTAAATTACTATAATAAAAAGAATTATAAAATTATAGAAAATTATACATTACTTTGGGTAAGGAAGATAAATTCATAGTGAAATAAATGCAGCTTAAATTTAGAATAAATAAATGATTAAGTATATCTCGAGACATATTTAAAGTTTAGTAAGTTAGAAAACCAAAATTAACTCATTTAAATGTGAGGTGTATTGTCCCTCTGGGATGCCAGCTTATAAACTAGACAACAATATAATATTTTCTATTAGTAGACCAGAACTGATTTGTTTGAACTTACTATACAAGGAGAGGCAGAGAAATAAAATACTATTGTGTACTATTTTAAGATTTCAGTCTGTTCAGAACTTGATAGGCTTAATTTCTGCCCTATTTTATTGAGGTCCCTGCATTTTTTTACATCTGTCCTTTGCTGTCAGTGGGCTGATGTTTCTGATGCAGAGTTTAAAGGGATAGCATGATACATTGGTGATTGACCTGTTGTAGCCAAACCAGTAGTGCTGTACCATATAGCACTTTGGTCACGTTCTTTGTTTAGTCAGCTAGAGCTTTATATACATTATTGATTCCAAAATAGACATTGATTTTTCATGATTTAATTTGTCTGAAATTGGGATGTCTTCCAATTGATGACATGATAGCGTTGCAGAGACGGGGTGGCAGTCTGCTGTAGTGCTCAGAGTTTCAGAAATGTTCTCATTACATACGTCTAGCAAAATATTTGTATCTAGAGTATGTTAGGAGTTTTTTTATATCAATATTTAAAAGACAGTACAATGGAAAGTGAGGAAAATTTTGGATATATCACAAAAGATACACAACTGGCCAATAGACATATGAAGAGATACTACTTTACACTCATCAGAAAAGCTAAAATTAAAAACAATATAGAGCTCTCAGGCATTTTGGGGGGAAGTATAAAATGGTACAACTACTTTGGAAAACTTTTTGGTAGTTTTGTAAAACATAACCAGGACCCACAGGTTCCACTCAAAGGTGCTTACCTAACAGAAATGAAAGCATATATTCATAAAAACACTTATATGAGAATGTTTATATTAGCTTTATTTATAATAATTCCCATTTGGTATATATAATTTACTATAAACTATTTGTACCCCTTGCCCCCAAATTTTGTATGTTGAAACCTAGTCACCAGTACGATGGCATTGCAAAGTGGGGAATTCAGAAGGTGATTAGTCATGAGAACTCTGCCCTCAAATGGGATTAGTGCCCTTATGAAAGACACTTCAGGTAGAGGACATGGTAGGTAGAAAGCTATCTGGCTGAACTACTGAGTACACCCTCACTAGACTACCAAGGTACCAGAGTCTTGATCTTGGACTTTGCATCTAAGGTGCCCAGTCTATGGTATTTTTGTTATAGCGTCCCACATAGGCTGAGATACTCAAATATTCACTGGCAGGAGAAAATTACATTTATTCTTACAATAGAATTCTACTCAGCAATAAAGGACAGTGAACCACTGATAATGCCCCCAGTTTAGGTGAATAGCAGGAACTTCAAATTGACTGAAAGAAACCAGGTACAAAGGAATATATCTGTATGATTCCATGTGTGTGAATTCCCAGGACAGACTAAAAGTAACGTATGGTGGTAAGCTGAGCAGTGCTTACCTTGTTGGGGGAAGGGTGATGAGGATTGACTGATTAAAAGGTTCAGAAATACACTGAAATGAAACGGGCATAAATTTGATGTTTGTGAATTCCTCCTTGTCAGAAGAATGAGCTCAATTCCATATTTCTTTGTAAAATAACAAGCAAGTACTTTATGGAACCTAAGAAAGGAAAATGCCAATGGACAAGCTTTGGTTTATTTGAAAACTGTATGAGTGACTTTAACTTTTTTTGGTTCCAAGCATCAAACCCAGGGCCTTGTGCTTACTAGGCAAGCACTCTAACCACTGAGCTAAATCCCCAGTTTTTTTTTTTTTTTTGACACAGGGTCTTGTGTAGTTCAGGCCAGCCTTAGACTCATTATGTACCCCACGCTGGCCTTGAACTCACAGTGATCCTCCTTCCTCATCCTCCTAAATGCTGAGATTACAGGCTTGTACCTCTACACCCAGCTATACAGTATTTAGAAAATTCAATATGTAAATATGCAGATGCTGTGTATAGCTCATATCTTAGGCATCAGAAATTAACCATTTAATAGGCTTTTTTATTACTTGAGTATTGTAATAGATCTCTTATTTGTATTTTGTAATTCATTCATTATTGTTAAAGTTTATAACTTTAAACTTTCCCATCATAAGTAACTTTATATTTTCACATCATATTTCAGAAGCCAGAATAGAGTGTTGCAGCATTATATTTAACAATTTATACATTACCATTTAGGTATAGACTGAGACAAATGAAATAAATGAAAACACTTTATCTTGCAATAAGATCCCTTTGTTTTGTGTCTAGAATATAAGTTCAAGAAGGCAGGGACTCAACTATGGTATACTATGTAACTTTATAAGCCAGTGGATTACCCATATTACTCACTTAAAATGTTAGTGTGACTTTCAGTTAGAATTCATTTTCTAACATTGTGTGAATATTCAGTTTTTGAAATAATATGTTTTATTGTTCAAAGAATTACACTTTACATTTCCTGTATGGGCTTGTTCAATAAACAAAATAACCAAAATAGAGAGCAAATGATTATCTGGGAGAAATTTTAAAATGATATGGAAATCTTAAGCTTTCTCTTAACTTAGATGTGAAATAGCCCAGCTCAATAGTTTGCTGTTATCACTATCATAACGCATTAAAAACATTACTATAAAATATACTACTATATGATGAATCAGGTTTGCAGTATTGAAATGTTTCAGTGAATTCTACCAAGTACAGACTCTCATGCAAGGCCTTCTTTGCCATTTCACCTTTTGTCTCTCCTAAACTTAACAAGCAGAATGATATTCAATGCATTGATAGTGTGTTGCCCCATCTAGTTAGAGGGGCTAGATCATAACTAATAAAATATGCCAATGAATTATTTTTATCATTATGTATATTTAGAAAATATGACTGTTTTAAAATGCTGATGGCAGCTCTCCAGAATCCTAGCTTATTTGTGAGAATATCTCTTGGAGGTAAGTATAGAGACAGTAGTAGTGGATTTACTAACATAAACTGTTGGCATGCACTGATTTCTATCCTCTAAAATCTTCAAAGCAGCTCTGAAGTTTGATGACATTTTTCTAATTCTAGTGGAGCATGAAATCTGAAAAAGAGTGTTATGTAAAGTGCAGGATAGGCTAAGTCACTCATTAAAGAAGGCTATCCAGCCACAACAGATCTTCCTTTCAGGTGACCTTTTGATTTTTAGTTTCTTTTTATCATAAAGTTTTCCTCCAACAGCGTTTCAGAAGTCAAGGATTAGTGTGGAAAATGCTAAGCACTAGTTACCTGAATATAAATTATGTGTTTATGCACGTACATACAAACACATGAATTGTGGACTAAATTTGTCTTTTTGGCAGATTCTTCAAGCATTATGATTTTTAGCTGCAGAGCAGTTTTATTTAAAAATAAGCATTTTTAGTTTAAGACACTAAAACTTTAAAATTATTTCAAAGTATATTTTCCCAGTTTTATTACATTGAATATATTTGACTTTTATTATGTCTGTTTCCAAAGATTTGTCCCATCAGATGAAAAGAAGAAACAAGGCTGTCAGCGAGAAAATGAAACTCTGATACAGAGAAGAAAAGATCAGATACAACCCGGGGGCACTGCAATTAGTGTTACAGTACCTTACAGAGTAGTAGACCAGCCCCTTAAACTTATGCCTCAAGACTGGTAAGATAATCTACATTTTTTTTTTAACCATTCATAGTTTTTTGTGTATTGTTGCTTTTTTAAAGCCTTTGTGGACAAGTATCAAATTTTATCATGGGTTACACACAGGAACTGTCTTTGAAAACTGTTAATGTATATAGATGCAGTTTGGTCATCAATAATGTTAACATCCTAGTAATACCTAAATAAACTAATATTTTAGATAGTCAAACTTTATTTCTAAGAAACCCTCTAACTTCTAGAATGATTTCAGACTGTAAAAAATTGTTTACATATTCATTTATTCTGGATCAGCTTTTAGGGTGATAGAACAAAACATTGTTTTATGGTCTTCTATTTTAGAGTTTTAATTTGGAGAATTCAGGCTTTGTAGTAAATGAGAAGTGATGGCATAGTTATATATTGTATGGGAATAATTTACTAAAGAATAACATCAACTCTTGTATCATGTAATTATTTTATTACATTAAAATCATTAGCAAAATATTAAGCTGTTCATAATATACAGTACTTATTAAATCAGACGTATGGATTATCATAAATTTTCATTAATCGAAAATGGACTGAAAATTTGAAGTTTGAGAGTTTCTTTGTGTTGTAGAGAATGCAAATATGGCACATTAGATGAAATTTGTCTTTGAAGTAATTATTTGTTTTCATGCATTAGGAAGTACGCCACTGAGAATGTTACAACATTAAAAATTTACACAACAGTACAGAATTCTTTTATTATTCTTTCCAGTGCCCAACAGATACTTTAAGTAATAGGTAAATTGAGTAAGATGAGAATTTCAGATACTAAACTTAAAACTAAATAAGAAGGCTATACCATTTGTATTATATGTTTGCAGGGTATCATTATATGTGGAAAATGATAATACAGACAATGTATATAAATGCCTTCAGTATGCTGTAAAACGTTGCTGATGCGTATTAGAGTTTCTAGCCATTGTTGTCGTAGTTTAGGATTAATTTTTCTCTACTGTCTTTTAATTATCCTGTCATGAATTCTTGGAAGAGGGGATGACCTCTGTGCAAAAGACTCCCTTTATGTTTAGCAGGCACTTTGGTTTTTCAATTATTGTAAGATATAAATTACACTCTGAAATTTAGGAATTATTTAATACAGTGCTCCATTACTAAGGGAGATTTTGGTAATTTGGAATATGTAACCCATGAGAGGGGAGATTTACTTAAGATTTAATTCTAGCCCAAAAAATCTTGTTTACAGTAAGAACTTTAAAGTTATGTTTTTTTTCACAATTTTGATAGTTGCTGGAGGTCTTTTGCTTGAATAGAAGATAATCGTGGTTTAATGTTTTGTGTATATGTGGAACTTTAATTGAAGGCAGTGATTATTAATGTGAGGTTTGAAGACCTGTGGAGATTTCCAAGGCCCTTTTAGAGAGTTACAAGGTCAAACAGTTTCCTTAGTATTATTGAAATAACTGTTCATTTGAACTGGGAACAATACCATACCTTGTACCCAAGATTAGTGATTTTTTTTCTCTTCCTTCCATCCTTTTCCTCTGTTCTCTTTCCTCCCCTTTTTCCCTTCTCCTTTTCTGTCTGTCGTCTAATATACTCTTGCATATATTTCCTCATCTGTAAAATGGGGGTATAGTAGTATTCACTTTATAGATTGCTTTGAAGATTGAATGAGCAATGTGTAAAGTGCTTAAAGTAGCCCTGGCACATAGTAAGTGCTCATAGTAAATATTACTGATGTTAACCATTATTGTTGAAATTTTGTTCCTACTTTAGTTGTAGGCTTAAATTGTTTATAGCAGTACTTTTTATAATTTCTCAATTGAACTAAATATTATGCAAAATAATGAAATATGAAAACCTAAGAAAGAGATATGGTCTTTCCTGGAAATTGGTTTGAATGATGGGAAAAACAAGTTGCTTTAAAACACAAATAAACTTATGGCATTTAGGGTAAATGAAATAGTTGCGTAATACTTGAGAAAGTTATATAAATTGAGATGGTTTTTTACTCAGATTTCTAAGTAATCAGAAGAACTCAAAAATAATGCCTGGGGTTTCATAAAATACTTGGTGAGTTACTGTAATTTAATATTTTACTTAAAGCAGAATATTTGGGATGCATTTAATTCTTAAATTCCTTCTTTTAAAACCATCTCTCTCAGTTAACAGATCAACTACTATTCCGTATTGCAATTGAAAAGTGAGCCCCTATACCTTTCAATAGAAAAGGCTGCAAGGATCACATAAAACTGTTGTGTATGTCATTTATGTTTGAAAAATTTAGTTGCTGAAAACTGATACATGGGAAGTATTATAAACATTAATGTACTCTAATGGAAATATATTGTAATCTTAAAGTAATGTATTATATTTATCTCACTAGAAGGATCGCTAAGGATCTATATTGCATGAATACTAGTTATGGCACTTTCCTTTGGATTTTACTGTAACTAAAGTTCAAGTTTGAGATACTCTTCCTCTGTCTCTTCCCTCCCCACTTGTACTTATAGGGACCGGGTCGTAGCAGTTTTTGTGCAAGGTCCTGCTTGGCAGTTCAAAGGCTGGCCATGGCTTTTGCCAGATGGATCACCAGTTGACATATTTGCTAAAAGTAAGGTGCTCTATATATTTCGTGCTTATCCAATACAGAATCGTTATGGACTTGAGAGAGCCACATGTGACTCTGCATATATGATGAATACATTAAAGGATTGCCTAGTAGCACTCAAGCTACTTGTAAATATTTTTAAAGACTTCTTGTACATTAGTATTTTGCCCAGCCTCCATAATTAATAATTACTTTTTAAATCACTTAAAGATCATTAATAAATATCTCATGTTCATTCATTTTTATTAAAATTGATAACCAGTTTTTAAGTGTATTGACTTTTGTTGACCAGAACTGTGTAGCACTAACTTAAAATGCCCTGTGATGTATACCAGCTGACCCCATCATCTGGCATGATTGTGGTATGACTGGCCTTTTCTTTTCATTCACTGATCATCCTGTTTTGTTTTGTTTTGTTTTGTTTTGTTTTTTTTCTTCTTCTGATCATCCTGTTTGAAATTGTCCTCAAAGATGTTTGAGGACAATTTGAGTTGTTCTCAAAGCTCTTTGACTGTCTGCCCCCACCATTTTGTTTCTTGATAGGACTTATTGTTGCTTGATATCATCTGATTTTTATGTTTTTATTATACGTCTTCCCCACTTAGAATGTAAATTCCATGGTAGGACATACTTCTGCTTTATTCACTTTTGTGTTCTTAGTACAAAAGAATGCTTAGCACAGGAGGCTTTCAGTAGGTATCTGCTGAATGAATTATTTCATGCAGATTTATCTTCTGTGAAATATATATTGTTATAACTGGTAGAACAAAATTTGGCCTATTTGCTGGGATATTCCAACTACTCTTTAATTGGAGTATCTATTTAGTAACATCAGTAAAATTATGTTTTAAAGTTATTCTCATGAAACAAGGATGCTTATTAAAAATGACACTTCTACTAGATATTATATAAAAGGAAGATATATACAAAGGAGAGGAGTACTTGAAAGAGGGAAGGGGGAAAACAGAAAGGGAAAAAATGGAAAGAAAGGGGAAAGGGAAATCATGGAGAATTGTGAATAAACCTGCTGTAAATGGGGATGGAGGGAACAGACGGGAGGGGTGGAGAAGGGGGGGAGAACCAAGAGGCACCATGTACAGGTACAAAACAAACGAATGTGATCGATATATATACAATGTACCAATACATGTTCTTGGTTAAAAAGAAAAAATAAAATGTACCATTAAAATAAAATTTAAAAAAAGTCAAAGTTGTAAAAATAAAAAAAAAATGACACTTCTAGTTATTATGAAAGTAGATTGTACTACTGTGAGAGCCAGGCTTTTTATTAACCTGTTTTATTTATTAATTTATTAATTACATGGTTTTAGTACACAATGATCACATTTTGTATGGGGAGTTGGTACATGTATGTAACACATCTTAATTCCCTTTTTAAAAATCCTCTTTCCCTCCTTTTCTTCTATTTCTTGATCCTTTTCCCATATACAAAAGATCTATCTCACTACTTCCTATTTATATATCATTTTTTTAAACTCTTATTTATATTTTGGGTTTCTCATTTTAAGAGAAACCATACAGTATTTAAGCTTGTGTATCTGATTTATCTTACTTAACATTATGGTCTCAAGATACCTCTATTTTCCTACACATGACTCAAGTTTATCCTTCTTTATGGCAGAACAGTATTCCAGTGTGTATAAATACCACATTTTCTTTGTCCATTCATCTGTTGTTGGACAAATAGACCACTTCCAAGATGTAGCTATTGTAAATTGTGCTGCTGTAAACATGGGTGTGCATGTATCACTATAGTATGATCCCTTTAACTCTTTCAGGAAGATATCTTGGGGGGGGGTAGGCAGGTTGAATGAAATTTCTTGTTTTAGCTTTTTGAGGAACTTCCATACTGATTTCCATTATGGTTGTACTAATTTACATTCCCACCAACAATATAGAAGGGTTCCTCCCCTTCCTCCCCCGCTGCCTTGACCAGCATTTGTTACCTCATTTCTTGATGATAGACAGTATTTTTGGAATAAGATGAAATCTCAGTGTTGTTTTCATTTGTATATCTCTAATGGCCAGTTGAACATTTTTTCTTTGTATTTATTGGTCCTTCGTATTTCTTCCTCAGAGAAGTATCTGTTCATTTCAGTTGCTCATTTTTTCATTGGGTCTTTTATTTATTTTGGGGGGGATCTAATTTTCTTGAGTTCATTGTAGTATATTCTAGATATTAGTTCTCTGTCCAAGGAATAGCTGGCATATTTTTTTCCTATTATGTGGATTGTTTTTTCACTGTTGTTTTCCTTTGTTACACAGAAGCTTTTTTAATTTGATAGATCCCATTTGTTGATTCTTCGTGTTATTTCTTGTGCACTTGTCCTGTGAATCTCTTATCTTGATACACTCAGTACTGAGAGAGGATGAGATCAGCTGTGTAAATTTTAGATATAATCATCTGCCTTGTTTTGCCAGCTTTTAGACATGCACTCCCTAAATGATCAACTTGCCTATAAGCAGAATTGAGTTTGGCTCTGACCCAAACATTTAAGGTAATAAAGGAGACAGATACAAAAGAAGTTGAATCTTTGTTCTGCTTTTAGTTGCTTAGTGGACATCTATAGGCCCAAGTTGTGAGTCACTTTTTTTTTTTAATGATAAAAACAGCTTTAAGTCTCTGACTGCCACAGGACAAAACACAAATCATGCTTTTTAGTGCCTAACAGATTGGAGGCTTAAGATTTTGTTTTTTGTCCCTATGGTGGTTTCTGACTGTCACTGCCAGCATTTCTGCATGAAACCATTCAGCCTTGAGAGATTTAATCCTTTCTTCTTCTCCTATTTTAACTTATTTTTAAAAACAAATGTTACGTGCCTTATAGCTCTTTGTTATTTCTGATTAATTCTGCTTATAGAGGTAGTAAATAGTTAAATAGTGTGTATAGGGAGAATGGGAATTATAATGAAAGCAAAATGTCAGTGAAAGAAGATACTTGCTCCCTTGTTGAGTAGTATTGTAACAAAAAGGATTAGAATGTCTTCAGGATGGTAATAATGCTCTCTGAATTTTGTTAACACTGTTCAAATTGTTACTTTTCCAAAATCAGTAGGAACTTTGATAATTTTAACAACAGTCACTGGTTTTCTTCCACGAATTTTTCTTTCTCTTCAGCCTTCTTTCTCTATGGGCTCCTTTCTGCCACCATTTTAAAAGGCCCTTTTGCCCTGCCTATTAAAACAACAAAATAAAGCCATTGTCTTCAGTCTCACCTTTTGTCTTTGGCTACTTCTCTTTTCCTTTTTTGAAAAGAATTGTCTCCCTAACTCACTTTCTGTTCAGTTCTCGTTTAGCTGGTGTCTAGCTCTTTTTCTCACTAGAACTGTTTGCACCGAAGTCACCTGTGGCCCAGGTATTAGATAGCTTTGACAGAATTTAACTCTCTTGCCTAATTTTTTCCTTTTAAAAATACTGTTTTTTAAATACATGGAAATACACCAGCACTCAATTCATAAACTAGCTATCAAAAAAATTTACAAAGTCATTTTTTTGTTTAGAAACCCTTGATAAAATGATAGCAATAGTAAAAATGATAGGCTAGTAAAAAACTAAAAATTGAAGGAAAAAAGTTGAACTTCTATGTATGTACATGCAGAAGAGAGTTCCATTGATGATAAACTAATTGCAAGTATGATAATAAGATACCAGGGATAATTCAACTGGATTATTATGGTTTGAGAAAGATTATAAGTTTTGTTATCTGCCCAAAATCTAGTTAGCTTTTTAAAGTGAAAATTATGCCATTTCACCTTTCCACTCTAAGCTGGCTTACCGTAACATTTGGATTAAAATTCATTTTCTACATAAAAGCTGTTGCCTACAAAAACCTCACATTGTTCATGGGACATTCCAAGCTTGCTCCCATCAGCACCTTGTAGTACCTGTTCTTTCTGCCTGGAATCTTCTTCTCTTAACTCTGCAAGACATGTTTTCCATTTGCTGACTTCTAGGTTACCGCTTCTAGAGGTCTTCCCTGAACAATAAAATATCTAAAATAACTTCTCATGCTTACTATTTTAACTCCTTAGCCTGCTTTATTTTCCTTCAATGACATTTATACTGTATGAATGTTGCATATTTATCTCTAGTGATTCTTAGAATATAAGCTCCCTGTAGGGGCAAGTTTGTGTTGGTCATTGTTCTATCTTTAGTGCCTAGAGTAGTTCATGATGTATACTAGGCACTTGCTGAATACTAGGTATATTTTTCATTGCAAATTTTTCTTTTTCCCTTCTTCATTTTTTAAATCTGCTCCCATTAGTTCTTATTTCCCAATCTTCCTCTTGCCATTCATGTATCTTCTACTTAATTGAAGAAATCTGTCTTTATCCTCTACATTATTAAATTGTAGCAGACTCCGCTAGTATTTTGTAGGATTCTCCATGTCACTTAATTAAAAGTCTGTACACTTTAATATGCCTTACAAGCCCAACATTGCTTCCCACTCTGTGTGACCTTATCTCTTGTCCCTTTCCTCTATCACTTTGCATGATACAGTTCTATTATAGTCCTTAATTTCCTATACCATATTCTCTTTGAGCATGCTCCTCTTACTGAGTCACTTGTGTTCTTGGCTTGCTCCTTACTTGTCCTTTGTGTCTCAAGTCACTTCTGAATGGTGCAAGCCATTTCTGAATTCATGGTCTGTGTCAGTGGCACAGAATCTATGGGACACGTGCCACAGCGGGCCGTTTGTACCATTGAAAGCTCTGAAAGGTTTGCCATCGCTGGTCTGTATGTTGTTCTCCTACCCTTATTATACTGTATTTTAATAGTTTTTTTCTCATTATCTATCACTGAACCACATGCATTTTATAATACCGTATTGTTCATGTCATTCCACAGTCCCTAGCATGTGTAAACTATCACTGAATATTTGTTGAATTGATTATTTTTGATAATACAATACTGCTTCCCATCTATTTAGATCACGTAGATTATAATGTACCTTCACTTGGTAGAAAGATTGTTTGTTTTTTAGTTTTCTAGTTCATATCTGTTTTGGATGTACGTATTTTTATTTTATAAAGTATTTTCATAATTTTGATTGTAGTTTGAGTAAAAATATTATTTTTTCCCTGCTCCCCATATAGTTAAAGCCTTCCATCTCAAGTATGATGAAGTTCGTCTAGATCCAAATGTTCAGAAATGGGATGTAACAGTGTTAGAACTCAGCTATCACAAACGCCATTTGGATAGACCAGTTTTCTTACGGTTCTGGGAAACACTGGATAGGTAATTTTGATCCTAAACTGTACTTACCTGTGCTTTATTGAAGTAATTCTCATGTCTTCTTAGTTAAATTTTAAGTACCTTCCAGCTGCAAATAATATTCCCTAGTTCTCTTCATCATTGTCTGATTTGATGTTGATCTATAATAGATAAAATATCTTTGATATTTTAGATTTAGAAATAGATGGAGTAAAGGTTTATAGCCTGTTAGAAGAAACACTAAACCTTGAGTCCAAAGATACCTGTTAATCTTGGTTTTGTGATTTGCCCCTACTGAACAGTACGACCTTTTTGAACCTTATTTCCTGTCTATCCCTATTTTTACAAGGTCTCTGACTTTGGATTTATTCAGGTTATAGGAAGTTTATGAAAGGAATATAATTTTTAAATTTATTTTCATTACTGGTGTAAATAGAGTTCTTAAAGTCCCTTACAATAATGACAGCTTTGTAACTGTCAAATTTAAGAACAGCATATGATCATAATTAATAATGAATATATTATTCTCTTTGAGGTACTCCTTAAAAATCTGTAACTTTCTTCTAAGTCTCTCACTGGATTTATTGCAGATGGCTTTTTTTTTTTTGCTTTTTTTTTTTTTTTTTTTTTTTTTTTTTTTTTTTTTTTTTTTTTTTTTTTTTTTTTTTTTTTTTTTTTTTTTTTTTTTGTGGTGCCGGGGATTGAACTCAGGGCCTTGTGCTTGCAAGACAAGCACTCTAATCACTGATCTAAATCCCCAGCACCCCCACCCCTTTTTTTTTTGCCAATGTTTTTTTTTTGTTGTTGTTCTCACTGGATTTAATAGGCTCCCTCAAAGTCAGATGTGATCAGGGTGACCTAATATAATCATAACTGACCATATATTAAGGAAAAACATTTACTTTTCTAGTAGAAGCTCTTAGGTTATAGAATTTAGTAAAAGGAATATTTTCTTCTTGCTTACTTCAGAAGTCCTTCATTTGCAAAGGTTACAGTATCATGTTTGCAGTTTTTTAGAAAACAAAACATCTTGTTTCACTGTTAAATTTGAAGAAATGTCAGCTGATTTTCACCTGTAATATTCTAAAAATTCTAGAATTCCTATAATCATTTAACCTATTATAATATTGCTTTTCAGGTACATGGTAAAGCATAAATCCCACTTGAGATTCTGAATGATTTGGTTCCTTCGTTTCTGAAAGTCAGGATTAAGAAGCATGGATATACCTTGATCTAAAGACTGAGACTGAAGCTTTATGAATTTATCAAGAATTTAAGAAATGAAGAAGGTTGTGGATCAGTCTTTTATAAGACCTTATTTGATGCTTTGTGCTTCAAAGGGATGATGCCTGTCATCCATATAAGCAAACTTTTTGGCTTACAACTATTTTTTTAATATTAGCCTTCTAGTCTGTAATGGAAATTGTATATTTTGATAGAAGTTTTTTCTCTATTGGTTACATTAGCATTACTGAAAATTTGTTTCTTTAGAAATAAATATAGGTCATAAATGTGTGTATATTTAGAGGTTATAAGGCTTTGTAAGCCATCTTTGCTTCTGATTTTTCACTGCTCTATAATTCCTTTTACTGAAAATACTGTGTTATGAGTGATATTAAATTTTAGATGCTGGAACTTCAAAAACCATGCAAAGGGATGTGACTATTTTGAATTAATCAAATTCTCAACGTGTCTGTATACTATGTCCATACTTTGATTTAAAAAGAAATAATGAAAAACAAAGAATAATTTTTCAGCTTTGGTTCAGCTTCAGCTTTTTCAAGACTTCTTTACTTATAAGTGAATACATTTAATGAATGTACATTCTTCTCATTGACTTCGATGATTTTAAATCTTAGAGTGATCTCTTTCTATGGGGGATATCTTTTCACTTGAAAAATCTCAAAACACAGATTAAAAATATAATATAGGCTGTAGTAATTTTTATTTTAGGAGCTAGAATATGATTTGGGAGGAATATATCAGCCCCATTACAGTATAACTTTAACTTCCTTATCTTTTCTCATAAGTCCTCCTTTGGTTCTTATGCTATATGATGTGGGATTTTGAGTCTTTTGTTTCTAGGCATGTCAGTTTTTGACCTCTTATCTTCCATTATCTCTAAATACTGGTAAACTCCCAGGCACCAAAGAACACATTTGCTTAAGTGTCTGAACAGAAACAAGAGAAAAACATTGGTATTTTTATGTGTGTATTCAATATGGTATAAAATATAAAACCTATATTTTAACTTAGTAAAATATTTTACTATTTCTCTACTTTAGACAGAGTGTTGCAGCCAAGGTACAATGAATGACCATTTTCCTTGAGTCTTTATTCCACTGTCTATTTCTTAAAAGCTACTGGGAACAGTTACTCCCCAAAATTGTTTTTGTCATTAGAATTGTTGATAACCATTTTGTGTTATGTCATTGTTTACCCCCAGTGATTCTCTCTTAGGTTAACATATTTTTCTTTTGTATAAACATACAGCCTTTACTTATCTCTTGAGTTGATACCACTTAGCCTCTTTTTGGAATTTAATGCTATCATGAAAATGAGCAGCAATTATTATTTATTTTCTAAGAAACCACAAAAGTTCATACTAGTAATAAATCGGAAAACTGTTTGCTCAGATGGAATTCACTAGGCTTTGCAGAAAAAGCAGTCAGAGTTTTAAATTATTAGATTTTAGTATGTTTATAAGGTTTGAACAGATTCTGGCCTCATCTTCCCCACTTCCCTGTAGCTCCTCTACATGAAGATAAAACAAAACTCAATTTGTTTATATTAGAATTTCCCAGCATATGAACTTCTTCTCAAATTATATTTGTGTAAACTTTCTCTATAATGAAATAGTCAAGGACTAGAATCTGTAATATTTTAATATGAGATTACTTGTTAAGACTACTAAAAGTGTACATGAGCTACCTTTCCATAAAGACTTTTGGTATTTATAATTATATGTGAAATTTACTTGACAACAAAAAAAGGTTAAAATTTACTTTGAACAAGGTTTATTTTTCTATTTTGAATCTGCCTTATGTATATTCAAAGGCTTCTAGAAATACTGTATGGAACATTCAGAAAAATACAAATATCCTGTACCATGTATTTTAAAATCAAACCCTTAGTATGTACTTGGGTTTCTTTTTTTTAAATTTTCAACAGTTTGATGTCTTAATTAGTTGCATATAATTAATTTTATAATGATCAACTAAAAAGTCCTCTACAAACCAAAAAAACAAAAAACAAAAAAAACACAAAACTCAGCCAAAAACTTTTCTTCTATGACAGAGTCCTGTAGCAGCACCTAGGACAGTGCCTTTTATATAGTAGGCACTAAGTAAATATTTATATGCATGAATGAATGATGTATCGTCAGTGTAACTGGTTATTACAAAATGGCTTGAATGTATTTGATCTTGGAGTTTGAGAATACAGAACTACAGGGAATGAAGAGGCATAGATAATTTAATGGAAATGAAGTGCACATTAATAAACTCAATATGCCCATAAATTACTATTAACAGAAGACACCCTTATCTGCTTTACCTTTAAAGAAAGACTCTATTTCTTTACTCCTTGGGTCCTTCTGAGTCCAATAACAACAGAAGCTTGTAGGTTTCACTCAGTACCTCTCAATCCTGACTGCACACTAGAATCATTTGGGGAGTTTTGGAAAATATTTGTGGCTGAATCCTGATTCTCATTTGTTTGGGGTAAGTCTGGTCATCAGTATTTTTCAGAAGTTCTTTGGGTAATTTTAATGTGTAGAAGGAGTGAGAATCATGGATTTCATACTGGAAACAATTACCAGTATTAAGTAATTGTGTTACTTCTTCCTACCTTTTGTTATTTTTTTGTGTGTGTATGTGTGAGACTGCCCTTTGCGCTAGACCATTCCCATTATTGGTGGTATTGGTCTGTATTCCCAAATGACAAATTCAAGTCTTATTTATTTAATATAGAAGGAATATTTTGGTGTTTAATATTTAAACAATGTTTAATATATTTCATTATTAACTAGTATTGTAGCTTATGGTCTGTTTCTCATGTGTCCATGTCCTTTACTAACTGTTTTTAGTAGCACAACAGATATCCATTCAAGAATAATTTATAATGAAGAAAATCTGAATTTTTGTGGTAGAAAGAAGTATTAATTTCTTATCTGCCGTACAAAGTGAGATACAGTTTGATAATGAAAAGAGACATCCTTTTTAATTGGTTACACAGAAAACTAAGTAAATTGCTTAAATAAGATTCACAATATAATAAACATCAGAGGGAATATTTTTCCTAAATAAAAATTTTGTGACTCCTAACAAAATTAAAGTGATAATAGTGTTCTTTTTTGGAGGGTGGGAAGTATTTGTTGAATCAGTGTAGTATATAAAATTCTTTGAGACTTACTAGTATATCTTATTATAAATGCGATAATTGCAAAAGCTGGTCAAAATTAGTGGTTAGGAAAGCACTTTCCCACTGAGCTGCACCTTCAGACGTAAACTTTATGTTTTGCAATTACTTGTTTAAATACAAAATTTTAACCAGGGAAGTTTCTGAGGTTTTGTTTCTCATTTTTCAGACAAGCTTATTAAAGCTTTCACATACACATAGCATGCATACGCACATGTTACCCATACACACATGAAGGCTTCTTAATAAAGTGTTGGTCTGTCTGGTTAAAATTAATGTAGACTGCTAAGGAGAAATAATTTGCAATTTAAAAGCTGTAGAAATTTGTTCTCAACTGAAAAGCTAGCGGCTGCTCTTTTTCTTTAAAAGTATGAAAATTAAATGTAATTACATTAGCTTTAGTATTACTAAATTTCTGCTATTTATTCACTTGGGTTTAAGAGTCACGTGATGATCCATCCACATAATACTTTAGAAGTAAAAGGGAGAAATAATTGAATTTGACATACATTAAGAAATAGCTTACAGATTTTCAAGTGCCATGTCCAAAATATTTGGTATATTCATGGTCATGTTTGGAAATGTATTGACCCCAGCATTATTTCACTATATGTTGGTATAATAAAGGAAAAATTGAAAATGTATAACACGTTTATAAAGAATTCTATTTAGTAAATACACAATAGGTAGTAATACTTTTGGACCATTGGTTGTGTTTGTGTGTGTGTTTTAGGTAGCGTTTGTAAGAGCATCTTGGAAGTTACAAGTATGTGCCACTTACTAAAATGCAATAAGCACTTTTATATGAATAAAGCTAATGAAATGAAACTAGTTTTTTGCCAAAATTCAAAAAGTGGGGTAGTAGTATTTCAAATTTAAGCAAATGATTCTGCAAAAAAAATTTTTTTTGCCAATGAATTCCTTTTTCTAGCCAATGAAAAATTATCGAAAGCAACTATACCTCCTAGTTCAGCTATAGTGCTTAATCAAATAATGCATTTCCTTTGCATGAGTATAGCAACTGTTAGTGATGGTGTAGCCCTGGTTGGTAATATTTCTCAACCAAAGTGACTCTTGGATAGAGCTTAACTTTGGGCCACTGTGTGATCTGATAGTTTTCTACTCATTCTGATTCCATTTTGGTGGATTTTAAAATTTCAGTTTTAATCTTAAATACAATGTTCTGCAGTTTACATTAAGGATCTTGGGAACATTTCCACCTTCCCTCATCCCCAACTTTAAAAAAAAGTAAAAAGCTTACCAAGAAGCAGAAATTATGAATGTCATCTTTGCATGAAGTGATTTGTCAGAGACAATATTTCTATTTGAGAAGTAAGTAAAATACAAGTTTTCATTTTGAAAACTAAAATTTACATATAGTCTCTTTCAGTTAAATTTAGAGAATCATAGTTCTTTATAAAGGTGGCAAGCTCTATGGTCTGCTGAATTTAGATTGATTATGGTCAAATTCCTATTTTATTATTGTAATAATTTTAAGAGTATATCCTGGCAGATTACCTTTACAGTTTGAGGATCCTGATTTTAACATTTAATAAGTTTCAAAGCAAACTATTCTCCTATCTAATTAAATCTTTAAAAGCATCGTCATATTGGCGATACCAGTAATAATGAGTGGATCTTCTGCAGCAGAATTTCTTTAATGAAGAATTTAGTGGATTATATTCAAATTAATTTCATTCTGTTCATAAGCGTGCACTTAAAACATTTTATTCTGGTTCTCTGTTCCTTTGATCATCTGCTCTTGGGTGAATGTCCATGTAACTAAAATGCTGTTGAGTTTTTTTTTTTTTTTTTTTTTTAGGCTTAAAGGTGCTAGTATCAGCACCATGCTGTAACCAACTGAGCTAAGTGGCCATCACTCCAAGGTGCTAGTATATAACAGCACATTGCCAAATAAGCTTTTCTCTCTCTCAAACGTTTTCCCTTTTTAATTGTGTGGCGAACATTTATGGTGAGTTGGGAGACTTTTTTCTCTCTCACAGTTTTCTTCAGTGGCAACAAAATATAAAATAGCTCTAGAGCAGGCTGTGTGCCTGAATGTAATAATTATTTGTAGATCTTTTGACACAGAATTTATAGTTTATAATTCATCAAGAGAATGCTGACCTTTATGAAATAACATAAAAATCAGGCTGAGACTATAGTGAAGTAGAAGACATTTGAGAGAGTCTGTTACTGCATTTGGATATTTTGTTAGATTGTGCTCCATTTGCCAACAATTTTTTTTATTAGTGTATGTTTGCAGTACAGAATAATCACATTCTTCGTGGGGATTTGCTACATGTATATAACACACTGTAATTTTTTATTCATGCCTCTTTCCTCCTCCCATCTCTTGGTCCCCTTCCCTTTGCAAGCAAATTGCAACTGGGAGCACCTTGCATCACAACATTTATTGTGATAAAACTTGATACTCTCACAGAACTGCCTTCATGGAGTTCAGAGTGCTTAAACTGTAATGATGTGTATTTCTTTTGTAAGTTGATAAATAATACATTCTTTAAAATGGAACTGTTTGAAAGTGAATTGGGGGAGATCCAGTGAGCTTGTTCATGGCTCATTCAATTGTTTAGGAACAATTGAACAATAATGTTTATAATAGTTTTGACTGTAAAACAGTTAAAATACTTGTATGCTTAGATAATGTATTTTTATTACATAATGCAACACTCAGCATGAAAAGAAGTATAAAGTCACTGATGAAGTAAGTTGAGCATTAAAGTAGTTAAAGCAAGTTGATATAAAAATTTGAGGAAAAAGAAATTACATGAGAACTCCAACTTAATGGAAAAAATATAGTAGGATTTGTACCACTTCATAGATTCATTTGGTGTGGTCATGAATTTAAGCAAAGCTAGGCAAACATGTGGTGAGATTTTTCCAGCGGCACTGAGCTGCCTGATTACAGATGTAAGGAATTACAGTTAGATTTGTTTTTCTTTCCTCCTTCCTTCCTTCCTTCCTTCCTCCCTCTCTCTCTTTCTTTTCTTTTCTTTTTTTTTTCTTTTTTTCTTTTTTTTTTTTTTGGTAATTTGGGGGCTGGAAATAGAAAAAGGCCAGGGAATTAAGACCCCTGAAAGGTGGTTTGTAGTGGATCCATGTAGAATCTAAACTGTTGGAGGAAATAATGAAAAGGAGGCAATGAAAGTGAGAAAGTGGCACTCTCCTGTGATCTGAAAATGCCAATGAAGTCAGCCTGAAGGAAGAAAAGGTAAGGAGGGAAATACGAAGTCAAGAGTTCAGAGGTGATCTAGTAAATGAGAAAAAGTTGGGACATTGGAAGTGTTGGATAGAAGGAGTTGATCTTTGAGATGAAACAAGCAAGCACTGAAATAACAATGACAAGAATAGAGGTAAGAAATGTGACTGGTAATTGGATAGCATAAGCTTTAAAGGATCCATGCTGAAAAGAACAAAAATGACTAATATGAAGAGACCAGGCAGTGAATTGAATTTACATATAGATATTTTAAATGATTACTAGAACATTAAAGGTTTAAACCTTTGCAGTCGTCCCATAACCAAATTTTGCAAAGTAATGTGATTTTCCATTATCACACAGATTATGAAGGCTTTTACTATAGTAAGGCTATTGGACAGTATTGTAGTCTTATCTCCGAAAGTTTGCCTCTGTGTGAGGCTTTTTTCTTTTTTCTTTTCTTTTCTTTTCTTTTCTTTTCTTTTTTTTTTTTTTGGTGCTGGGGATCGAACTGTGCGAGGCTAATTTTTATACATACTTGTTGCCACTTCAGTAGCTCAGTAATACGAGAATTGATACAGTCTATCAGAAGACCTGGGCTGTTCTCTTTGAGCTTTCATTAAGTGCCAAAGTGGAGGTCCCTCGTTGGACATGCATCCTATTACTAAGGACAGCCTGAGTGGCTCCTGAACTGACTGCCAGTGTCAGGCAAAAGGAGTCCCTGGAAAAGCTGGTGGTAGGAATGACTTTTTTCTTTTAATCCTTGAGGATTTTTTGGCTTTTCTATAGACTACTTGTTTGGTCAGTTCGTTCTGTAGGAATTCTTAGGATGTCAGCTTATTTTTTCCCATAATAATGAGGTGGGTTAGATGCTATTCTGAGTATTACCTAACTCTTACCTGAACCCATTTGTATCCTTGTTAGCATGAAGTTGTATACCTTTTCTTGTTTGGTGACTGATGAGTAGTTTTTCCTCCTTTATGCCCCGGCAATTCCTTAGTTGTCATAGTCCAGCTGTGACCCAGCTTTATTTTACTGTCTTCACCCAGAAGTGGCTTTAACTTTTCCTGACACAGGAAACAGATGCCATGAACTTTTCAGTGCAATATCTTACAAATTTGTGAACTGGAAACTTCTGTGCACAGTATACATACAATAAGCATCTTTTTTCTTTCTTTCCTCCTGTTACAGTGGTTTAAATGTACTGTTGTTCATCAAAGACTTGTCTATTCATATGTATTTCTCCCACAACCTCTCCTACTTTCTGCGTCTTGTCATCTTGTACTTGCCTCTTTTACACACATTTATACTTGGTTGCACTCTTCATCCTAAACACAAATGGCTTGATTATGTGTGTTCAACTCCTAACTTTTTTATTTCCATCTGTCAACTACCTATTTTGAATAGAATAGTTGCTGTGAGGCTGGAGACTTTGGGCGAATAGAGTACATACAGCTTTTTGATTCTAGTACAATATGTCTTTCACTTTGTCCTTTCTAATCCAGATGTAGGTATGTTGCCCAGAAGCTGTGAAGCCTTCAGCAAGAACCTGAAATTCCCGAAAGTCTTAGTGTTAAAGATCTATAGACTTAAAGGGAAAAGTGGTGCAGAACACATCTGTGGCATTAAGAAGACTATCTTCGGAGTATCTGCTGGGTCTCCAAATGGTGAACTCATTCTCACATCTCCCCATAGGCTCAGGGAGAACAAGTTCTTATAAATACAAGAAACAAAGGCCATTGTCATCCTTTCATGTGAAGGGAGTGGGCAACTTGATAATATATCATTGGCCCACAGAAATAAAGATAACTGGCTTCTATTGCTGAGCATACCATTGCTTAGAGCACCCTGCAGTTTGGCCTGTGTCAAAGGGGGATGAGTAGGGATGAGTAGACAAAGGAAAATAATCTAGGGGAACCTACAGAAAAGTAGTATCTAGAGTGAAAGAACACTCAGAAATGGGTGATGAACAATTGCTGGTTGAGATGGATGACAACTTTAATCTTGAAAAAGCACATGAAAAGTTTCAGTATAAAATGAACTTTCTAGAAAGTAAAAACATACTAAAATGTGGTAACAAAAGAAGCACGATGGCCACAGTTGATCAAATTAGTATTTTTTTTTAAATTTTAAATTTTTATTTTTTACCAAGAACATGTATTGGTACATTGTATACATAATTATCATAATCAACATGGTTATTTTGTACCTGTACATGATGTATCTTGGCTTCCCCCCTTCCCCTCCCATCCCTTCCATTCACCCACCCCTCTCTATTTGCAACAAGTTTATTTACACTTTTCCATTTTTTTCCCTTTCATCTTTTCTTTTAACCTTCTTCTTTATCCCCCCCTTTTCCCTAATTCTCCTCTCTTTTGAATACTATCTTTTTTTTGTTTTTTAACATAGTATCTGTTAAACCCCTTTGTCCTTATTTACACTTATGGTTTCTCATATCAGAGA
The DNA here is from genome assembly GCA_004026905.1 of Hystrix cristata. Taxonomy (NCBI): domain Eukaryota; kingdom Metazoa; phylum Chordata; class Mammalia; order Rodentia; family Hystricidae; genus Hystrix; species Hystrix cristata. Next base: position 52,665 of record PVJO010000070.1, on the reverse strand, counting down.
AACAATTTGATGGGTACTGATACGTGTCTGATTTATTTCACTTAATAGTATGTTCTCAGGGAACATCCATTTACATACAAATGACTCTATCCTTCTTTATGGTGGTGTAGTACTCCATTGGGTAGAAAAACCACATCTTCTTTAGCCATTCATTAGTTGTTGGTCATTTAGGTTGTTTCCAAGACTTAGCTATTACAAATTGTGCTGCTATGAACATGGTTGTGCATATATGACTTGAAATTATAAAGCTTCTGTGATAAAAACAGCATGGTATTGGCACGAAGACAGAGCCGAGGACCAATGGAACAGGCTAGAAGATGCAGAAATAACTCCAAACACACTCAAATACCTAATCTTCGACAAAAGAGCCAAACACCCTCACTGGAAGAAAAATAGCCTCTTTAATAAATGGTGCTGGAAAAATTGGCTTACCACATGCCGAAAACTAAAACTAGATACATGTCTCTCACCATTTACTAAGCCAAAATCAAAGTGGATCAAAAAGCTAAACATTAAAACAGAAACACGAACTTTCCTGGAGAATAAAATAGGACGAACTCTCGAAGACAGGGGTTGGAAAAAAAAAGTTATGAATAGAACTCAGACTGCACGGGAAACGATACAAAGAATCAATGCTTGGGACCACATCCTATTAAGAGGCTTTTGCACGGCAAAAGAAATTACTAATAGAGTGGGGTGAAAAATCACAGACTGGGAGAAAATTTTTGCCAGCTGTCGTCCCTCAGACAAAGGTCTAACATCCAGAATATATAAAGAACTCAAAAAAAATCAACCCCCCCCCAAGTTTAAAGACCCTATCCAAAAATGGGGATCTGAAATGAATAAACATTTCACAGATGAAGAAATAAAAATGGCAAATAAATATATGAAAAAATGTTCAACATCATTGGTCATTTGAGAGATGCAGATCAGAAGAACACTAAGATACCATCTCACTCCAGAAAGAACAGCTATTATCAAGAAATCAACCAATAATTGCAGGTGGGGATGTGGGGAAAAGGGAACCCTCCTCCACTGTTGGTGGGAATGTAGACTGGTCCAACCACTGTGGAAATCAGTGTGGAGATTCCTCAGAAAACTACAACTAGAGGTTCCATTTGACCCAGCTATTCCTCTTCTTAGTAGGTATTTATAAGCAAAATGCAGATACATGATGTGAGATGAACACGACTATAGAGGACAAGTCTAGGATATTGAATGTGAATAAATGAAAAGCTAAGAGAAAAATTTAGGTGGGCACAATTACTAAGTATTAGAGGAAATTTTCACTAGTTTGAAAGGGTTCTTACTGTATAGGTTCAGGCAGTGTTAAAGGAAAAAGATAACCAGGCAGATATTCAGGTATTTATTGTTTTAGTACTTTATGCTAATAACTGGTCTAGTGAACAAAACCATTGGCCACACTTTTGCCTTGAGGGTGAAGAGACAGACATAAGCAAATGAATAAATGTGAGCGCTAATAAATGATACAGGAATAAAAAGCAAATGACATTAGCAGGCTATATTGAGATAAAGTACAGGTAAGGCAGAATTTACCACTTTTTAAATTGCATGTTTTGGTTTGGTTTGGTTTGGTTTTTTGAGACAAGATCTCGCTTTAGTCCAAGCTAGCACAAATTCTCGATTCCCTTGTCTCAGCTTCTCAAGTGCAGGATTATAGGTATGTGCCACACCTGGTTTAGGATTTAATATTTTATGTGGGTGGTCAGAGACAGCTCAGATGAGGTGCCATTTGTTCAGTAATTTGAAGTGATAGAGTTTGTCTTTCAAGATCTGGGGAGAAAGCACTCCAAGTGGGAGACAGTTAAAAACCCTGAGACAGGATCAGACCTGCTATTGTAAGGACTGGTTGACAACCACTGGACTTGTGAAGGAGCAAGATCAATAGGTATGAGGGCAGACAAGAAGCAGGGGAAAGGATTGTGTATGGCCTCGAAGACTACCATATGGCTTTTGGCTTTATTTTTTGGTAGATATGGGAAGCTATTAGGTTTCTAAGCAGAGGTAGAGTCAGGGGGATTTAGTTTTAGGAAAGTCACTGACTGCTGTTAAAAAATAGACTATATATATATTAGACTATATAGGTAGCCAGGGCAGAAGCCAAGAGAACAAATCTTTGTGTGCTGCAATAATTAAGAAACTGTGTGGGCTTGGACCAGTTTGTTATTAGTGGAAGAATTAACAACTGGTCAAATTTTGGAAATATTTCAAAGTACATGAATTTATTTGTTTTTTAATTAATTTATTTTTTTTTACCAAGGACATGTATTGGTACATTGTATACATAATGATCACATTCATCGTGGTCATTTTGCACCTGCACATGATTTATCTTGGTTCCCCCCCTTCCCCATCCCTCCTTCCCTTCCCCCACCCCTCCCTATTTATAGCAGGTTTATTGACATTTTTCAATTTTTTCCCTTTCCTTTTTCTTTCCTTTTTCCTTTCCTTCTTTTCCCCCTTCTCCCTTTCTAGTTCTCCTCTCTTTTGACTATTATCTTTCTTTTACATAATATCTATTACACCTCTTTATCCTTATTTACATTTATGGTTTCTCATATCAGAGAAACAATTTGATGAGTACTCAAGCATGTCTGATTTATTTCACTTAAGAGTGTGTTCTCAATGTGCATCCATTTACCTACAAATGTCTCTAGTTTATCCTTTTTATGTCAGAGTAGTACTTCATTGTGTAGAAAAACCACATCTTTAGCCATTCCTTATTTGTTGGGCATTGGGGTTGTTTCCAAGACTTAGCTATTACAAATTGTGTTTCTATGACCATGGTTGTGCATATATTACTGCAGTATGTATGGTGTTTTTAATTCTTCTTGGAAGATACCAAGCAGAGGAATAGGTGGGTTAATGAAACCTCTAGTTGTAGTTTTTGGAGGAGTCTCCATACTGACTTCCATAGTGGTTGGACCAGTCTACATTCCCACCAACAGTGGAGGAGGGTTCCTTTTTCCCTGCAGCCCTGCCAGCACTTGTTGTCGGTTGATTTCTTGATAATAGCTGTTCTTTCTGAAGTGAGATGGGATCTTAGCGTTGTTTTGGTTTGCATTTCTCAAATGACCAGTGATGTCGAGCACTTTTTCTTATACTTATTTGCCATTTTTATTTCTTCATCTGAGAAATGTTTATTCATTTCAGATGCCCATTTTTGGATTGAGTCTTTAAATTTGGGGGTTCTGAATTTTTTGAGTTCTTTGTATATTCTAGATATTAGACCTTAGTCTGAGGAATGGCTGGCAAAAATTTTGTCCCACTCTGTGGGGTTTTGCCACACTGTTTGTGATTTCTTTTGCCGTGCAAAAGCTTTTTAATAGGATGTGATCCCAAACACTGATCCTTTTTATTATTTCCTGTGAACTCTGGGTTTTGTTCATAAGTTATTTTCCTACCCCTGTGTCTTCTAGAGTTCTTCCGATTCTGTCTTCCAGCAGATTTAGTGTTTCTGTTTTAATGTTTAGATCTCCGATCCACGTCAATTTTAATTTAGTGTATGGTGAAAGACATGTATCTAGTTTCAGTTTTTGGTGAGTGGCAAACCATTTTTTCCAGCACTATCTATTAAAGAGGCTATCTTTCTTGTAGTGAGGGTGTTTGACTCCCTTGTCAAAGATGAGGTATTTGAGTGTGTTTGAAGTTGTTTCTGCACCTTGTAGCCTGTTCCATTGATCCTTGGGTCTGTCTTTTTGCCAGTAACATGTTTTTATCACGGTGGCTGTAAAGTATAATTTCAAGTCAGGGATTGTGATGCCCCCTGCCTTGACCCTATTGCCCAGAATTGTTTTTGTTATTCTTGGTCTCTTCTGGTTCCAGATGAATTTTATGATTGCTTTCTCTAATTCTGTGAAGTATGATATTGGTATTTTGATCAGAATTGCATTAAATCTGTATAGTAGTTTAGGAAGTATGGCCATTTTCACTATGTTGATTGTTCCTACCCAGGAACATGGAATGTCTTTCCATTTTCTGACATCCCTTTCAATTTCCTTTTTTAGAGTACTATAGTTTTCACCATAAAGGTCTTTTACTTGCTTTGTTAGATTGATTCCAAAGTATTTCATTTATTTTATATTTTTATTTTTAATTTTTAAAAATTTTTTTTAGTATTTCATTTTTTTGATGTGATTATGAAAGGTGTATTTTCCCTAATTTCTTTCTCAGTGAGTTTGTTATTTTTATATAGAAATGCTATTGATTTTTGGGTGTTGATTTTGTATCCAGCTATGCAACTGAATTTGGTTAAGTCTAGAAGTCTTTTGGTGGAGTTTTTGGGGTCTTCTATGTAGACTATCAGTCATCTGCAAATAATGACAGTTTAACTTCTTCCTTTCCTGTGTTTATTCCTTTTATTTCTTTGTCTTACCTGATTGCTCTGGCTAATGTTTCCAAAACTATACTGAATAAGAGTGGTGATAGTGGATAGCCTTGTCTTCTTTCAGATTTTATAGTGAAAGCTTTCAGTTTTTGACTATTTCATATGATACTGGCCATTAGATTGTCATGGATGGCTTTTATCAGATTGAGGTATAGACCATCTATTCCTAATTTCTTTAGGGTTTTCATCATGAATGGGTGTTGGATCTTGCCAAATGCTTTTTCTGCATCTATTGAGATTATCATGTGATTTTTGTCTTTGACTCTGTTGATACAGTGTATTACATGTATTGATTTGCATATGTTGAACCATCCCTACATCACTGGATGAATCCCACTTGGTTGTAATGTATAATCTTGATAATTCATTGTATTCAGTTTGCCAGTATCTTACTGAGAATTTTTGCATCTATGTTCATTAGGGAAATTGGCCCGTAGTTCTCTTTCTTGGTTGGATCCTTTTCTGGTTTTGGTATCAGGGTAATGCTTGCTTCCAGGCATGATTTTGGAAGTACTGCTTCCTTTCATCTTCATTAAAGAATTTGAGGAGTAGTGATATTAGATCATCTCTGAATTTCTTGTAGAATTCAGCTGTGAATCTGTCTGGACCTGTGCTTTTCTTTGTTGGTAGGTTTTTAATTACCTCTTCAATTTTAATGGGTGATATTGAGTTATTTAGTATTTTTATCTCTTCTTGATTCAGCTTTGGTAGTTCATATATATCTAAGAATCTGTTCATTTCTTCAGCGTTTTCCATCTTGTTTGAGTATAGGTTCTTGAAGTAGGTGCTGACGATCCTTTGGATTTCTGTGGGGTCAGTTGTGACTTCACCCTTTTCATTTTTTATTGTATGGAGTTGAGTCTTTTCTTACCTTTTTTTTTTTTTTAATAATTTTGGCTAGGGGTTTGTTAATTTTATTTAATCTTTCAAAGAACCAACTCTTCATTAATTTTTGTATTGTTTTCATAGTCTCAGTTGCATTAACTTCAGCTCTGATTTTTATAATTTATTCTCTTGTACAAGCTTTGGATTTGATTTGTTCTTCTTTTTCTGAAAGTTTGTAGTTCAACATTAGGTTATTTGAGCTTGCTCTGTTTTTCTGATGTGGGAGTTCAACGCAATGTATTTCCCTTATAGCACTGCTTTCATTGCGTCCCATAAGATTCAGTATGTTGTATTGGCATTATCATTTAGTTGTATATACTACCTAATTTCTTCTTTAATTTCTTCTGTGACCCAGCTGTTGTTCAGGAAGATGTTATTAAATTTCCATGAGTGTATGTGTTTTTTTTTTTTTTTTGGTTTCTTTTACCATTGATTTCCAGTTTCATTGCACTATGGTCTGATAATATGCATAGAATAATTTCAATTCCTTTACATCCTTTACATTTACTTACGTATGTTTTCTGAGCTGGTATGTGGCCTATTTTGGAGAATGTCCCCTGCACAGCTGAGAAGAATGTGTATTCTGCTGTTGTGGGGTGGAACATTCTGTAGACATCTGCTAAATCCATTTGCTCACAGATCTGATTCAATTCTGTTATTTCTTTGTTAATTTTTTGTCTGGCTGATCTGTCTATTTGTGACAGTGGGATGTTAAGGTCTCCCATTATAATTGTGTTAGTGTTGATCTTTCATGTCCTTTAATAATTGTTTTATGCAGCTAGGTTCACCAGTATTTGGTGCATAAATATTAATGATTGCTATCTCTTCCTCTTGGAGTTTTCCCTTAACAAGTATGCAGGGACCTTCTTTGTCCCTCTTGATCAGTCTTGGCTTGAAGTTCACTTTGTCTTCAATTATGATAGCTACCCCTGCTTTTTTCTGTGTTCCTGTTGCATGAAGTACTGTTTTCCACCCTTTGATTTTTGGTCTATGGATTTCTTTTTGGGTTAGATGTGTTTCTTTTATGCAGCATATTGTTGGATCCTGTTTCTTGATCCATTCAGCCAGTCCATTTCTTTTGATTTGTGAGTTGAGACCATTTACATTGATGGTTATAACTGTTAAGTATTGACTCATCTTTGTCATAGTCTTTTTCTGTTTTTGGTTTTGTTTTTCCCCTCTTTTTAACTACTTGCTTTGCCTAGTGTATTCTTTTTATTAGTGTCCTTGGAATTATAATCTCCTTTTTTCTCTTTCTAGAACAGCCTTCAAAATATTCTGTAGAAATGGTTTGGTGGTCGTGAATTTCTTCAGTTGTTCTTTGTCATGAAAGTATCTTATTTCATTTTTGAATTTGAAAGATAGTTTGACTAGGTACATCAGTTTGGGTTGAAGACTGTTTTCTTTTAAGGCTTGAAATACTTTGTTCCAGGGTCTCCTTGCCTTAAGGGTTTGTGTTGAGAAATCTGCTGTGATTCTTATGGGCTTTTCTTTATAGGTGATTTGTTTCTTTTCTCTAACAGTTTTCAATATTCTGTTTTTGTGTTGTGGAAATAGTTTTAAATTTACAGAAAATATGCAATAAAAATACTGAGAAATGCTATGCTCAAATGATTTACATACTGTTTGCATAGTTCAACATTTTAATGTTTGAATATTTTAAAATTTGTTTTGCCTTTCTCTCTCTCTTTCATTCTTTTCTCCTTTCTTTTTTTCTCTTACAGGTTTTTCTCATTATCCCAGTACTTCAGTGTTTATTGACTGAGGAGAGAGATATTGCATAACTACAGTAAGTTTTCAATATAAATAAATTCAAAATTGGTTTGATACTTTAGTCTACTGTGTATATCCCAATTTCATCAGTCAAACCCATGATGCCATTTTAAATGGTTTTCTTTTGGGGGGCCACCACAGGAACCAGTGCAGAATCACATATTAATCATCATGAGCCTTTTAATCTTCTTTAATCTGAAAATAATTCTCTGGCCTCTTATGACACTGACATTATGAAAGAATATGGTTAACCCCTCCACCTTTTTTTTTTTTTCAGGTACTTGGTGTTGTATTGAGCTACATCTCAGTCCTTTTTGAATATTTTTATTTTGAGACAGAGTCTCACTAAGTTGCTAAATTGTTCAGAATGGGCTCAAAAATGCCATTCTCCTACCTCAGCTTCTAAGAGTGCTGAGATTGCAGATGTGTAGCACCACAACAGGTAGTCATCTTCTTTTAAGTAGAATGCTCCTCATTTTGGGTTCATCAACTATTTGCTCATGACTAGATTTGGGTAGTATTTCTGACAGGAAGACCACATATGACATGATATTAAGTCTTTCTTGAGGTTTCCTATCTGGAGGCTCACACTGCCCATTTGTCCTTTAGATGGTACTTCTGATCACTTGGTGAAGATGTTGTTCAGTGTCTCTACTATATATTTATTATAGTATCCTTTTATATTTTGTAAGAATCTGTAGGAAGATACTTGTTTTTATATATTTTTACTGTTGCTTGGCATAATAATTGTACATATTTATGGGATATAGTGCAACATTTCAATACATGTATATGGTATGTAATAATCAGGTCAGGATAATTGGCACCTCCTTCACCTCAAGCATTTATCATCTCTTTGTGCTTGGAATATTAAAAATCCTTTCTACCAATTATTTTGAAGTATACAATTAATTATTGTTAACCATAGTTATCCTCCTGTGCTACTGAATTTAAGAACTCAGTGCTCCTATTCAACTGCACCCCTCTGCCCATTAACTATTCTGAGGTACCTTTTAAGATCATGCAAATATTATGTTTCACTTCCAAATTTTCTTCTATATTTAGCATGCTTGACATTTCTTGGGTGAATTAATCTTTCTCATGAAGATTGCAAAATGATAGTTTTCCAACTTCAGTGCTCTCTCTATCTTTACCTTTTGGCATTCAGCAGTCCACTGTAAACAAAAGTCCTTCCTTCTCCTATTTATCAATTTATATATTGACTTATTATCAGTTTAGACTCCTGATTTCAATTTTTTTCAGTGACTTACAATTCATTACTATTTCACATTTGTTCTGTGGGCTTCCTTTCATGCTATCTCCTATGTCTTAGTGACATTTCCCACACTCCCCCACTTTTGTTGCTGTTGTCATTGTTGCAGTGTTGGAGATTGAAACCAGGACCTTGTGTATACTAGGCAGGGGCTCTACCACTGGCCTACATTCATGGCATACCCTTCACATTTTTGAGCACTTTTTTACTTTCTGCCATAAGAAGTCTTACAAGATTTAACTTTGATAATTTGAATCAAGATGAGTCATAAGTCCAATATAAAATCTGATAATTTTGTTCATGTAAGAAGTCATCATCTACTGATGATAAAATTTATTAAAGAACTGCCTATATGTTGCCCTTTGAGGATGGACTATCACTTGAAAAACCAAACATATCTATCAATTGACCAAAATGAAAATCAACTATAAATTATAAAATAATCTAAAATATTTTAATCAACCCTTGCTTTGTAACTGTTAAAAGTTTTTATTTGGTAGCTAGTTTAAATGGAATATTGTCTATTTACAAAATGGTCTGCACAGAAATATCATTAAATAAAGCTTTGAAGATAGAGTTTCTTAGAAAAAGGGTGCTTAATTAGTAGGTGTCAGTGCATAAAAGTTTTCACTGTTTTTTATTTTGTCATATTTGGATACTTTAACCGAGTTATATGAGATTTCTTGAGAACTTTTGTCCTAGATATTTCTTTTTTCATTTCTATAATTCAACACCATATCAATATTTCATGTTAATTGTCAAATTTGTGTCTTTTTATTTCATGCTGATACTTCTTTCTACATACGTTTTCTTGTCAACTTTGACTACAAGAAAGAGAAATTAGAGTTATAGAGATCAGAGATCCTTGTCAGAGATCTTATTTTAATGGACATATCTCTTGTGCTACATTATTAGAATGGTGTTTGGAGACAATTCTTTGGGGATATGTATCTTCTTTATGTGTATTATTCTTTTTAACTTAGTTCATAGTATCCTGAGAAATTTTCTAGCTGCATCAAGGTGAACAAACATGCAATAGTGTGCTCTGTTAATATATATTTTAAAAATTAATTTGGAAAGTATTTATAGAGTGCTTAGTATATTCTTAGCACTGTGCTGTGTTAGGGTATCAAAAAAGTTTTGTTGTTTCAATCCCATTAAAAAAAAGTCTTTGAGGGAATATAGTGAAATCATAAGAAATATTAGATAACAGTAACACTGAAAATCACCAGATTAAGTCTTTAAGCAGGGCTACTACTTTGATAGAACTGTGTTTTAAAATTATTCTGAGTGTAATATTTATCTATTGCTATATAATAAATGATCCTAAAAGTCAGCAGCTTAAAATAATAAAATGATTACTGTCACACAGTTTTGGAAGGTTGGAAATCCAGAGAACCTGCTTCCATGCTCACCCACATTGCTGTGGCTAGCTCTTGATTCTTTATGGCTGTTGCTTGTAGGCTGCATTTTCTCTCCATGTGAACCTCCCACATGGGATGGTCACAACATGGCCCCTTGCTTCCCCCAGAGGGATTTAAAAGGGAAAGAGAGAGAAGAGAGAGTCATGGTCTTTTTCATAACCTACGCTGTTAATCACATAGACTAATCATGGTAAACATAGAGGGGATAACACAAAAGTGTGACTAGCTGGGGGTAGGTTTACTGGGAGCCATCTGGGAGGCTGACTATAATATAGAGGCAGGCCTGCTTTCCTCAGGAAGGACTACTAGTCTCCTATGGCATCTGGGGAAATCTGTCCTTGTATGTCCACTGAAAACCTCACAGATCTCATCTCCTGACAGCTGGACCATTCACAGGGGTCTGTTTGTGACATAGCTGGGTAAGACAGCCTTAATTTAGGGACTAGGGAGGGGATGTACACAGCTGGCCGCAGCAGGAAGTTGGAAATAGGTTTGAACCATCTCTTTGATCTTGCCTCCTTCTAGGGACACAGCCTTTAATAAACCTATTTCAGCTCAACACACTCATGGAACCTTGGGTATTTGTTCATTTAGCAGGGAATAACAGAAGTGATTTTGACCCTTAAAGAACTTTCACTGCGGTAGATGAGATGCACCTTAAACAACTAATTTCCCAAATAATTGAATTACAATTGCAATAATGGCAGCAGTTGTTTCTTCCAAAGACCTTGGACAGCTCTTCTCCCAGGCAGGAACCTCAAGTCAGCTTGGAGTTACAGTTATGCAACTAGAAGCGGAATGGACTAGTTACCTTGAATGTAGGATACAATGAGGCCTTTTTTGGTGGAGAGGGGTTGCTTATGAACTGCTTCTTTTGTGATGTGACAAGTCCTGAGAAGCCATCATCTCTTACAACTTGATCTTAAGGTTTTCGGTTATATCTTCAGCATGTTGAACCATAGTATTTCTAAATTCTAAGTCTTTGATAGTTATAATCTGTTCAGCACACATAATTTCTGCTGCAGTCGTCAAGCAAATGTAAAAATCAATATTCTGTATGAGGTATTGATGTTCTGGAAACTTTTTTGATACCCTAACACAGTGCCAAGAACATACTTGACCAAATTAATTTTTAAACTACATATAAATAGACAGGCTGTTGTATGTTTGTTTGCCTTGATGCAGCTAGAAAATTCCTTATATCTCCTAGTTTAATTATATTGCTTTCGGGATTTAGCTCAGTGGTTAGAGTGCTTGCCTAGCAAGTGCAAGTCTCTGAGTTCAATCCCCAGCCCCCCAAAAAACCCCATATATATAAAACAGTTGAAATGTTAGTCTTTTAGTACATTAAATTTGCATCGCAAACCTTGTCAGTTTATTGATCATTGTTCTTGTTTTGTTTCTGATTGTGTTATTATGGTGTCTTCTTTTGTCTCTTTTCTCTTCTTTATAGTGATACACTCTTTGTATAACAATAAATCAGAATATTTTCTCATCCTAAAATAAATATGCTTTTCTCATTTTTCTTGAAAAACAAAGATTTTTGTTGTTCCTCCACAACTGAGAAATATATATATGAAGAAGTAATACAATTTGCTTTTGAAAGAAAAGTAACAATGCTTCCATACTGACAAATGGCAACTGACACTTGGCCTCAAGTGAGGGAGGCGACAGGGAATAGTAAGGACTGTGGCAAACTGGAGGCTCTGCCTCCTTCAAGGGAGCAATTGCTGCTCAGTTTCAGTCCATGATTGCCATGTGGGGTTTTGAGCCCAGTGCTGAAAGGTCTTGCAAATTTTCAAGAGCAGCTGTAACTCCAGGTATTCATATGAAATATCCTGGAATTTAAAGGTTAGTATCAAACAGATTTAAAAAAAAAAAACACTAGACCAAACAAAACATTATCTGTAGGCTGAATTTAATGTCTGGGCTGCCAGAGACTGGGACCTTCTACCAGATGGGAAAGGCAGGCCCAGGTACCTGAGGATCCAGTACAGTGTGATGGTTTGAAGAATGAGGGTTGTGCACATGAAGGGGAACTGAGTGTGAGATGCCCCAGAACCTGGATCGACAAAGTGGCCCACAAATTGTGGCTGTCAAGCTGTGCAGGACCAGTCCTGTGCACTGATTCTGGCAGTGAGTGATGGTTCAGGGGTGGGCTCTAAAGACTGCAGTTTGTTCTCCATTTGGAAGCATGCACATTTTGGATTGATCAAACTCTCATGTGCCTACATTCTTTGGGGACTGAAAATGGAGATAGTGAATGTCCTTCTAAGTTGGCTTGTGGATTCTCTTGTGGGGGAGAAAGAGAAGAAAAAACTGTGTTTCTGAGACTGGTGAAGCAGTTCTAGAGTTACAAGTGATGTGAGTAAGAGGAGAGAACGTGTAACAGCAGGAGCAGTCCTGTCTAAGGATCAGAGAAACCTCCATGGAAAAATAAACTTAACTCGAGATTTGAAACATGAATGGTAGCTAACCAGGCCAAGAGCAAGAAAAGTGACCTCCAAGGGAAGGGGATGTCATATAATGTGGCTTTGAAGTGGGGCAGATCATTGTGCATTTGAGGAAACTGACAACACACAGAAAAGGAGGGTGATTCTCACGAAGCAGCTGGAGCCCTGTAGTAAAGAGCCCTGAAGACTCTATTAATGGAATTAACCTTTGCTCCCAAGGCTAGTGTTAACTAGGAGCATGGCATGATCAAATTAGTGTGAAGTTTTTTTGAGTAGTCTTTTTGCTGGAGTACAATAGATACAGTGAAAAGAGCACAGATCATAAGGGTGCAGCCTATCGAATATTTACAAAGTGAACGATGCTTGTAATCAGTAGGCAGATCAACAGCAGAAGCCCCAGCACCCCAGCATTCCCTCTTCCAATCATTGTCTCCCCTCAGAATTATAAGTATCTTAACTTCTAACATCACAAATTGATTTTGCTGAATTTTGAACGTTATGCATATGGAATTACAAGTGTGTACTTTTCTGTGATTTGCTTCAGTCAACATTGTGTTTGCAGAATCCCAGTGCATCTCGATACTGTTATGGACATTTCAGTGTACACTTTGATACTATTAGAAGTAATGTTGCTAGCGAGGTGCAATGCACATGCCTGTAATCCCAGCACTTAGGGAGGTCAAGGCAGTAGGATGGAAAGTTCGAGTTCCCACCTGTGCAACTTAGTGAGATGCTGTTTCAAAATTTTGAAAAGTAAAGCTGGGCTGGGGATGTAGCTCAGTGGCACAGTGTTCTTGGGTTCAATCCCCAGTAATGAAAAGAAAGAAGGAAGGGGAAGAGAGCGAGAGGGAGAGAGAGAGAGAGAGAGAGAGAGAGAGAGAGAGAGAGAGAGAGAGAGAGAGAGAGAGAGAAAGAAAGTGAGAGAGAAGAGAAGGAAGGAAATCTGTGAAGAATATTGCATATCTTTAGGTAAACATAGCACACGTATGTATTTCTGTTGAGTAATTAACACTGCAGTTAATTTAGCTTTGGGAAGAATGAAATGGAGCAGAGGCAAGAGCAGATGTGGAGAGGTTTATGGTGTCCATGGATGTGGTGCAGATAATGAGGTGATGGTGATGTAGATGAAGGTATTAGCAGTAAGGATGATAAACTGATGGGTCCCAGCGCTATTTAGAGGAATGTCAATTCTCCACTACTAATTGGAGCTTGGGGATGAAAGAAAGGCAAATGTCAGTAGAACTTCAAGATTTCTGACTTGCTCAATGTAAAAACTGGTATTTTATTCATTAGATGGTAGTGGTTTTCCTGACTTGGAAGTCATTTGTGGAAGTGTATGAGTTACCATTGCTTCAGTTTAGAATTTGGATAATGATTTTCAAAGTCAATTAAAACAAGGTGTAATTATTTTCATTTAGTTTTTTTAAACGAGTTTTTTTAAACCTTAAGTTTACAGATTAGATATATATTTTCTTAAAATGGTTTTAAATGCCCTCTTTAGTGATATTCTGATTTAAAAAGTGTTCAAATAAAAAACATAAAGATAGGGACTAGATTTTTATTCTTAAGGGAATTCGAATATTTTTTCATTTTGTCATGGCCTGATATAGATTGAATTATATCACTTGATGGCCGGATATTGTGTAAAATAAATTGTTCTCTATCCAATTTCTTATAGACCAATGCCTTCATCCTCCAAATAGCTATTGCAATAGCTACATTATTGGTGGTCTTAGCAATCAGGGGCTGAAGATGAGTGAGCAGAACTCAACCACTGATTTATCTCTGAGCATGGATTTGGATACAGGTTGAAATGCTTAAATAGAAAACAGTGTGGGAACTACCCCTGCTTCAGTCTTTAAAACAAGAATTTTTTCCCCCACAGCATCAAACTACATTTGATTGTTCACTAAAACTCAGGTTAATAAGAAATGAAATGTATTGCAAAGGATTCATACTGTTCTATTTAATTATGGTTACTTTTTTCTTTTTCTTTCTCTTTTTAAATTATATTAGATTGTGTATGGAAGAGGAAATAGCTAAATTTAAATCCAGGTATAACATGTGTTTTAGATATTAATGCTTTTGCTTATGCCTTTAGTATGATATGATCATTAAAATTCTAATTTTCTTCAAATTTTGTAGCTGGTTGGAGCTTAATTTCATGGCATATGTTTTTATCTACTTCATTAGCGGTCTGCATTTTTATCTATGACACATTACTTCTGGCTCCATAGAACTCTCTATACCTTTCCCTGCGTGTTTCTTTCTACCAAAATAATCCAGCGGGCAGAGTGCAGGGTGTCAAGGAAGATATAAATTATAGAAAACATGATAATGTCATCGTGTTATCCAGTCTTAAATACTTCTGGCACTAAGAATATAGCAGTGAACAAAATTAACCAAGTGCCTGTGGTAGTAGAACTAGTGTTATTGAGTTGGGCAATAAACAGATAGTAAATATTTAGCATGTCAGGTGATAATAAATTGAGAGGAGCATGGAGAAGAGGAAAGCAGTGCAATGAATCCAGTGCAGAAGATTCGCATGTATCTAGTGGAAAATGTGTCTGAGAAGTACGGACACAGGAGTAAGGCCCTGGGCCAGAGGATGCTAGAACCTGAAGAAGGCCAGTGTGGATGGGACAGATCCATGAGAGGGAGCAGGGGAGTAGCTTGGATGATGACTGGCTACTCTGTGAAGAATGCAGAAAGAGGCGGCAAAGAGGTGAGGAGGAGGACAATACTGCAACAATCTTGTTCAGAGATAATCTTGTTGGTGGAGGTTATAGGAAACGATAGGATTGTAGATGTGTTTTGGAGGTAAAGTTGAGAGAATTTGTTGATGGACTGGCTGCGAGTGGTGAGGGAAAAAGGGAAGTCAAGGATGGCACCAAGCGTTTGGTCAGAGGACCTGGAGTATATCATCACCCTTTATTGAAAAGGTGAAGACATTGGGACAAGTAGGTTTATGTGAGGTAGGGGAAAAAAATCAGTTTTAGACTTGTCAGATTTAAGATGTCTGCTAGACATGCAAGTGGAGGCATCAGGCAGAAGCTGATGCACTGGTCCAGGGAGACATTGTAGTGAGGGATCTGGGAGGGGCATCCTGTGGAGCTATGCTTATGGCCACTGAATGGGGTAAATCCTTCAGAGAGAGGGCAATAAAAGGGAAGACACTCAAGGATGGTACTCTCAGGCATTCTGATTGTGGTGGTGAAATGGAATCAGCAAAAAGGGTAGAGAAAGTACTGCCAGGGGAATGGGAGGAGAAGCAAGAGACACTGAGTATGAAATGATGAAGAGTTTCCAAGAAGTGACCAACTTTCACAGCATGCAAAAAGAGCATGAGAATTTCCCTTTTGATTTAGGCACATGGCAATCTCTGGTGGCCTTGACAGGAGTTGTCAAGTTCTTGGAGATAGGTTGGTTTAAAAAAATGCTATTTCACCTATTACTGCAAAGAGTATCTCAATGCACACATATTTGGTCAAGCATTCAGTTTTTTCTTAATGGCACATTCATAAACTGGACCAAAGGTATGTGTACATGCTTTCACTGAGAAACATTTCAGAAAGATCATATCATAGGTATCATATGATAGGTAGGAGTACATAGGTCTGTGTATATATGTATTTCTTCTTTCTCATGTAACTGCCTTGTTTCTGGCCCTCACCTCCCAGCAATATCAATCTCTGAACCTACTTAACCCTTCTTAATTGCTTATAACGTTCCATGTTTATAATAAAGAGCTAAAAAACAACAGAGAGTGTAAGTAAATGATACATTTATTCATTGGAATAGCATGTGAGTATCAATATGATGACATTTATAAAAATCATATTGTTTATTTGAAGTATACAACATAATGTGACAGCATGTACATTGTGAAAGATTACCACAAAGTAATCATCACCAAACATGCTTTATCATATTGTACATGTATGGGGTGAGGACACTCAAGATCTCTCTTGGCACGTTTCATGGAAATGATACAGTATTATTAACTATAAATTAGATTCCTAGTGCTTATATATCATATATAAAAGTTTATACCCTTTGACAATATTATACCTCAGTGAATTTGGAAAACAAAGATGATACAGAAAAATATTTAATGACATGGAAAAGTAAGTGAAAAAATGGATTATAAAATAGCATCTAATAGACTTTATTTAAAGTCTAATAGAGATTTATTTAAAAATAGGAAATATGAATATAAAAATTTTAAGTGGCTAGATTTGGGCTGTAGAATTCTGTATTGCTTTTATTTTCTTCATTGTGTTTATATTTTTAACTTTTTATTGTGAATACATATAACATTTATATTCAAAAGACTCACAAAGAAGTTTGAAAAAGTATTAATTCCGTTAAAGAGAAAATGAAGACCAAGAGCAAATATTAATTATTGAATGGAAAAACTTTGTACAGAAAAACAAAGAACCTAATCACCTTCTGAGGTCTGTGGGATGGAATTTGGATGTGGAACCCAGCTCCGTCTTCTGTAAAAAGCAGCCTGTGAGTGCTGCTGACTCGCTGGCAATATCTGGGTTTACCGGCCAGGTCAAGTCTAGGCTGGTCAGAAGTGGTCTTAGTAGTGTATGTGAAGTCTCTGTCTGGGCATTACAGCGTCCAGCTGCCTGCTGTTGGCCAAGTGAGTGTCCTGAGTCAGGGTTATGGGCTCAGCAATCAGCTAAATATTAGGTCAGTGTTCCTTGATTGCAAATATACATTTTGATTTTATTGGCTCATTTTTTCCCCTTTGACAAACATTTTAGGTGAAAGGTTTATTTATATTTGGCTGAACACTTATTGTAGATGCAGCCTAAAATAATTGGCCTTCCTGTTTTAAAAAAATGAAAATGACCAACTATTGGTATGTCGTATAGGTAGAATATAAGCTGTTGTATACTGTTTTGATTCTGTTTAAATATAGTCGGAAATTGGATTACTGTTTACTGTGTAGATTCCAATTGGGTAGAGATGGCATAAATCAAAGGACAATCTCTACTAGAGATTCAGAGCTCAACCCTACACTGAAAATAAGGATTAATGTCAAGTTTAGAGTGGTGGTTGTCAAATAAACTTGTAGAAGGCAAAGGATCACACTTTCCTGATTTCTTTTGCATGTATTCATTTATATATGCATTTTTTTATTAGTATATGTTTGTGGTACTTAATGATTATATTCATTGTGGGGAGCTGGTACATAAACATAACATATCTTGATGCCTTCTTTCATCCCCTTTCTCTCCCTTCCCTCCCCATTCCCTGCATCCCTTGATCTCCTTCCCATTTGAGAAAGATCAGTCTCCCTGCTTCCCATTACATATAAAAATAAATTTTGCTCTAATTAAGAAGTAATACCATACTATTTCTTGTTAGAAGAATCTCTTAGTCAGTATAAGAATACAGAATAGGAATTCAGAGAGATTCACAAGAGTCATAGAAAAGCTTTGCATTTTTCCAAGGGATTGAGTAAACTGGGTATAGGTTACTCGAGAAAGAGCATATTTCAAATGTAGATCCAAAAAGACAGGAAGTGAGTACATCCCTTAGTTAAAGGTCCAGTGTTGCCCATCTGAATAATGATACAGGTCTCAGTAGATGGGCGCTGGTGTCCAGCCAAGAAGGGGAGGTTCTGGGAGTTAGAAAGGTCAGCTTCTAGAGGTGCTGGGTTACTTATACTCAAGATTCATCAGAAGGGAATGAAGCAGAAGCCAGGTTAAAAAATATTCATAGTTCATAGTAGGGAGCTAGGAACCAGGGCAAAACCTTTCTCAGCTTCCAAGTTTCACTTGGCATGTGCTGTTTCCACAGGAATAACATTAGCAGTAGGATTTGCATTGGAGCTGAAATCTGATGATATGTGTTAAGTGGCTTCAGTCAAGCAGGCTTGAAGGCTTTCCAAAACAAAGAGCTATTATTACTACTGAAAATTTCAGTACAACTAGTAAGGACCGAGCGATATTATTAGAGCACAAATAGCAGCAATGCATTAATAAGACATTTTAAAAAACAGTGTCCTATTGTAATTCTCCTATCCCAAACTACCAAAATAGATGCAGGAAGCTGTACACGATGCCACGTACAGTTAGATGGAATACTTAGGTTTGTATTAGGGACTTAGCTGAGGTAAACCAGTTTGATACACATAAAGCGTAATACACAGCAGTGGTTTTCAGCACTGGCTATGCATTAGAATCACCCAAGGAACTTTTGAAACTCCTGCTGTACCAGCCTCACCACAGGTTTATTAAATCTTAGTTCCTAGGGAACTGCTTCAAGCAGCAGTTGGTTTTTAATCTTCCAGATGATTCCAATGTGCAACCAAAATTTCAAACAGCTCCTCTAGGAGACAGCACTTAAGACGGGGTGTTGAGAACAATGACTAAAGGGAATTGAATTTACAATGGAGGACAGGGTGTTAGGCATGATTACAAATTCATTATATCACTAAAAGTGAGTGGTTTAGATTAAACCAAGGTGATTTACATCATCAGTGAATCAAATGTGATGATTAAGCTCAATTAGCTTGACTGGCTTTGGAGCTGCCTAGGGAATTAGTACCTGATGCTCCTGGGTGTGTCTGAATGGGTTATGGAGGCATGACCTTAGGTATTATATATGGTTCCTGGTCCCTTCCTATCTGATACGGTTCCTCTGCTTTGCTTCCTGGCTACCACGTACTGAGGAGCTTTCCTCAACCACACCCTTCCATCATGATATTTCTGCCTTGGAGCTAGCTGGCCATGGATGAAGTTCTCTGAAACTATGAGCCAAATAAACCACTTCTTCCTTCAGATTGTAGTGTTGGGTATTTGGTTCCAGCGAGGAGAAAGCTCATCAATATATTGGTTCATAGCAAAAAATAGGCAGCTATCATATATCCCTGAGATCCTGGATTCTTATGAAATTTCCAAATGTTTTGCCTGAAATTTTTGTTTGGTGTAATGTTTCCAATAACACCAACTTTATTTGTTGAAGCATTAAGAAAGAATATTTTTATAATTTGTTTGGTTTTGTGGGACCAGTCCCCTAATAACCAAGCATAATTATTTGAATTCTAAATACTGTATTCATTAAGTTGATTTCATATTCAATATATTTTACAAATTAGATATGAATGCATATAAATCAGATCAATTTCATAAGAAATCATTGATATTTGCTTCTACTTAACGTGGGCGACCTCAGTTGTTAAATCAGTCAGTTCCTCAACTTATCCTTCTTTGTGTCCGCAGTGCTTGGCCTGCGTCAAGCATTCTAACAATCTCTAGGAAGACAGAGATAAATAAGACTCTTCTTGCCCTTAGGAAGATGGCAGAGGACACAGAAATATAGAGAATTATTAAACAATATAGAAGAAGAGTGTGAGATAAAAATAGAACATTAAAGGTGGGGCAGAAAATCTGCGAAGACTTCTTGGAGGAAATAGCAGCCTTGGTCTAAACAGATAACTAAAAACTAACCTTGAAATTGTAAGAGGGAAGGCTATTTTATGCAGAAGAGAGTAAGAATTACCTTTTGAACCATTTTATTTTAGACTCAGGCAAAAAGAAATTGCTGAGCATCTGGTATATGCATAGAGAAGTAATTTGGGATTTCATCAGTATTGGAATTGCATATAAATTTATAATACTATAGGAAAAATGAAGTCAGAAACTTCCTGTTCAGAAGTTATACATTTTGAGATGTGCATTTTTATTAGTATGTTTTGCATATTTTTCTTTTTACTTTATGTATAGGTAGAGCTTTCTAGGCAGTTTCAGATATATTTAATAATAACAATAAACATTTAATTAGTATTTACTATATGAGGCTCTGAGTACTTTATAGGTATTGCCTAATTTATTCTGATGATGAGATACATACATGGAGTACTATAACTCAACATGGCAATATGGCTTGTTCAAGGTCATCTGTTAGGTAGGAAATTCAGAATTGGACCAGACGCAGACTGCTGGCTCTCATTGACTATCTTTATTAAAGCTTCCACGAAGAATAAGAAAGCATGATTGTAAAAGTATTAAAACATTGAGTTTTAATCCTCGTTTCTGTGATAATCTCGCCATTCATCTTTTCTGACAATGATAAATGCATGGGTAGAGCTTCATGAGGAAAGAAGCCTTTGGTGGAAAAAATGGAAGAGAAATTACACTCAAACTAATTTTAACGTAGCATTTGAGGGACTGTGAGGAGAGCTCTTTAAACTGCCTGTCACGGAAAACCTCAAGGAAGGGACATGTAAGGGAGAGCAGAGGGGATGCATAAAACTTGTGGTCACTCAAACTCCTTTTGCTAAATAAGAAATGGATTTGGAGAGCTATGGCACATCAGATACTTGTCAAAATATCAGCCCATGAGGGAGCATCCAGGAAGGGATGTGACAGGCTGTATGCTCAGAGGAATGTAGGAACTAGACGATGTCATGAATGAGCATGCAGACAATTACAAGAGACTAAAACAAAGTGTTTCACTTGAAGAAAGCCCAAATGAAATCCAGCCAACTCATACACTAACCAGTGTGCATCTACACACTACATGTCTCCCAAAGGAAATAATGCTACTGAATATTAGATGCATCCATTAATGAAAGTGAATTTGGAGGAGACAAGAAAGATGGGCCTTGCAATAAACTATTATGGCTAACATTTAGCCTAAGTCCTATTTTTCTTTATCAGTTTAACATGGGTTTCAATCTATTTTGAAAAGTTTCAGTTTAGTAAGGTAAAAAGCACATGGCAATAAAAGTTCACACTCCTTCATGTGCAATTCTGAATAAAATTCTTGGCAAAAGTGAAAGTTTTTCATAACTTTGGTAACAAAATGCATTTGGGTACAAAACTTGACTTGAACTAACATGACATTATGTATGTTTTTAATCTATCACAATTGCACCTAGTGTGAATGTTATTGCTTGTATTTAGATGTTTCCCCAAACCCTCATGCACTCATAGGTGGGGCTTTGGAGAGGTGGCTGGATTGTGGGTATGTGATGCTGGATTAGAGTGTGTGATACTGGGAATGAGGATGTATGATAACTAAACTGGTTTAGTATCATTCTGGGTGTGGTTGAAGAGATTTACTGAAGACCGAAGTCTCTTCCTGAGTGCGAGTGGCACCACACAAAAAAGGCTGGTAGCCTGTTTTAGTTACTTTTCTCTCGTTGCTGAGACAAAATACTTGACACATAAAATTAAGAGAAGAAAGATTTATTTGGTTCGTAGAGGTTTCAGTCCACAATCAGGTGGATCCCAAGCAGGGTGGCATGGCAGACAGAAGGTAGCAAGGCAGGCAAGGGGAGTAAGCAAACCTCTTTTTCTGTCCCTTACATTTTATCCAGGCTACCTGCCTTTATGATGGGTAGCACTCCCACCCTTAATCCTAATACCCCTAATCCTAGCATCACATCCTTCATCCCGGCATAACTATGCCAAACCAATCAGTGGACTCATTTAGTAATCACACACTCTAGATTCAGCCCCACCTGTGACCACATGAGGTTTTAGGGGGACATCTAGACACAACCGTAACATAGCCTGAACGGAATAATAGGGAAAGATGGAAGGCTGGTGCCTCCTGCCTGCTCTGCCGTAGAATGTTTTTCTCTGCAGTGCCCCTCTGCCACGCCATCCTGCCTTGGAGCCAGCTGACTGTGGACTGAAATCACTACAAACTGTGAGCTGAAATAAACCTTTCCTTCCTTAATTTGTGGGTGTTGTGTATTTTGTCTCAGCAACAAGGAAGTAACTAAGATAATGAATGTTCATATATTTTGCTACAAAAATTCTGTGGAGCTGTCCTAGATAGCATAACATATTACTTCCCTGAAATCCAAATATTCTGAATTTCTAAGTACATTTGGCCCCAAGATTTTCCAGTGAAGGACAGTGGACCCGTATTGGCAAAGTGAATGAACTGTAGACTTCCTATTTTTAATTGATTATTTTCATATTATATTTCCAGTTGCTTTGGGAAGAGACATTATTTATTAAGAGTTAAAACTTTATGAAACAGCCAATATGTGATCTGTACAAATCATTCATATTAACAAAGTTGAGATAAAGTGCTGAAAATGTTTGAAACATTGTTTTTGAAGAAAAATTGGCTTTTTCTATGTGTGAAGCTCTTCTGATGGAGGTGAATTGAAACTCATAAATTACATATGTGTTAACAATACATTTCCCAAACGCATTGGTTTTTTGCTACACGATAAAGTTTAATTAAACTCAAAAAGAAACCAGCAGAAATACAGAGCAAAACGAAAACCTATTTCAAAGGATATTTGAGGAATAGACATATATAGAACTGTTTATAAAATCTAGCCTAATTACAATTGTTAAATTGCTTTCAGTATGATTATTTTAACTGATCTGTTAAACTAAGACGTGTTAAATGTTAAGTTTATTTAGGGTTAGAAACACTTCTCAAATATTTGTGCAATTTAAGCAGTCATTAACCTCGAGGTCTATAAAACTATTGCACTTTGCAGTTTAAGATTGTTGGTCAAATCCTGTTGTGAAGGATGTGCACATACTTTGTATGGAACCACAGACTCATCCCAACACTGTGCCAAGAGACGTCATCAGACTTTTGCCTGGCTTCCACCTGTACCAGTTCCTAAAAGCGATCCCAACCCCCCTGCTGAGGGTTTGTTCAAGAAAACCAATGGTGACAAACTGCAAAGAGTCCACTGCCCCAATGTACCTCGGTAAACCATTTTCAGTACTTCTCCACTTATCTGCTTCTGCTTCTCACTTTCCCCAACCCTCATAGTTCCTTTTCCCCCCCATCCTTTTATTTTCTCCACAGCCTCCCTTTGTTCCTTCTTTGTTCTATCTTTAAAAACCTCAGTTACCTTTGTCTTGGTTGGAGTTGAACTTGGTTCATACTGAAATCTTCCCATTTGTAGAAATCTGCCTTAATTCTGTCTTGCTCCCTTTTGTGTCCGGAAATATTTTCTCTTTGATACTGGTTTCTGATCCAGCATGTAAGGAGTGTCAAAGTTGCCAGTGTGTCCTAACAATAGGTAAAAGGTCAAACAAATTGAAATTCAGTAATTCTTAGATCTGCCAGAGAGTAAAGGTCATAGGGCAATCTACTGACCCCTAAATTGGACAGACAGACAGAGTCTCAGAATCACAACAGATGTGGAGCAGAAAGCTGCATGTGAACCAGTACCAGGTAGGAAATGTAGTTGAAGAATTTCTGGAGGCTCGGTGTGGGCAAGTCTGGGAGGTAACTTCAGGGGACTGAGTCACAGGGCGGCCCAGTAGGTCAGAGGGAGACCAACAATCTAAAAGCTCCAGCTCTACTTGGGTTCTCAAAATAAAGATTGGAGAAAAATCCCATTATGCTTCTGGGGGGAGAGGGAGAAAAAGTAGACATTTGGAAACATGCCCAGTGTATTTGCTTCTTCACGAGAGGGAAGATACTAGAGGGGAAGAAACTATTTACTAAAGTAAGATATTAGATTTTACTGAGGCTTAACTAAACTAGAATAAAAGAACTCCAAACATGCTCTAGCTTTCATGTAGGGAAAAGATATACACAACTCTAGCCCCATTTAGCCTTTCTACTCCACCTAGAGGTGTCCAAGTTAGGGAAATAGAGAAGAGAATGAGACCTTCAGAGTCCAGAGGGACGACACTAAGGGACAACACACTAAGGGATGAAACCTAACCCCATGAGCACAGAACTCTGCCCATCTCCCTGCATCTTTCCACGGTGCCTTTTCTCCATAAAGCTCGTCTGGCTTATACAAAATAATTAGTAGGCATACTAGAAGGTAAAAATTCAGTTTGAAAAGACCCCAAAAGCATCAAAACCATACTCAGATATGACAGGGATTTTTAAATTATCAGAGTGGGAATTTAATACATCTATAATATGCCAAGGATTCTAATGGTAAAAGTACACAACTTGCATGAACTGATAGGAAATACAAACAGTGAGATGCACATTCTAAGAAAAATAAAAAATCCTAGAGGTCAAAAACATGGTAACAGAATGCCATCGATAGGTTCATTAGTCAGTTGATCTTTGACAGAGGAACAGAGGCAATTCAATGGAGAAAAGATAGACATTTCAACATATGGTGGTGGAACATCTGAACATCCACATGTGTAAAGTGCATGTTGACATAGACCTTGTACTGTTTATAAACATTACCTCAAAATAGATCATAGATCTAATTGTAAAACACAAAACTATAAAAAAAAATCCCCGAAAGACAGCAGAGGAGAAAAATCTAGATAAATTGGCAAGTTGGACTGCATTAAAATTAAAAACCTTTGCTGTATGAAAAACACACTCAAGAGAATGAGAGGATAAGCCACAGACTTGAAGAAAATATTTACAAAAAGCAAACTTAACAAGGGTTTTTTACACAAAATATACAGATTCTAAACTGAACAATAAGAAAGCAACCCAAGGGCCAAAGACCTTAATAGTTATGTCACCAGAGAAAATATGCATGTAAAAAAAAGCATATGAAAAGGTACTCCACATTATATGTAGTCATGGAAAATACAACCTTAAAACAACGAGATGTCACTTCATACCTACCAGAAAGGCCAAAGTCCAGAACACTGATCATGCTGGTGAGAATGTAGAGGTGCAAGAACTCTTGTGCCTTGGTGGTGGGCATGCAAAATAGTACAACTACTTTGGCAGACAGTTTGGCAGTTTGTTACAGACTTAATATTTTCTTGCCATACAAGCCAGCATGAAAAATCTTTTCTAAGTGGTAATAATGTCCTTAGAGGCCAATTTACTTCAGTTTTTATTACCCAATATATTACCTATGGTTTTTGCCAGAAAATTACAAGGCATGCTAAAACCAAGAGACAGAAGAGACAAAAGAAGCATGAAAACAAGACTGAAATATGGCAGCAATTTAATGGTAATCTGGCTATCAGCTGTACTGTGTTTCATTCATTCTGTAGCTGTGGGTGTCACAGACTTCTCTTCCCTGCGGCGCGCTTTGTATTTTTTTTCTCACCCTTCTCATTGGGTTTCCCTAAGAAATCCCTGTCTAATAGTCTGTCTGGCAGCTCTATTGACTGTGATTCACTGGTATTACACCGAAGCCTGCCAAGGTGGAGCTAAAGTGTGGAGGAGGAGTGGTTTGTAACCTTATGACTAAATCTCAGTCTTCAAGTGGTGGGCATGAGCCCGTGGGCTGGGACCTTCAGAACTATTTCTTAGCCTTTTAATTTCTCCCTTTAGAGGAGACAGAAAAATAAGGCCCCCAGGTAGGTAAGGCTCTGGTAAAATAATTTTTCTTGACTAAGACTTTGTTAGGGAAACTGCTGTGGGTTTATCAAAAATGCTAGCACCAACCTCCACCGCGCCTTGTCCAAACAAAAGGGATTCTTCTCTCTTCCCCATCAGGTGGAGGGAAACTTTCGTGGGTTTTTAGGCATGAGAAGTTGTTAAGGATTCCTGGAAGTAAAAACCTATAGAAGGTAGGACCCTGGGTATTTCTCCCTCCTAAAGCTAATCCTGGTTCTGCCCTCAGGTATTTGTCAAAGTCACCAATGAAATGTTCCTATGCATTCTGGCTTCACTGACTTCTGCCCCAGGTAAGCTGAGGTAGGTCATTAGACTCTTTATTAAACTGTCTCTTGAGGTTTCAGGGTGGTGTCTTCCCTGTGACCTCCTTTCTTTAACTGATTGAAGGAAAGTTATTGATTTTCAATTTGCTCAACTATTTTCTTCTTATAAGGACAGTAACAAGGATTCCAGGTTCTTTTTATGTTGGTGCTAAAGTCAGAACTCCTCTGTTATATTTGAAAGTAATCATGCAAATAATTTTTTTCGTGGTAGAACCCTTTCAGTTAAATTGCATAGTAATGGGAATTATTAAAGACTGAATGAGGTGGTGATCTTGGGGAAATGTTACTCTTTGGTTGAGTTACAAAGTCTGCTTAAAATAGAAATCATGTCCATTTGTTTGCACATTGTCTATGACTTCTTTGAGTTTTTAAGACAAACTTGAGTAGTGGCAGCAGCACTCCTATGGCTTGAAAAACAAGCAAGAAAGCAAGCAAACAAAAATTACTTTCTGGCCCTTTACAGAACTTTTCAGACTCCATTTAAATGATGAAAATACATTTAAAAAGTCAGACTGAATGTACAACCAAGTCCAAGCAATCTTCCCTAAGCAATTCTTTTTATATTTTTAAGATAGTATTTTTTAACAGTTACCAAAGATTTAGTTACCTATGTTCTGCATTTTTCTCTTACCAAGTAATGTTACTATGTCTTACTTTTCAAAATTTTAGCCTTTTCTCTTTCTACCCTTTTCACCTGAAAATTCATCTCCTAGACTAGTTACATATAATATTGGAATTCAATGTCATGTCCACAGTTCCTCTTAAATTTCTACTGACAGTAAAGTGAATTTTGTGTGATAAAATTTCTCATAATAGCCAAGTGTTGGAAATAGCAGATAAAATATCAGAAGACATCTAGTAAACAGCTTTATGTAGCAGAATACCATAGTATTCCCTTGGGTTCAGGGGGCAAATAGATAGTCTAGATAATGGGGCAACATTTCAGAAAATGTTTTATTTTTTCACTTTCCTTCTCAAATAAGTACTCACTTTAGAAGTTGAGATGACCCTATAAGATTAACTTGACAGAAATATTTTATATTAAAAGATAAAAGATTTTCCCCAATTACACATTAATTTTATTGTCATTTAATACAATACCTGACAATTAAATTAAGAATGTTAATACAACTATAGCCTAGGTAATAATTAAGTTGTGTTAGAACAGCCTTTTCAAAAAATTAAATTTTCTATCAAATGAGAATCAGTTGGAACAACCAAATGCTTAAGTGCTCTTGATTAATATTTAAGAATCTCTGTGACTACATCTGCATACATGTGTATTATGAAAACATTATATGAAATTAGCTCTGCTTTGATATAAAGACTTGGAAGAAGGCTTTTATATGACCCCACTTTCATGTTACAACAAAAAGTAGATTTTTGATTGAAAAAGAAGCTTACTTATTAGAACCATGTGATACAGTTTAAACCCACTGGTGATTTTGCATATAATTCATACTGAATTTAATGATAAAATTTGTACATTTTTATTAAAATGATTTTTATAAGCACATGTCAAGTGTTCGACTTTTTAGTGCAGGGAATTCAGGGTATCATAGAAATTAATAAAACATGATTTCCGCCATTAAGGTGCTTATAGTTTTAGGAAAGAGATAAAGTCTATATAAAAATAACCCTCCTCTCATTTAATAAATCTTTGTACTTGCTGAGCGCTTAGCACTATTAGTGAGGTAGGCCTGAGGGATACACAGTACAAAACATAATCTTGCTTTCATGGTATGCAATACTGAGTGAAAAAGGCCCTGAGAGAGGTAGCAAAACATGCAAAGAGAGATTAGAATAAAAAATTGAATTTTGGCTGAGCGTGCTGGAATTGAGGATTGAAAAACTTCATGTACAATAAGCCAAGGAAGTAGACCCCAAAACAACACACAGGCGTTGGAAGCATATTCCAAGAAGGGTAGGAGAATGTACAAAGATGGAGAACTGAGAAAGATGTATGTTGAATGTTTAGAAAACAGTTATTGTAGTATAACGATTTTGGAAACCTGTTTCCCAATTATGAATAAAATGAAACAAATGCCTTCGCCATTGCCCAGCAATTCCACTTCTAGGAATATACCGTCTCCCAAAATGAATGAACACACTTACTCAGAAAAAGACTCACAAAGTTATTCATCTTAGCTTTATTCCCAGCAGACCAGCTCTAGACAAAACCTGAAGATTCATCAACAAGAGGATAGATGAGCAATTTATGTCTGTGAAATAAAAATAAATAAACTACGATACATGCAGCATAAACATGGCATGTTTGTGGATGAATCTCATGAACATATTGAGGTAAACAAGACACAAACAAGTACACACTGTAACTTCATTCATATGCTGTTCTTTTGGTGGTGCCGGGGATTGAACTCAGACATATGCTGTTCTTACAGACAAACTAATTTATGGTGATAGAAATCAGAGTAATATTTGTCCCAAAATTTGGTGGTAAGTTGTCTGGAAAGGACGGATGAGGTTACTTCTTAGAGTGACAGAAATGTTCTATCTCTTTATTTGTGTGATAATTACATAGATTTACATATTTGTCAAGTCATGGAGGATTTATGCATTTTACTGTATATAAACTAAGTTTCAGTAAAGTACTGTCAGTATAAAAAAGGCTGCAAATGGTTTCTTTGGCTAGGGTATTGGACACAAGGCAAGCTGGAGATTGTAACATAATAATAAAAGTTGTGACGAGGAGCATGAAATTAGTTTATTCCTGTGGTTCTTGCCTTATATAAAGTAGGGGAAAGATAATCTGCTGAAAGGAGCAGGAATTGAGGATATAATGAGAGAAAGGTGGATATGGAACTGGAGAGAGACCTGGATATGGAAAGAGATTATGACAGGCTGATAAAATTGACTCTATTTTTTTTTTCCAGGGGAGTTTCAGTGGCATAAATGTCAGTTTAAATAAGCTATGTCAACTGATAGGTGAAGTTGATTAGATCAAGGGGTAACTGATTCCTTTCCAGGCAAAGATTCAACTTGATGAAAAACAAATTAGTAGATAAATAAATCACGGACCGTTCGACAACAGCTTCTTGTGTCTCCCTATCTTAATAATCTCCCTAGATATAAATCAAGTTTCACTGGTTGATGTCTCTTCTTCACTGATCATGGTGTGGAGTTCTGTCTTATTGCTTTTTTTGTGAGTTTCATTTTGTCTCTCATTTTTCAATTGGTTTTAGAAGGAAGAGTGAAACAGAAATGCCTCTATTGCTTCATTTTTAATGAGAAATCTCCAAAAGTCTTTTTAATGTTAGCATTTTCTCAATGCAGACTGCAGAATCATATTGGAGATACTTTTTATTATAACTTATGCTTAGCGTTGCTGATGGAAGATGTTCCTGGTAAGCTTCTTGCAAGCTGCTTCGGAGACACGTGGAATGCAGGCTTCCTAGCTGAATAGATTTATTTGCTTGTAGTAGTTCGCTTGGGCTGCGGTGACAAAATACCACGTAGTGAGTGCTTAGACGTGTATTTCTCATAGTCGTAGAGCTGGAAGTCTAAGGCTACAGTACCACGTTTTTAAGTTCTCTTCTCATTGATGGGGGCCGTTTTCTCGATGTATCTACACACGATGAAGAGAGAGAAGGTAAAAGTGAAAGAGAGAGAGAACAAGTCATCTGGTCTGTACTCAGAAAGGCACCAATTCCATAATCAGGACCCTACCTGATCTCATCCAAACCTCGTTACTTTGCAAAAGCTCCATCTCTAAGTAACATCATGCTGTGAGTGAGAGCTTCAGCCTATGAATTTAGAAATACACAAACATCTGGTTTGTAGCAGCAGCCTTCAGAAAGTTTCTTGGTTTCAACTCCTTAGCCGTAAAATGGATGTCTCTAGTAAGTTATGTGGAGAGTTGCTTTGAAAACTAGAAACTATGTATGTAAAGTGGCCCCTAGAGTGCCTGGAACATGGCAGGAACACAACTACAGTATTATTAAATATAAATACTAATTGGTAAATTTGTTGAAGGCTTTTATAATAAAGCTTGAAAACTATGCCGACATTCTGTAATCTTTTAATTTGGTTTGACTTTGGTGATTACTGAAGAGTATTTTATTTCACCTACTAAAGCGATTTGGTGAAGGGCAGGACATTGTATATTCTAGAGTGGAAGTAGGCAAACTTCTTTTGTAAAGGGCCAGACAGTAAATGTTTCAGTCTTTGAAGACCATTTGGTCTGTGTTTCATCTCCTCAGCTCTGTTACTAGAGTAGAAGCATGCAGAGTCAGTATACAAGGACATGTCCGTGTTCCAAAAGATTTAGCCAATGGCTTGTATTTTGCTGACATCCCTTCTAGATACAGGTGGTATCGGTATTACATGATAGTTGTGATTTACTTGCCTTACAATGACTACTTCTAATGATTTTCTTTTATAGATGAATTTTCTTATATTTTTGTTAGTTTGAAAATGCTTATTAATTCTCCTTACAGACAATTCACCCAAATGCCTCAAAAAAATAATATACAGAAAAAAATGAGGTAATGCAGATCAGTTCCTCCTATCCCCAGTTGGAAATAATAGTTTGTGAATCATATCCACACAAAAATTTTTGTGTATCTATAAAATGTCTCTCTTAGGCCATTGCTGTGTATCTCTCAATACTGATCGTATTGCCAGTTTGTTCCTCAGATAGTGATGATTATTGTATTGTTTCTAAAGAAATGTCCTTGTGTGACCTTTCACGACAGGATAATGGAAATAAATAAAGAGGTTATTTCTGGGGTTGGATTGTGTAGATAATCACTGACAGCTTTTACATTCATTCTGCCATTTGTTACTCTCTTTTCCTTTGTGTAGATTGCCAAGACTGTGACACCAAAGTGGACTCCAACAATAGAAGAAGCCTTGGTTTCTCAGGTTTATTTGTTGAAGTGTTATTTCTATCTTTTAATATAAATTTAGCTCATTAAATAGATTTTTCTATATTGCCATAGTAACTACTACAGTGTTATGTACCCAATAGATTCTCAATAAATACTTACCACCTCCCTAGCCTTATAATTTATGGGGCTACACTACTAATATTTATGATAAAACTAGTCCCAACATGTATACTCTGTAGACTGTCATTATTAGACCTTAATGTATTTCAGGTACAAATCAAAACCATTGTACATAAAATGTTGCAATTTTATTTTATTTTATTTTTTTGAGACGAGGTCTCACTATGCAGTTCAGATTGGGCTTGAGCTCACTATGTAACCCAAGCTGGCCTCAAACTCACTGAAATCCTCCTGCCTCAGCCTCCCGAGTGCCCAGCCATTGCCATGTTTTTTATTCAAATATGTCTACGACAACAACCATTAAAATCTACTGCAAACATTAAGATAATAAGTCGCAAGGATAGTTTTAGTGCATATTAAGCCTTCAAGACAAATGTAGGTACTCCTAGGTCTAAGAAGCATCAGAAAAGAGTGTTCTTTACTCAATTCTGATGGACAAGCTAATGTGGTTAGTGATTACAAGTGATGGGACCTGAGAAGATGCCTGGTAACTCTTGAGTTAGCAGTAGTGGGGTAAGGGAGAGCGTGCATGGGTTCACGTCTCCTCAGTCAGGTCAGCTCTTTGAATATGTACTTGTGTGCCTCTAATCCTTGCTGGAGACTCATCTGTGAACAAGACAGAGACCCACCTCCCGGCCCCCTTGGAGCCCACAGTCTCACACATAGACGAGGGGGGAGGTATCTGGCCGCAGCTCCCAGTCGGCCTAATGCAGACATGCAGGAATAGAGATGGAGAAAGCAGTATCTAGGCTAGAACACAGATTTAGAATTTTATGAAAAAAAAATCTGACGACATTCTTAGAAACTCTCATGAAAGCATAAATTAAAAGAAATAGACCTTGTATAAATAAATGGCGAGGTTTCCCTTTATCTCACTTTAAATGTTTTTGTTTTTCTCAGTTGACCCTTTTATTCTTCACAACAATTCTCTGTAGTTTGTCTCTTTATTCATACTTCATAGATGAGAAACCAGACTGAGGGGTCGAGTGATTTGCTCACGTAACTGCCGGGAATGGAACCAAATCAGTCTGTCCCCAGCTGTGGTTGGGAGCAGGATGCAGACAGGGGAGGCAAACAAAAAAATAAATGCCTGTCTTGCAAGAAGTGTGTTGGGTTCAGAATTTTAAAAGGGTACATAGAAAACAAAGAAGAGTATTAAGGCTAAATAAAACAGCAGCAGCATGAACTTTTAAGGGTTTCTTGACTTAAAAATCCTTTAAGAAAGGCCTTAAACAGAATAAGTCAATGTTTACAGAAAAGGCTGGACTTTATGTGCCACTAGAATGTCGGGTCTATGACGCCAGGGAATTTTGTCACTTTTAATCAGAGCTGTAATCACCTGGCATGGTGAAGAACTGGCACCCTAAGCTTAGTTTCAACACAGCTATCAGTTTCAACTCTTGTCTCATGACTTCCAGGTGTACAAGACAGAAAAAAATATTATGAGATAATTAGAAACAAAAAGATTTATTTGATCAATGCATTGATATAAAAATGAATGGAGTTCTTTAAGTTTGCCCCACAGGGACCTCTAAGCCTTAGCCAGGTCAACTTTTTCACAACATTTTTTTCCTAAACAAAATTTTAAAATCCTGGGCAACCTCTTCCTTGTTCTGGAATTTAGTGTATAGAACACAGCTTGAAATGAGAATTGGGCTAGTTACATAGCTACACTGGCCAGTTACTTATAAAGACTCATTTGCCTCAATGGGATAACTACATAGAAGGCATATTTATAAAATATGTAGGCGATGCATATCTTGGAGTGATGGGTAAGTATTATGTTGGATGAATGAAGAACCAAAAAGACCACAATAGCCTAGTAGGCTGGTCTGAAACCAAGAAGTATTTTTTAAAAATGTAAAATATAGAAAGTCTCCTTTGACAATATGCTGGATAAAATATCTGTGGGATTTTGTTGACTATAAATTCTTAAAAGCGTATTATGGGAACTGACTACTCAAAATAATATAATTTTTTAGTTAATAAAGTGCAAAATGTTAGATCGATGCAGGTAACAGATCTGGTATCCTAAATGCCTCAAAGCAATTGTACCAGTGGTGTCGTGTCTGCATCAGGATGTTCTGCTGTAAGAGGGACACATGTATACCTGGACTGGGTGTGAACCTACCCTGCAAGCCAGTCTGCTGTAACTGTGGCTTTCGTCCCTGTCTAAAGCATTACTTCTCCAACTTGCTTTTTAAAAAGCAGAGAATCCCCATATACTCATAAAAAAAAAATGAAAAGAATAAAAGTCACTCAGGTAAGGTCTCCCGCATACTCGTACCCCTCTCCAGGCATCAGGCCAGAACACTGCCTTCGTTACAACTGACGAACTTCCGTGGATGGACACTACATCGTCACCTAAAGCCTGTGGCTTACATTAGGGTTCCCTCTTGATATTGTATATTCAATAAGTTTTGGGAAATGTATAATTAAATGTATTTATCATTCAGTATCATACACAGTAGTTTGAATGTTCTAAGAACCTTTGTGAACCTTTGTGTTCAACCCATTTTTCCTTCCTCCTTTCCAACCCCTGGCAGGGCCTGATTTTGTTTTTCCTGTCTCTATAGTTTTGCCTTTTCCAGGACTAACACATTTTTCAAACTGTGTCCAGTGTGCTCTTTCCAAGCTTATAACTGTCTCATTCCCTTCCCTGGCTCTGTGTGGCTTGGGGTCAGGTTTAAACACTGGGCTAATCTGGCGGTGAATGAGGTGTATGAGTTCCCTCCGTTCATGAAGACTGTTCTCGGGGGGTGTGTGTGTGTGTGTGTGTGTGTGCGTGCGTGTGTTTATAGTGATCATCAATAAATAGTGAAACTAGAAATAATACAACAAGCAGAGAAATAGGGGTAGGGGATGAAAAAAGAAAATGATTATGTACACATACCAATATCCCATGATAAATGTAATCATTATGTATTCTTTATTTGGTATTGCATTTAATTCTGAACATATTTGAAATTATCCCTCTTTATCAGATAAAAACAAACAAAAAAAAGGAGATCATGTCTGATTTCACATACCTCTCTTGCTTTTATGTGATTTCTTTGGTAAAAGAGTTCAGCATGTTTATTTCTGCAAGAGACCTTACTTGAGTGCCTTTTATTCTTTTCTTTTTTTTCTTTTCTTTTTTTTTTTTAATGACATGGTCTTGCTAGGTAATTCAGGCTGGTGTCAAAGTACCCCAGGTTGGCCTTGAACTGGCAGATCCTCCTGCCCCAGCCTCCCAAGAGCCGGGATTACAAGCACGCACCACCATGCCAGGCTTTTGTTCACTTTTAATTTGTATTAGTAATATTCTGCTTCAGAAAGTAAACTGCTAGGAGCCAATAACCGTGTTACTTTTCTTTTTCCCACTGTCCTTTAGCCATGTTTAAATATAAACCCTTCAGAACTGCATTTCAGTGATAGATAAAGGCATTAATGTGCCTTTCAGCAGAACCTCCCTTACAATATGGGAATACTTTAGAACTTGTGAGATAAAGACTCATTATATGCAATCTTAGAATTTATGTTCTAGTTTTTGTTGTGGATGACATCAAAGAATAATGTAAAAAAGAGCAGAAGTCTTACATTTTAAGGAGACTTAGACAAAATGACTCCATTTACATTTTAAACAAAACAATAAAGTATAAGATATACTGAGACAGGGTTGCTCACCTGTATCTTTTATGGCTGTACATAACTGGTTCAGTTGCACATGTAGTGGTCTGTGTGGCCTTCTGAAAATAAAACCTTAAGAAAAGAATATTCCCCTTTTCTAAAGAAAATCTTCTCTCACTCTCATTTGAAATTGTTAATGTTCTGTGAAGTCCACAAATATAATAATAATTAATACTTCAAATATAGTAGTTGTAACATGCAATTTGCCCTTATATAAAACCACTTATGTTTCTGGTTTGTTAAATAAGGGATCCAGTGTTTCTTTGTAATAGGCCAGAATAATTTAGAATTGTTCTGTATTATGCTTAATTATGTATGGTCAGTTTCTTCCTGAGTGGAGGTAGCCAGTCTTTGTGCAGACATATCCAGGTGGATTGTGGAGAGAGAGGATGGAGATTTTGGCTGGAAAAATAAGGTGTGCAGCGACAAACCCAATTGGTGCATTGAACATTTGGTGGCTGGCTTGTGGACAAGGTGGGAGCATATAATTAAAAGGACTATGGTAAAAAAATACTTTAAAAAAGAGCAGTGAAAATATAAAATAATTGAAGATTGAAAAGCCAAAGGGCAGAATAGAAAATAGCTCAGGCAATGTGGAAGTGTGAACAGGACAGAAAGGATAAAATATGTGAGCCAAGTGCAAGAAGCCAATCTAGAGGGTAAAACAGCTATGGAGACAGGTTAGAAGTCACACAGAAAGACTGAGAACAAAGCCGGGAGCCGTGGAGAGGGAAGGCAGGAGACAGACTGAAGTCGTGTCAACAGATAGGAAGTAGTAGAAGCACTAGATCAAAGCAACTCCATGATGGAATAGCAGGGCAGAGGCTAAAAAATAAAAGAGAAGCTAGGTATGTGACCAATTTCCGATTTCTTGTCTCTGAACTGGTTTTGTTCTTGGTAACAAATCTAGCAATGAAAACGAAACATCTCAAGGATCCCATTTATAAAACGTGATTTCAAAGAGCAAGCCTCAAAAAAAGGAAATAGAAGATTGGCTGTTTTAAAATAGGTCAGCACGTGTATGGTCACTCAGCCAGAGCTTATGACCTGCCTTGAATTTCCTGGAGTTTTAGTCCCCCTTGCCTTCAGCAAGGGCTTTTGCATTTTGTCAGATGGTATATTATCAGGCTGCAAAGTGCAACAAAGAACAGACTGACTTTGAATTTGAGTGCTAGAGCTTTCGTTATTTAAAGTACCAAAGCATTATTAGTCTGACGGATTGGATGTGCTTAGAGAGTTGGGGAAAGGGTTCGATGAGAAGTTGTTTGTGCTTTGCAGCTGATTACTCTCCAAGAGTTATTTTTTTTTAAAGTTTTTTTTTTTTTGTTACCTTTCTTTCCTTGGTGGTAATAACTACGAAACATGCAGTCTGTTGCTGTGTCTCATTTTATGGCTCTGCAGATTTTAAGTGCTCCTGTAGTGTTGTAGATAAATCACTTATACTTTTGTATGACATTTACTGTTTTCGAATTCAACTTAAGTTGATGCATGACAAGATAATTGACAAACCTCCATTATACTGGCAAATGACTGTGATAGATACTGGTGTACTCCGCTCTGCCTTTGTTATGACTGCCTGTTGCAGTCGCTCAGCTGTTTTGACAGGGAAGATCCACAAATGACAACAGTAATCACCATCGTTCACATTCAGGCACAAACTTAGGGAGATCCTGTCATGTGTTCTTGAATAGGCCAAATGCCAAGCTGACAAAAGTAACTTGGCATCTTATTTGATAAGGGAGAAATGATTGTATGGGACAGATGGGGTTTTATTTCAGCAAGAATGGGTTTCATGCTGTTCTGCGTAGCTTTGGATGGATGCGTGTTGTTGAGTCCAGGTGCACTTTCCATCTTGTTTTCCACATTTCCTTGTACATGGCTTTGTAGTCAGAGGTGTGTCTACTCTCCCCACCCCCCACCAAGATCTGGATGCTGCATTACCAGGAGTCACGGATTAAGGGCAATTTCCTGGAAGGGCCACTGTGGGAGGGTACCAAAGAGACTTTTTTTCCTCCTAAGAATGCAACCACAGAGGTTTATAGACTTTTCAACATTCTTTTATTTCCTTACTAAAGCAGGGGTAAAAAATGCTATTTCAGTAACCAGCCTAGAGTTCCCCTAAGGAAAGACCTGTTATGCTTAAGGATAACACCAAGACAGGCTGCTGCAGGGATGTAAAGTAAAATCTTAGGTTTCTGATCTGGAAAATGCATAACAATGAGATGTGAACTGCTCTGCCAGAGTTCAGAGGACTTTGAGGAAGGGACTAAACAGCCTGAGACAAGAGGAAGACAGCCAAGGGAGGGAGGCTGCAGGAGGCCGGCGAGAAAACTAGGTGGAAAGGTGGTCACGATATTTTAGAAATAGGACTTGATATAGTTATCCCAGTAGCTGTGGTGGGCTGGCTTCAGGAAATCCCCTCTCCCCGGTAGATGTCCCTTATATAAAATGGCTTATTTACATATAAGCCACACACATCCTGCAGTACACTTTAAATCATCTGTTGATTATTTATAATACCTCATACAATTAAAATGCTAGGCAAACAGTTGTTATATTGCTCACAGAATAATGACAAAAATCTGTATATTTTTTAGTGTAGACACATTGTTTCTTTCCAAATACATATATATCTCTATCTATCTATCTATCTATATATCTATCTGTGTATATCTTTTGATTCCCAGTTGGTCGAATCCTAGGGTGTGAAATCTGCAGATAACAGAGGGCTGACTATATTTGATTTTAAATTATTGGTAATGATGTGATATAAATTCACCATTGCTTGAAATTTTTAAAGTCAACATCTGCACTATCTGTATCTTGTGTTGGTGGCATTTGAGTGGACAAAGAAATTGGGGGTGATGAGCAGCACAGGGAGTGTTCTATGCAAAAAGGATGCCGTATCTATGTGGCAAGACGAGGGGGTGCGGAAACTTGGGGCCAGATGTCACTAGCAGAAAACAAAGTGTTTCCTGGGGAGACTGTAGCTCTGCTAGCTTCCTGTAGCAAGGAGAGGGAATTCCAGCTCATTCATCTGAACTTAAAGGACAAGGTGACCTCAAATAATGGGCTGGCTTTCAAGTCTCCTTGCTTCTTTCTGTCGATTGTAGTTCGGCTCATTTAATAATCTAGCTGCTAGTTGGCCTTTAACATGGCTCAAAGCTTTGTGGAAATAGGAAGTCATTAATACCGGGCAGGGCTTTAGAAGGGAGTCTAATACCCTGGTGGGATTTGGACATGTCTGGGTGTCACTGGTGAGTGTGAGTGGCAAAGTCTGCTTATGTGAAGAACTGCAGAGCCTCAGGGTGAGATGTCTGCCTCCCAGAGAGAACGAGGCTGTACTAAGCCAGGTGGGCTCAGAGGGGCACTGCAGAAGGCAGCAGTGCAGGGTCCTTGCTCTGGTGGTCTGGTCTTTGGGAAGAGAGAGGGATCCATTATAAACTAGCAAACGCATTATAAACTAGAGCGTGTTAGGGAACAGCAATGCCCACTGCTCGGGTCGCTCAGGAAAAGACTGCAGCATTCAAAGTTACAAAAAAGTTGAAAGAAGTTCCTGCTTTCAACTGAGAATCTTGCTTGGCTTTGGTCCTGTGAGATCAGCACTGTACAAGGGCAGCGGCCTCAGGGTGGTGGCACCGAGTGAAAGAGGACACTGGCATCATCATCATAATCATGAGAGCCTCTAGTGCCTCAGCAGCATTACTTGTAATTCATTTAATCTTCGCAGGACAACGCTTGGTGGTAGGAAGTGTCCAGTGAGAAGGCGCAGGGCATTTCAGACCTGGCCAGTCTAGACTGGAGTCTGGGCCGTTACTATGGTAATATTCTCTTTGAGGCATCACACTTAGAAGGAGCATCAGTGTGACCAGCACTGGGCAAGGCGTTGTGGCTGGGGATCGAGAGCAGGAAGGGAAGCAGGATTTATTTATTCGTGCTCCACAGTGACCAGAAGGACACATGAAGTATTGTTGGGAGTCCTACAGAGGGGCCACACAGGGTCTATGTTTAGTGTGTGTGTGAGACGGAGGGCACATTGACTGTCATTCCGCAAACACTGATGGAGCATCCACACACTGTGTGACATTATTGTGAATCTTGTGGGACTTCAGTTATGAATCACACCAAGACCCTGCCCTTGGCTGGGTGTAGCAGCACATGCCTGTAATCCCAGCACTCAGGAGGCTGAGGCAGGAGGATTGTTGGGAGTTCAAAGCCAGCCTGGGTTACATGATGAGTGTGTTCAAGGCAAGCCTGAGCTACATAGTGAAACCCTGTCTCAGCAGCCCCCCCCCAAAAAAAGACCCTACCCTCAAATAATTTTAGGGTAAAGAGAGAGTGAGACAGACAGACAGACAGACATACACAGAGAGGTGTGACATGTATACAAATGACTATGTACAATTCTGAAATGGGGCTTCTGAAAATTTCACATAAATCCTGGGGTCAGCTGGGACTGAGAGATACTGCAAGGAGTGTTGGAGTGGCTGGTAGAGGACAGGTTAGAAAGTGTATCTCACCAGTGGATTGAAAAAATAGTCTCATGCTATTCACTTGGAACAGGTTCACTTGTAAAAGATTTTTTGGAAACTGCTACATAACTCACAGACTCTTTCTTGTGCAACTCCTTTGTGACTGAGAGTTGCAAGTCTCAACTCTACAGTGCCTATTTCTCTTCATAAACTTCTCCCAGACTTGCTTGAATTGCCTCTTTTTCCCTGCCATTGCTGTGAAATTCAAATCCACAGAATGTACTCGTCTAGTCCAGTTAGTCCCGAGGCCGCCTCCTCCTGAGACTAGATAAGGGAGCATTTACCGTTTATGTACATCCTCACCTTCTTCATCCTTTCCTTTCCTCACCACCCTGGACACTTAAGAGATGCTTATAGCTTATACAAACTCTGCTACAGGCCTGAAGACAAGGTGGCCTCTTTTCCAGACAATCCTCCTTGTCTAAAGTAACCAGTACACTTTTCCCTCTCATCAGCTATTTCTTGGCTCTTACTGAAGGAATTTGGCATGTGGCTGAAGAATTCAACACTTTCTTTGAAGCATTTGCTGCCCTGGGAGTCTTCTAGTCTGCAGTCTCTCTTCCTCTTAGCTCCAGAGAACATTGTTTCCCAGTTCTGCCCACATCTGCCGCCCAGCCCGGCTGGACCTTCTCTTATAGGTCCTGTTGGTTCCAGCAGGAGGGCCAGTTCCCCATTTTTAATCCCTCTTTGACTTGAGCTGAAGGCATTTTCTTGGTCACTGGGCCCTCCGCGTTACTCTCCCCTGTTGAAGTCTCTGATTTCTCTTTCTTTTGGTGTGGGGTTCTGGATACCTGCCTTTATTTCCCCAAATGCAGTTTACTT
Source organism: Hystrix cristata (assembly GCA_004026905.1). Lineage (NCBI taxonomy): Eukaryota > Metazoa > Chordata > Mammalia > Rodentia > Hystricidae > Hystrix > Hystrix cristata. Next base: position 12,777 of record PVJO010000070.1, on the reverse strand, counting down.
CCTGTGTGTCTGCCTTCCTCCCTTCTCTCCTTCTAATGTCCCTTTTATCTTGCTCTCAATCTTAAAATGATTCAAGTACAGTGTGTTCTATTGTAATCGATAAGCATTTTGAGTTTTGGTCCCCTATTCTGCATGGACTCCTTCTGTGTTCTGTCAGGCCTCATCTAGAAACTCTTAACTTAATTAAAAAGTTTGATCTTCTTGTTCCCTTTGCATTCCAAAACAACTGTCCTGAGTTTCTACGGTATTTCCGGATGAGATGGCTGCAGTAAAAGTGTTTGATGCCTCCTGCTTGCCTCAAGACCAATAATTCATTAAATTCATTAAATTCAGTAGATATTCGTTGAAAAAGTAATTAACTCAAGTTGTAGACAGATAGTTAATAACAAAAATACTCACTATATACTATTGGACTTAAAAAATCTCCACAGATGGAGTTGGGGATTTCGCTCAGTGGTTAGAGTGCTTGCCTCGAAAGCACAAGGCCCTGACTTCGAGCCCCAGCACTAAAAAACAAAACAAAACAAAACAACTCCATGGTTTACAGAGATGAATGTGTAGCAAGATGTGTGTGTGTGTGTGTGTGTGGTACTGGAATACTGGAGATTTAACCCAGGGCCTTCACACTGAGTGATATCCTCAGCACTTTTTAAAATTTTTTATCCGAGGGTTGAGGATTCAGCTCAAGTGGTAGAGCACTTGCCTAGCAAGTATAATGCCCTGAGTTCAATCCCCAACACCCAAAATTTTTTTAACTGGAGACAGGGTTTCGTTAAGTTGCCCAAGCTGGGCTTCAACTTAGCAACCCTCTTGCCTCAGCCTCCAGAATGCTGGGATTACAGGTGTGTGCCATGATGCTTGGCTCTAAATTTTGTTTTAAAAGTTTACATATGCACAAAAAATTATAAACTTATAATATCAAACTTTTAACAGTGTTTTGCTAATTGGGTACATGGTTAATTATAGTTTTCTTCTCTTGGCTAATGAGTTGTTCAGGTTTTCCATATGAAAATATCACTATTTTGAAAAGAAAAGCATATATGTAGTCAGTGACATTCAAACATGCCTAAACCTCACATTTATATTTTATCACATCTTTCTTTGTCTTCTTCTGTTTGATTCAGTCACTTCTTGGAAAAGGATGTTGCTATGATGTCAAAAAAATTAAATAAAATTAAATACATCACAGTAAAGGGCATAGACCATTTCCCAAATGACTTGTGAGATCACCTACACCTATGGGGAGGAGTGTAAAATAGGTTTTGGAGGCTCAGAAACTAGTCTAGGGATTCAAGAACTGACCTTAAAAAACTAGATACTAATGCAGAAACAGCTTTTTCCCTGTTGAAGTAAAACTTATTTCAAACTCTTACACCTTTATTGAGTATTCCCCGAGTAGGAGGAACAACTCTGGTATTGCCCTGCCCTACCGTAACACTGTAACTTGTATTTAAACAGGACAGACAAAATAAACAAGTTCACTAAGGAATAGTATATATATGATATGCACATACATATATATATATACACACACACACATATATATACACATATACATATATATTATATATTAGTTTAAGCAGAGTATGGTAATTTAATTATGGCTGCTCTTTTTGTATCAAGAAAAAAGTGAGCCTGCAGAAAATGAATCTACTGCCCTCAGAGGTTTATTAAATACTAATTTAAAGGTCCGTGGTATCTTTAGGTAATTAAATCTTCTGGTTGCTGTGAAGAAAATAGTGAGAGGGAATTTCTCAGCTAGAGTCATGAAGAAGACCTCTGTCAGTGTGTGCTGTTTGAGTAGTGACGTAGGATCCAAAAAAACAAATCCTGTGAGGGCTGCAGAGGAGATCATTTTAGGAAGAAGGGGTATAGCAAATGCAAATATTTTGAGGCAGGAATGAGCTTGGCCTACTTCAAGGATACAGAAAGGCAGTGTGAGGGGGATTATGAACAGGTTGCAATGATGGGAATTAGAGGGAAGCAAGAAGCAACCAGTTTAAACAGGTCTTTCGATCTCACTAAGAAGTTTGAGGTTTTTCCTAAAACTGGTGGGTAGCAGTGGGATGATGTTATGGTTTAGATCTTGAATGTCTCCAAGAAGCCTCATGTGTTCAGAGGTGGGGCTTTGGGGAGATGACTGGATCATGGGGGTGCTGGACTCATCAGTGGGTTAATCCATTGGTGAGTCTGTAGTGAACAAAAATGTGCTATTAGGAGGTAGCCTGGTCAGAAGAGGTGGGTCAATGGGGACCTGGTAGGGTGTACCTACCTCCCTGGTTCCGCTCTTCCTTCTCTGCTTCTTGACCACCAAGATGTGAGCCCTTTTCCTCTGCCAGAGTCCACCATGCCTTTCCTGCCTTGGAGCCAGCTGGGGACTGAACCCTCTAAAACTGTGAGCCAAAATAAACCCTCTGTCTTTAAATTGTGGGTGTCAGTATTGTGTCCCTGTGGTGGGAAAGTGACTAAGGGAGATGACTTTAAGCAAAGGAGTGACAAAATGACTTACATCTTAAACAAAGAAATTAGCCAGATCGCCATGATTACTGTCTCACTGTCTTCCCTCTAACTTTCAAAATTCCTCAGATTTATGATAGACGAAAAAAGAAAATGTACCATTCTTTGGAAATTCTGCCTATTAAATGTAGCTACAGAAATTTTAAATTTCATCAGTCCTCTTTTGGGTCATACCATAAGCCAACAAGGCCAGTTGGTTTATGGTAAAGTTAGGCTCAGAGTAATCTGAAATGGAATCTATTTTCTTTCTTTCTCTGAGTGTTATATGATTTTTCATTGTGTGTGAAAGTATTTCATAGGATGCTCTATGGGACCCCTCAATGAAAACAAAGTTAAGATTCAGTAAAAAATAATTCTGGTTTAAAACAGAAAAACAGATCTGTTTGAGGGCAGTTACTATTTTCACATGACACCTCAAAACAAAGTTGGATATTAAAGTAGTTTCTACTTTCATAAATTCATATAATGGGATTCAGGGTTCTCAGAAAACAAATTCTTACAAACAGACTTAAGGGGAATTTAGCTATACCATTATTTCTACTTTGGAAAATTTTAGGTAGTTTAGAAAGGTCCCGATGATTTGGAAATTAGAAACATTTAGGTATTCTAATGTGTCTTAACAATTATTTTGAGAAATAAAATAGTTTATACTTGTCTGCATTTTCAAGTTTTTTCTTTAGAGTGAAATGAGTATTTGAGCCCTTAGCATCTTATATTAGCTGATTACCTTTACCCTGGTTCAAAGTCCTAAGTTTTTTAAAAAAAAAAAATATATATATATATGCACACTGCTAATTTATATGTAAATATATATAATATATAAATACATAAAATATATATAAATATATATAAACACATATGCATGCTGCTAATTTAATTATGGCCGCTTTTTTGTATCAAGAATACAATGAGTCTGCAGAAAATTATTCTACTCCCCTTAGAAGTTTATGAAATACTAATTTAAAGGTCTGTGGCATCTTTAGGAAATTAAATCTGGTTGTAAAGCTTCCCACTTCCACTTTGTTGCGTGTGGTTGAGAACAAAAGGAGCTGACTCATCTCTTTACATAGCAGGTTTTAATTGTCTGGAACAAGGCTGGCAAATACATTTCTTTTCCCGTGCCTACGTACTCTGCCAGTTGTGGTTGCAGTGAATGTCACATTGAAGAGGATTCTGTGTCTGTTCTGATCTGTGGAGAGAACCGAGTGCTGTGGGAACAGCGTCCACCGCAACCTGATTCAGACCTCACCCGAGGCTAGGCTGCTGGCTGGTGGGTTTGCGTGCACCCCCTGAGCAGACCATCTTTATTAGGACCCTTGTTTGTATCTTAGAAACTGGTAACAGCAATGTGGAGTACTCCAAAGAGCACCCCACTGACCATTAGCAGATTCTGTGTTGCACTGAAGCAGTGAGAGTAGGCATTCTTGCCTAAATCCTGCTTTTAAAACAAAACACTTCTGACCTTTGATGGCGGGTTGTTTAGGTAGTTGTGGACCAAATAATACCTGCCTTCACCAAGATGCTTGTTTTTACCCCTGTAGATATGATAGGATACATATCAAAGAAAATTAAGATTTTCAGTCAGACAACTTTGAGGCTGTTGGCCTACACTGGCTCATCTAGTTTCCCATTGTACTGTTTTCTATACCAATGCTTGTTACTGGCTTTGTAAAATTATAGCTGTCTGAATGGGTGGGAAGTGGTGTCATCTCATACTTTTGATTTGCATCATTTTGATGGGTGTAATTTTGAGGATTTTGGAAGAAAAACTCCAAAAATTCAAGTTTCATACGAATTCCTTAGTATTTTTTATGTATAAAATCATGCCATCTATAAATAGAGATAATTGTACTTCTTTCTAATCTAGATGTATTTTAATTTCCTGCTGAATTGCCTTGACTAAAATATCTAGGATAGTGTTATAAATGTGCCACATCTTTGTCTTTTCTGATTTTTGAGGGAAATTTCAGTCTTTTACCATTAAGTATGATGTTGGCTGTGAATTTTTGTAGATGCTTTATATCACATTAAGGTAATTTATATGTATTTCTAATTCGTTGACTTTTTAAAAATCATAGAACAGTATTAGATTTTGTCACATCTTCCCCTTCCCGTGTTTTGAGATTATCATGTGATTTTTTTTTTCTTTATTCTGTTAATATGGTTGTACTAGTTGGCTTTCCTGTGGCTGAGAGAAAATACTCGACACCTGAAATTTTTTTTTTTTTTTTTTTTTTTTTTTGGTGCTGGGGATTGAACATGTGGCCTTGCGCTTGCTAGGCAAACACTGGAACCACTGAGCTAAATCCCCAGACCCTTGACTCCTAAAAATTTAAAAAGAGAGATCTATTTGGTTCACTCTTTCTGAGTATTCTGTCCATGGTGGGCTGACTCCAAGGCAGCTACATCATGACAGAAGGGTATGGCGGAGAAAATCTGCTCCCTTTATGGTGAATGGCTAGCAGACACAGGGAAAGAGTGCCGGCAGGAGGTAGACCTCCCTAAAGGCACACCCTCCGTGGCCCACCTTCTCCAACCATACTCCACATTCAGGTAGCACATTCAGCTATGAACATCAGTGGATAAACATGAGTGTGTTTAGTTGTGCTATTGTGGCTGCTCTGTTGTCTTGAACTGATTCAACATTTTTATGTTTCACGGTCATTTCAACTTTGGGGAAGACCCAGAAGTTGCATGGTGCCAGATCTGATTTGGTGAATAAGGTGGATGAGGACACACATGATGTTTTTATAAACTTGCCTTTCAACTGGATGGCACTTAGCAGCGGCATTCAATACATTTTTGATCACACCTTGTTAAAACATTCCCAAAAGAAGACTGCCAGAACTGCTTCAGAAAGTGGCAAGATGAATGGGATAAGTGTGTTTGAAGCAAGAGGGAGTACTTTGAGGGAGATTAATGGCAACGTGTCTTTTACTGCAATTTTTTTTTTTTTTTTTGATGCTGAGGACTGAACTCAGGACCTTGTGCTTGCAAGGCAAACACTTTAACCACTGAGCTAAATCCCCAGCCCATATTTTAAAAACAATTAAATGCATATTTTTGGTCAGCTCATATAGTCTTATTTATATTTTTAAGTATTTTTTCTGTCTTACATTCTTTTGTTTCTCCATGATGAAGTCACAAGACTGGAATTACCAGATGAAGTAGTTGTTTTATTTTTTTGGTTGTTTTATTTTTAGGGAGGTCATTTTCCAAAAGTGATGTATGAATTAATATTTCTACGGCCATAGATGAAAGCCTGTTTACCCACATCCTTGGAAGAACATTTTTTAAAAAATTTTATTTTAATGGTACATTTTAGATGTACATATATTTTTAAGTATTTGTTGACCAATTGATACTTTTGTGTCCCAAACTGTCAATGCCATTTATATATAAGCATATTTATACAGAAAACACATGCACATATACACACAACATATTTGAGGTGGGAAAAGTGCAAAATCTTTATTGCTGAACCTTGCAAGTCTTTCTGGTGGAAACCAAATCATTTTTAAAAACCCACATTTTAAAGTAAGTAATTTAAGCAAGGGCTAGATAGAAAAGCAATAGCAGTTTATCCCTCACAGAGAAGGAAGACTTTTTAGCATTTCTTAAAACTATTGGCATTAGACCACATAAATAACTCCACTGACAAACCAAGTAAGTCATAGCTATAACTCTTTAACAGCAAAAGATATTTAAAAAAAATTGTTACTGTAATATTAAATGAGCAGTTCTTATACAAATTATCAACTTTGCAACATCTTAAAATAATGAACAAATGTGACCCTTAATCACTGTACAATTTACTATTTAAAGCTTATTCTCTAACATATTGACTTATATTATAAGAACTTACATTTCCTTCATTTTGGTGAACAGTCCCTAATTCATTCTAAACTGACTGTGGTATTAAATATCCTCTTATTTGTTTCAAAATATCTGTCAAAACTTCTGTTTGCTAGCAGTTGGCTTCTTTTTTCTTCTCCTGCCATCTGCATCACCTGACTTTTCTCCACCTAACAAGGGGAAATTTGATGAGGGATGGCTTGGTTTTGTGTTTCCCTCACTCTGGAACATTTGATGTGCCTAACTTGGTTTCTCTTTCTAGCTAGAGGCCTCGAACAATAGAGCAGGCTAGACTGTGAAACTTCTGATAAGTTATGTCTAAATTTTAATGCAGTGGGAAAACCTGAGCAAGAGCTTTAAAAAAAAAAAACTTTCAGAAACTCAAACTCAGGTTAAAAGGGCAAGCAGCCTTCTTCTTTGAAAGTAAGTTTCACCATGCTACAACCAGAAATCCTACCTTCAACTAATAGTATAACTTTTTAAAAAGCAGACTATAAAAGAAAGACTGGTAAATGAGAAATCTAAGTCTTTGTCTTATGTATGTTTGCATGCGTGTGCATCCCATACGTTGTATGTACTTGTGTTTGTAAACTGTTTACACGGTGCCTGCATTCGTCAGCCTTCCCATTGCTGGGACCAAATTCCAGACACATGTAAGGTAAAGGGGAGAATGGTTAATTTTGCTCATGGTCTCAGTTTCCGTCCACGAATAGCCGGCTTCATGGCAGGAACATCACTGCAGAAGGGCCTCATGAGGCAAAGTGGATTATTTCATGGTGGTCAGGAAGCAGAGCAGGGGAACAGCACTGGAGAGAAAGGGGCCAATGACCATTTAGTGCCCAGGGTCACACCTCCATGCCCACCTGGACACACCAAGAAGTGTGCTTTGCTAATCCCCTAGGAGGCCCTCAAGTCAGTCAAATGACAGACTTAACCATCAGAGCACCAAATGAATTTTAGAAAGCATAACCGAAGTGCCTTTTAGGCCACATGACTTAATCGAGCTTTTAAAAGATAAAATAGGGGCTGGGGATTTAGCTCAGTGATTAGAGTGCTTGCCTTGCAAGCACAAGGGCCTGAGTTCAATCCCCGGCTCCACCAAAAAAAAAAAAAAAAAAAAAAAGATAAATTAAAGGTGTCATTAGGCTATTAACATGTATTTTGCCTCTGTGGGCCAGTTAGGGTATTTTTGGCACTTAAAACCTGAACTACAATAACTGTGAAGTTGTCCCTTTGGCAAAAGAAATGGTTTGGGACATTGATTTGTGCTTGTCTTACATCTGAGGTTTTGTGGGCAATTTAAAGATAACTGTTAAAAATTAAATTAGATGGATTTAAATAAAGTAATTATAAATGCAAGTGATGTAAGTAAAATATGTGAGTTGAGTTGTTTATAATTAAGTTAAAATACTAAATATTTGCTAAATATAAATTCAAACACTCAAAAAAAATAAATTCAAGCACTCTTGACTTCTTAAAATCTATAAACAATAAACAATGTATTTCAATATATTAAATGTTTCATAAATGATTGATATACAGATACATATACACTTTGTGAGGTACAGTCAAGTGATCTCTGATCCTTTTATAAGTTTGGGTATATGGTAAAGGGACAATAAATGTCTAAAATCAAGGGAAATATAAACTCTGACACAAAACTCAAAGACATTTATTCAAGGGGCTGTGTAGTCAGTGGGCATGGGGCTTTTGCTGGTACTTGGCACTAATCTTGAAAAGGGAAAATGTAAAGCAGCTGTGGATTTTATCTTGGTCAAAGTTACTCTGAAGGATTTTGAGGACAGTTGCATTAAATCAGAGTGAACGTTTGGTTATGTAAGCCTCTGTATCACAATAAAATCACCTTTATTAATTTATTTTTTTCTTTTGTTTGAGACAGGGCCTCCCTATGTATTCCAGGCTGGCCTTGAACAACTCCTGGTGATCCTCCTGCCTCAGCCTCCCAAATACTGGGATGACAAACATGTACCATCATGCCCAGCAAAATAACCATTTTCTAAATCACAGATAACTACTAATATTCTTCAAGGGAGCTACACTGTAGCACAGGCGCTTTCCTTCCCAAGCACGTCATGATAGAGATCTCTAAACACACCCAGTTGTCTCTAGGCTCTTACTTTCTCTTTCACCCAGACAATATCCAAATGTTCTTGACAAACAGTTCAAGAACCTTGAACTCCAAATCAGCTTTTAACAAAGCCCTAGAATGGCTTCTAAAGTCCCAAATGGCTCACAGGAGCCCTGGACGCTTTCATAAGAATCCCTCAGGACAAGGAAAAGGAAGGGTGAGGTTTGTGGTAGGAGATCAGAGTTGGAGCAAACCAGACAACTAAAGGGGAGGAATGTGTCAGAGTCACAACCAACTTGTTCTTAGATCCAGTCATTTTCTTTTTCTCTCTTTTTCTTCACCTTTCTTTCTCCCCTCCCTCCTCTCTGCTCCCTCCTCCTCCTCCTTCCTCTCCATCCCCCTTTGTTGTCTTTCTTCTGTGGGTGCTGAGGAGTGAACCCAGGGCCTTGACACTGAGCTACATCCCCAACCCTTTAAAAATTTTTTTTTATTTTGAGTTAGGGTCTTGCTAAATCACTAAATTGCCCAAGCTGACCTTAAACATGTGGTCTTCTTGCCTCAGTTTCTCAGCGTGTTGGGATTAAAGGTGCATTCCACCATGCCTGGTGAATCCTGTCATTTCTACCGTGTGCTGATTTATTTCCTTCTGTTTGCTAGGTCATTGCTGTGGTTCAGTTCCTTATACCCTACCAGAATGAACAGAGTCCCTCTTAACTAGCTCTCCTCCTTTCTCGCCCCCCTTTTACATGGCTCTTTATTACTGTCACTCTAACACCATGAAGTTCTAAGGTCCTCAGAGGCTTTCTGTTACCTTAGGTGGTATACAAGACCACTTATCCTGAACCCTGCTGTCCTTAGTCTCCTCTCTCTCATCCAGCCCATGATCTCTCGAGTTTCAGAGTTCATTAAGGAGTTGTATGTTGTTGATGTATAAAAATAAATACTTGTATTTTTTCTTATGACACACTCTGCCAAGTTCCCTGTTGCCACTGGATAACCGTTTCTTTAAAACTTTATTAGAATTCTGCATCTTTCTGATTCGCTTGATTAGTTCAATTTCAGTACTTCATCAATCTGGTTTATGTAAAATTTTGTGGTGTCAGTTCAAAGCTTGCTTCCTACCTCATCTCAAACCCGTTAGAGAAAGATGTTGGGGTCTGGCTTTGGGATGTCTCTTCCCCTGTCTCTTCTAAGCCCTAACTGCTTTAGTGTTTGGAGTTAGGAAGAGGGATCAGGGGGCAGTTGACTCAGTCTGATCTAGTTTGATCACAATGGCCTTTGCTGATGTGATTTCCATATAGATTTCATCTAGCCCCTTTGTCCCTTAGGAACATCCTTGGAACAACAGCTGTGTTTCATCCTGGTAGCTCCAACATTGTGTTTTTAGTTTCTCTGAGTTGGGGATATCGTTTGCTTGGTTTCCTGGTTGCCTGGGTGGCTTCATGGCTTCTGTCTCTCCACTAAACTCCTTGACCCTTCAAATGAAGCTGCTAAAATTCCAAGATTCTCTTTCAGCTCTTCCTGATTTTTGTAGAGAAGTTTTGCCCTCTGAATTCTCCCAGTCATACTATGCCAGAGTTTCCTTGGATTCTTCTGAAACAGATCACTCCAACAGGTCTCCTGCCTGCAGAAAACTGTAGACCAGAATTCAGCCTTCATCTCTGTTCACCTCTTCTCCCCAGTTTGAGTGTACTTAGAGCAGGGCCCAGAGACTGCAAGGGACACCCAAAACGTCGGCTCTTAGAACTCTCACCATCCTCTATGCGATGATACCTGGATGATACAGAAGTCAAGGAATATATTTAAATATGACTAGAGTTGGACAGTGTTCATGATTATCGAACAATGGGAATGTAGTTACTGCCACAGAACTGTATTCTCAATTGAAAATAGTTAAATGGTAATTTTATGTTTTGTATAATTTACCACAGTAGTTTAAAAAAGTCCAACATTTAAATTTGGAGCGCCACAGGGAGTGGGAGAGTTCTGCAGTTGAGCATGCTTTCAGTCGTGGAAGGAGATGCCGGCTTTCCTTTCTTACAGTCTCCTTGGTCCACTTCTCTTAGAGCCCTCTTTCCCTACGTTGGGCTGGGAGAATGCATCTCCCTCCCTTTCCAGTAAGGAAAGGAGAAAATAACAGCTTTTCACAACAGGCCCTGTGTTCCTGACAAGGCTGCTGACTTATGTCTCTCCAGGATTCCTTTCGCAGTACTGAGAGTGAGAGTGTTTGTTTCTTGGTTGGGGCCGTTCTGCCCTAATAATGTTCAGTAATGCCTATGGGGATGGGAGTAGCTCACTTGTGGGGATGGGGTCTATTTACAGTGTGAGGTACTTAGTATTTTCTATTCTCTGCTTTGGGCATTAGCCTCAATTCCTGGATAAGATGATCTTATTTGACATTCTGTTCCATGATTTTGTGCTGATATATTAAAGTGTAATATGAGAAGCACTATAATAGAAGTACGAGAGAATAGAGAGACACAAAAATTTAAGAATATCTCATATGGCCTTGCCCTCTTACATAAACATTTTAGATCTTCATTTAAAAATGGGAAGAATAAGGGTGATATCTAGTAAAATGTATGCATATGATTCTGGTTATGTATGTTTATCTTCTCTCTACATCTGTCTGCATTTAATATACAAGTGGGCTAAGATCTCAGAATAAAATTAAGGGCAGAACAACCAGCTCTAGTAGGTAAAGCTCGATTTCAGATATTGAAATTGGGGCAGCATTACTTCTATGATGGTGCACATAGATGTGCCTGCTCTTCCCCTATGCCTCGCACAATATGGGGTCCCAAGAGAGATCACTCAGACTGACTCAAGATAACCCAACAGTGATCAGATGCAGCAAACAAGGTCCTAGGATGCCTAGCTTGGGTCTTCATGGATTTAACTCTCAGTCTTTATTAGTTTGGTTAACTAGCCTGGGTCCCATCTAGACCTTAATAGCTTGTAGTAACACATAGATTTTTTTTTTCTTTCACCACCTCAAAATTATGGATGTTCTTGATTTTGGCAAATGAGAAGACAATAGGCATGAGCAATTCCGTGAATCATAACAAAAGACTGTTCATGCATCCATCACTTCGAAGTACCATGAACTTGCTAAGCTTGACTGTCCTTCACTCTGCTGCAATTCCAGCATAACCTATATTTGACCATTTGGAGAAAGCGTTTATTAAGAGTCCTGTGTGGGCTATGCCAGCTGTATGTAATTTTTAGAAGATGGCTTTTGTTTTCTATTTTGAGCGATATATCATTCAGCTTCCAGTTGGTTAACATTCCTGAGAGGTGCTCAGCTTAGTGTAGATAGCACAATTGGGGCTGTGTAGGACCGCTGTCCCTCCATTCCCCTGAACCTGGGCAATGCTCTGGGCCAGTCTGCCTTCCCTTGTCCTAAAGGAATCAGAAATAAAAATAACGAAGACCGAGGAAATTTCTGAGGCTCCAGGCTAGAGCACATGTGTGTTAGGTGTAGTGGCATGACCTATAGTAAACTCTTCCCCACTGGAATTTCATTAAAGATTCATACATAGGAACTGCATTTCATGCGTGTAGTTATAACAGTGTGAATTTTGGGAAAGTCAACTGCGCTAGATGCCATTGTGATGAATCAGCACCCTGTCAATCATTTTTGTCAATCACATCCAGAGATCCAATGAGAGATGCCCTAGGCGGGGTGCAAGTTTTTAAACCCAAAAGCCTGACTTATGTTCCTTCCTCTTCTCCCGGGCGCCCCGATAGCAATTACTTCCTTGTTGGTGCCACCTTTTTGTCTCCACTGGCATGAACTTGGGCAATGCTCCTTCCGAGTGTACCTTCAATAAATATAGCTGCTTTTTCTTTTTAAACCATTGGGCGTATACCATACTTGTAGTTCTTTGCTCCTTGTGCACAAGAATCTGGAATCTGTCTGTTGGGACCCCATTGCACACTGTATAATTCTCTTCAGAGGTGACTTAGAGGGCAAGTCCAGTAGGGAGGGGGAGATTCAGTTCTAAGGCCTAGTGAATGAAATCCTTGTTTGAATGCAAGATGCCACCACATTCTGTGAGACGGCAGCTGCCTTCTCACAGTTGAAATGTCTTTATATATTACTAAGAGATAGTGGGAGGAGTTAGAAAATAGGAGTTATTTCAGAGATTTTGGAATGATACTCTTTGTTATTCAAGAAACTTCCTTGGTAGAAGCTGTTGTGTGCTCTGATGAAAGGCACTGTATCCAGAAGTGGATAAAACTTTTATTGTAAAGTAACTTGCAGCAAAACGAAAATTTCCTACTTGTTAATTTAGATTCTAGTTTCACAAATA